>JARHVA010006184.1:657500-980884 GCA_037957365.1 Torreya grandis | reverse complement strand
AAATCTCTTGAGTATAAACTTGCCCCACCATGTTGTATATGCTATTATAACCCCTGCATCTATTGGGCCCCTTATGTAATCTCATAAAACCTGTGGTGGCTTAGGATAGCTATATATGACCAACAAATATATCTATAAGTTGTATTTGGGCACTAACCTCCCTAGCTATGTGTGTAAATAAATGTAGACTATCTTGCACATCTTGCCACATCCCAAACTAGTGATGCACCTGATCTAGTATATACTCCTCGACAACATGTAATTATTGGCCTATAATAAAGTATATAATGTTCATGAACATCATATGCCAACCATATTGTACCTACTAAATTTAAAACTATAGATAGGGCTACCAGATAAAGTAGCCATCACCCATGTCATGTATAACCCTATAATACTAATAAATATCTCCTTTATGGCCTTTATAACCAACCCTTGTCTAAAATTGTCCATAGTCAACCATATCCTTTAGAATGTGAACCCACCTTGACCCTAATGGTTATTTAATGGTAATGTGCTCCCAGGCCTAGACCTAGAGTAATGTAGAAGGACCAATGTTACACCCTAATTTGATATATCACTATGTGTAGGTCTATGTAATGACTAGGCCAGTATAACTAGCCCCCCTAAAAAAATCACCATCTAGTTAATCATGTATCTAATAATACAACCCAAACCTATGTGGAATAAGTGACCACTCTTATAAAGTAGCATAATGTTAGTGAAAATAGCCATCGAAACTATGGCCTCTCTATCTATCTAGGCTAAAAGTAAGGGAACATCTCATGGTAGGCCATCTGGCTAGATATCTATTAATGTCTCTACTAGGTCAATGTCCACTATCCCATCAACCATCCACACATCCATGTGGCCAATTAAATCCTTGAGCATAACCTATCACCCTATGGGCAAGTTTAATATAATGATCCACCCACTCATAAGGAATCTTATAATCCACCAAATGTATTCTAAGGTAACTTTATAGTCACCTATGGGTTGATAAAAACTAGACATATATGGATGCCACCTCTCTATGAGTGCACTCAGGTAAGATCTATCTACTATGATGTTCAATAAATGGGCAACATGAAATAAATCTATGGCATCCAAGAAGGTGCACATCTCTTCTATCTAAATCTAATGCTTTCGTAAATAGTGTGTCTTCCATTGTATGCTATCAAGATAATGAGCTACTTTTGAAAATAAAAATAAGTCAACATGAAGAACTACCTCTATCCAAATAAATCTAGATAGATAATGTAATACTAAGAAAATTCTATTTATTATTCATGTTAAAAACATTTTTACTACTCTCTTGATCTATTATATACCTTAACCCATTTCAACTAGACTTAATTAGCCACTTTTTCTACCCTTTTGACATTTCCACCACTTTTTATGGTGTTTTCACCTTTTCATGTTTTCACCATTTTGGTATTATCTATGTTTAGATGTTTTCCACCCAAATAGGTGATCCAACCATATCCCTCTACATTTTAACTATTTTGGGAAAACCTACCATTTCTATCGATGTTTTCACCATTTTTCTTGATGTTCCCACCATTTATGTTGATGGAACCATTGATTTCAATTTTCAAAAAATTAGTGGAATCATATTTTCTACCCAAAACTAGCCATAAATGCACTTAAATGAAAAATTTGACCAAGGAGATATCTAATTACCAGTTGCATGTGTTGTTGTGGTCACCTATGCTCTCAAACCCACTTGCTCATGTGGCCTCGATCATGGACAAGGAGCCATTTGTCACTGATTTCTCTCATGCAAACTAGAGTTGAAATATTCAAAAGGGGAGGGTAAAAATGATTATATTTTATCCCCCAAGGGTGAATATATTGATTTAAAATTATTTTTTTACCTCCCTTTGATCCTCAATCTCCTTCTATTCTTCTTTGGAGGCCCATTTTTGGCTTTGTAAATTATTTGTTTCCTTGTTTTCTTCTAAATTCTTATTTTTTTTACCTCTTTACCTATAGATTGTGCATTTTATTCATTTCAAGGGACCATATGTTTTAAATCATTCTCTAACCATTCCCTCAAGGGGCATCTAAGGCTTATCAAACACCCTCTAGGGCATTAACTAGAAAATGATGGCCTATAAATTTTATGAAACATGAGCAAATCATTCTTCAATCATTATAAATTTTCTTCTTAATGAATTTTTCATTATTTTAAATGATGTTACTTTGCCTTGTGTTTCATAATGGCTCATCAAACAAGGGGAAAATGTAGACACTTCATTTTCGCCACTTTCATGCCTAAACTGCAATCAGATCAACTTTCTATAATTACACATAAAATTAGCTAGAAATCATAAATTGGTCCAATTTACTCGTATAACTACCAATTTACTCTAAATTTGCAATAAACACATTCCTAATTGGGTCAATTCATCATAACATTAGAATAATTTTACCAAGTGTACATGAAATGAATCTGACCATTTACAAGTGTTATTCTATAGAATTTAAATGAATATTTATTTGGAAAAATGACATTAAAAATACACCATTATTCTAATTTTTAATTAATCACATTGATTAATTAGCCTAATCATTCTTCTAGTACAAAATTCCATGGATTTATAAAAAACCTCACATTAGTGACATCATTTAGAAATTCAATGGAATAGGGAGTGGAGTGAAAGAAAGGTGGCTTATGACATTGTCACTTACACATTCTATTACACCTATGACAGGGCTTATTACACACTCATCTATGATATGGCCTATGACACACTCCAAGAGGACTAATGGTTTCACTTTTCTTTCAAATCTCTTCCACACTTTTAAATTTCCTTAAATGGAGTCTCTTCCACACCCCTTTTTATGCAATCATGAGTTTGAAGAATCCCTCTCCACCATTGATATTTATCTTATATAAATGGCTCATATTAAAACCAAAGGTATATAAATACAAGGGCTCTTGGCCATTGTAGATAAGATCTCTTGAACTAAACTTATTATGCCAAAATTATACTAGAGTTTCACATTTCTTCATGCAATTTCAAGCTAAATCAAGTGTAGAAAAGGGGAAATATTGCCCATGCATGGGGTCAACATTTCAAAAGATATATAGTCTATAAATTTAGTACAAGCCTTTTTGAATTAGTAAGCAAAGGAGTCTCCAAGGAAGGTATAACATATTTGTTTTCTTTCTTCTTGATTCACCTCTTGTTTGATCTTGCTCAATCCTAATGGATAAGTTTAGAGGGTCATGTTCATTGATTTTTTTGGTATTTTATTCACTAAAAATGAGATAACCATATTTAGATTCTTGATATACACTTTCTACCTCAAATACTTTTACATGTAGTCATTACAGTTCACACTTCCCTCATTACATTAAAAATTTTGTTGTTTATATTTTGTCCTGCATATAAGATGTCATGTTTGGTGATTATTTTGTTGTTAGTTTGTGTAAAAATAAATTTAAAGTGAAACTCATCATCTCAAAATATTTTTTACATTACCCTATTATCCTACAGAAATCATTTTAAAAATCAATGTTACATTATTTCTTATCTTAGTTATTACAAGCAAAGTATAACTTTCTATTCCTACACCTTATTGTAGATATTATAAAATGATAGACTATAGAATAATATAGAAGCTTCACCATGAAAAAATATCCTATTATAATTACCTCTAATTAGAATACATTATCAAGCTAAAAATTAGGTAACCTTGATCACTTATCTTGGTATTTTGTGATGATCCCTGCATCTTACTAGTTACATGAGACCAAGATTTTGGGGTAAGGAAATTATAAAAGTATGATATAAATGAAAAAAGAGACACTCATGAGAAAATAAAAAGCTTATCTAATTCAAAATCAAATTATACATCTCTCACCCTTCTTTAATCTTTGGTGTTGAGCCCTCACATATTACTAGTTGCATAGAGTTAGCATTAGGGAGGGATGTCCTTACTCACCTACATCTAGGATTTGATGATGATCCCATGCATCTTCATAGTCATATAATACTAAGTGTAGGGGGTCACAAAAAAAATTAAAATTAAAATAAAAAGTAATATCAAATTATAAAGTGTTAAAAAAAAGCAATAAATTTTCTTCAAAAAGATTGTTTAAGTGTATATGTTGAAAAGGGTAACTTTATCCCATTGACCAATTTTGTTAGGGATAGTTACCTCTAGATTAATCCAATAAAGTTAGTGTTTTATAATTTTAGTAGAAATAAGTACATGTTTCTTCCTTTTCTTGTAAGGATTAGGTAATATTCATATTCCATGAAATTTTTTGATGTATAGTTTTCATTTTCATCATCCCATATATATCCTATTTTCCCTTTCATTAACTTTGCTACAAGTTGAAATTCATATGTTGTGTTAAAAAAAAAATCAATCTTCACATAAAAAATTATTAGCTCATTTATAGTTTTACATCATAATAAATCATATTCCATTATTTATGTACATTATATTCCCACATTTCACATATATAAGCATTTCCATAACATTAGAAAAAACATAGAGATATATGGTATATCATCAAATGCTTAGTTATATAAAGTGTATAAATTTAAAGAGCATATATGAAATTAAAAGCATAACATGAATGAAAATTCACTAAAATAGACCAATACATACATACACACACACACACACACACACACACACACACACACACACACACACACACACATATAATGTTGAGTTTATACAATCAATTCTCAATACAATCACCTCCATAGAGGGAAAGTGTGTTTCAATATCAAAAAAATTCAAAAACAAAATGTATACAATAAATGGACTTAAGATCATGTACTCATCATGTGAGAAGGTCTTGATGCTAAGGAATTCCATGGGATATGTCTTCTAGGTCACATCATATTAGTTCCTCCCTGGGAGGCTGTATCTGCCCCTATCTATTAGCTCAAAGAAGCCCAACCTCCCATACCTACCATAATGTTGGTTAAAGTCTACACCTAAGCCTCTACTGATGTGGATCTCACCTTAACCTACTAATCTCTACCCTTCAACTGGATAAAACCATAAATGTATGTTAGGATAGGGAAAAAAACATATATATGCATGCCTATCACAAAAAGAAGTCCTAGATTTACCACAAGATGATCACTAGTCAAATCAATGTCCACCTAAAATAGATTTATCATAGTATCCATAATCATGGTCATCCAACCAATGGATGTCTCTAAAATCATATAAATAAAATAGGCATCAAATCCAAATGTACAAAAGTGGAAGTAGTAAACTAATCATGATAAAATAAGTGTAATAAAAATTTGAAATATATAAATAAATTACTTTACCTAGATCATTTTCATGCCAATTAGGATCTGAATCATCATCATATTCATCCTCCTCTTCCTCTCATAGCTCTAGTCCCTCTCCATCCACTACCTATTATTAATGTCTATGATCATGTCGTAGTGGCATCCCCACTAAGTATTATTGTTGTATAAGGTCTTGGTGTGGTGGTGGTGGTGGTGGCTACACAACTCATTGCTACTGGACTATAACTAGCAGTGCCATTAGAATAGCTATAGGTATCAAAACTCCCCCTTCTCATGTGGTCTAATGTTTTAGTCCTTCTTGTTCTCCTCTCATCCTATCTACCCTAACAATGAGAGAACTTGGATTCATTGCATGAGAGGGAGTCATTAGGAAAAGATGCTTTTGGAATCATTAGAAAATATTCTGAGACACACCTGAATAGTAAAGTTGCACAACACAGGTATAGTTGAATTATTTATTCACTACAAATTAGCTACTTTGGCCTCCCTAATACCCCTATATACTACTATAGGTACAGGTAGGTTACCTATAAATAATATCATAAATTATTTTGGAACCTTATCAACACAATGTCTATCAACTTGAATCTCTGTATACCTGACCTACTACACTCTTTTATCTATTGTTAGATAAACTCCCTCCTTATCCCATTGACCCATATCCCTTGATAAGTAAAGGTCACTAGATTGGCCACCATTAATAGCCAAACTACTCGAGGCAAAACCCTACAAGGTGCAACGTATATACACAATGAGGCTTTGATGGATTTGTATGGTAGAATTAACCTTAATTTGGGTCCTTCCTATAGGTTTATAGGATTTTCTTAAGTCTTATGTGTGTGTGTATTTATTGTATTTATAAATACATTTTATTCTAGCCTTTTGAGGTATCACTCACCTCTCTAGTCCACTTGTTAGATTTGGAGTTACTAGTATGTAACTCCTCTCCCCCCACATGTCACATACATCCTCCCCACTTTTAAGAGGATTAGAGACACATGGCACACATGTTGAATCTTGTACTTGTAACTCATTTTCTCTCTTAGATATTTATAAAGAGATCTCTCATTCCTTTCTTCTACACTAGCTACTTTACTTTCACAACACTCTTATTGTTTTAGTCTTGTTCTTTCATCCTTGTGATGCTCTTTTGTCTAAAGTCATTATCTTTCTCTCTTATAGATTATTCATGATATTGTACTTGGAGTTCATTATTTGTAATCTTCTAATAGATTGTGGGGTTTTTTATTTGTATGACGGTTTCCCCACTCGTCACATTTATCTTAACTTGTATTTGTGCCAATACAATGTTTAAAATGATCTTTAGAAACATTTATATCATGGTATCAGAGCTACAATCATTTTAACATTGATCTTGAGTGTCGTACCGGTCTTTTTTGGAAGAATTTTAGATTTTATTTCAAATCCATCTCTTTTTTCAACATAATTTCTTGTTAGTATTTTTACCTTCTAACTTCATGCTGTAGGTATTTTGGTGATGAATAAACTATTTTTTTACAAACCCATAACATTGAAGTGATTGTATCTTTTGATTCAAATATCGATTGGTGCCAAAATTTAATAGGTTTTTGCATTTCATAGTTCAGATATTTATGTCCAAATTTAAAAGAAACCTAGATCATGGTTTGCAATAAATAATCAAAACTGTGACTGTGTTTTTTGTATATATATATATATATATATATATATATATATATATATATATATATAAATATAAAATAAACATTTTCCTTCTTTGATTTTTCTGTCAATAATCAATGTTCCTTAACATTGTATTTTTTTAATTAAGATTGGAAAAAATATCAATTCTATTTGGTTTCCTGACTTCTCCTTTCCCAAGCATTTTTTCCTAGAACCCCTCATTTCCATGAATATTTGTTGGTAATTTTTTTTAATTATGGTTTCAACCTTCTATTTTGGTGTGAGGTACACTACGGCATTATGATAGCTATATTATTTCTCTTCTTATCTGAGTTTTGAGACTCTGCTCTTTTTAGATCTCGTAGTATTCTAGTTCATACTTTTTTTCATTCTAGTTATTAATGTTTACATTAATTTTTGCCTTTGTTATGTCTTTCCTATAGTGCACTTTTACCAAATTTTTATATTCTGTTTGTATTAACCTTTGCCTTTATTCATGGTAATTTTTTCTTTAGTGGCACTTCTATGTCTTCTTAGCTTCCTTTTGTTATGCATGGAATTTTTATCTTATTATCAGTCTTGATTAATATCCCAAAAGATAGTAACACCATAACTTTCAACTCATGATGCTCAACTCTAATTTTTTTAGCGATGCATCATAGTTTGGCTTATGTGCATTCCATTTGTATTTTTTTTTTAACCCAAAATTTTTCTACGTTTTTTTATCCATTGAGCATGGAATTTGTTCTACCTTATTCATTTGAGTCAGCATTTCTTAGCTTAGAAATTGGTAAGCTTGGAATTGTTAAAATCTAGAAATTATCTTTGCCACGTTGGTTTGTTGTGTTTAAAATTGAAAAGCCTTAATTGATTTATAGTTTCACTTTTGTTGTTTTTGAGTTCAATTCCCTTTTTTAACAAAGTCTTTTATTGAAAATAAAAGTTTTTTTCAAATTCGTATAAACTTTTCGCATAAAAAGGGGGGCGTCTTTTTATTCAAAACAATTCTCTTAACCTTTTTTACATTCCCACGTGTAATGACTTTATCCATAAAGAATTTTGTTTTTTTGACATGTCACTTAATCTAATTTGATTTAAGTTTATTAAAGCATTTTTGTGTTTTATGAAAATTTAATTCATAATTACACTATTAATGTGACATTAAGTGTTTTTTTTTTTTTTTTTTTTTTTTTTTTTTTTTTTTTTAACAAAACTTCAAGTTTTTTATGATGTTTTACAAAGTAATTTACACAAATCTTTTTATGATTGATTATTGAGTTAAATATTTTAAATTAATTCTTTTTCACAAATAAATTAAGTTTTTTTAAATAACATTGTAGTTTATTTCAAACACATTTTTTATGTTTTGGTGTGGACTTCTATTTACAAGTTAATTGATCTAATAGACAAGATTTATATATTCATTTTTCTTTGTTAAGATGAATTTTTAAAAATGTATTTTGAATCAATTCATGTTTCTTCTCATTGATTTTTTTTCAATACTATCTAAATTTGTGTCATTTTTCTTCATGGGTCTTAAAATTAGCCATTTTTCAATTTTTAAACACACTATGTGAACTATTTTCATAAAAAATGATGAAATAGTTGTTTTTAAAAAATGAATTATAAATCAAAATGATACTCTTACTACTTTGTATAATTCTATTAATGCACTTCAAAATACTTTTCATAAAAAAAATAGATAATATGTAATTCTCTTTTGACACTCTAAAATGCAAAATTTGTGTCTTTTACACATGAAACTAGCTCTCATAATGATAAAAATTCTTATGCTTTTCAAATACCTAAAACTTATTTGAACACTTCTTTTACCAACCCTAGCTTAGAAATCATATACAATATGGGCTATTTGGGTGGTGGAATTGGTAAGTATGAATCTAGTATTCTTGAACTTATTTTACCTAAATTTAATGTAAATTGTAAAGGTCTTAGTTTTATCAATTCACCTACTTCTAATGCAAATTCAAAATCTTATTGTCCTCTTCTTTAAATGACTTATAATTTAACTTCTTTTATTTATACTACTTCTAATGCTCATGATTTGGTTATAACTACTAAAACTTGTTACTTTTAATGCAAATTCATAATCTTATTGTCCTCTTCCTTAAAGGACTTATAATGTAACTTATTTTATTTATATTACTTCTAATGTTCATGATTTGGTTAAAACTACTAAAACTTGTGTACACTGTAGAAAACATAGGCATCATATATCTAAATGTTAGAAATTACACCCATGTAAATCTTGTGGTAAATCCATACATGACAATTTGCAGTATTGAAAAATGACTAAATCTCCTATCTCTAAGGGTAAAATTATTTGGATTCCTAAGGAAAATGAATCTTCTAAAGACTTTGATATGTCTTCTTATGATAATAATTCTAAACACAAAATTTCTCTTACGAGTGACACATATTCATTGTCTCCATTTTGATTAAATCAGTATTTTATGCATAAGATATATGTTTTGATTATTTTGACTAACTTATTTTCATGTAGGTTTATGCACTTTATGATGGAAGTTGACTTTGCTCAAATTTGTCTAGTTTTACATCTACTTTTATTACATTATGTATGTAGATTATATTTTTTTGAATATTGATTATTTAACTTGAAATATTAGTGTTAGCTTATTTGTATTATAATTTTTTGGATCATTACTCCTTTTTGTTAGTCTTTATTCCATTATAGATCAACCACATTGTCTGAAGATGATTATTAAAGATTCTTGGTGATCACACTTTCATCCTTGCAATTTTTGGCAGCACTTTCTCTTCTTTTTTCTCTCTAAACTTTTGTAATTCTTCTTTAAAGAATTTTTAATTAAGGGGGAGTATTATTTAATTTCAATTCCTTTCCTTATTTGTAAAAGGTTTTCTCCACTTTTGTAACCCCAAATTTAATCTTAAAGGGGTGTATTGGAGAATTAAATTTAATTTGAGTCCTTATAGGTTTATAGGCTTTTCTTAAGTTTTATGTGTGTGTGTATTTATTGTATTTATAAATGCAATTTATTCTATACTTTTGAGGCGTCACTCACCTCTCTAGTCTACTTTTTAATTTAGAGTTCCTTGCATGTAACTCTTATCACCCCACATGTCACATACATCCTCCCCACTTATAAGAGGATTAGGGACACAAATCACACATGTTGGAGCTTCCACTTGTAACTCTTTTTATCTCTTATCTCTTTATAAATATCTCTCATATCGATTTATTCTAAACTAGCTACTTCACTCTCACAACACTCTTATTTTTATAGTCTTGCTCTTGCATCTTTGTGATGCTCTTTGGTCAAATACACACACTCTCTCTCTCTCTCTCTCTCTCTCTCTCTCTCTCTCTCTCTCTCTCTCTCTCTCTCTCTCTCTCTCTCTCTCTCTCATAGATTATTCATGCTATTGTACTTAGAGTTCATTATTTTCAAGATTCTAATATATATTGAGGTTTTTTTTTATATGATGGTTTCCCCACCTGTCACATTCATCTCAACTTGTGGTTTTTGCTCACTTTAAGGTAACGTTGTTCCTTAAAATTTATTTTTATTCAACATTTAAATCAATATTTGGCAACACTTTTATCACCCTAACATCCCTAATAGCAATGAATGATCATATTATCATACTCCTAGCTCATGATGAGCATGGGGTGGTTAATAGAAAGCCCTTAACTATGCAATCTTGTAGAGATTTATGTATATTTGATCAAAGAACTCTCAATCCCATGAGTAGTGTGGAACCCTCTTCTAAATTTGATGAATGATAGGTGAACAAAGGTAAAGTATATTATACATGCCATTATCTCCCACTAGCTAATATGCAGGGATCCAAACAATGTATTTTTGGAGGTTTGGGATATTAGATCCCTCTACCCTTGAAAACCTCACCCCAAACTTTCAAATCATATTGGGTGAGTCTACATATCCAAAATTCTCTACCTATATAGAAACCTCTCTCCTATCAATAGCATCCCATAGTGTCACAAGCTAACCTATTATCAGTAAGCCCAAAATCTAGTCGACATCAACTAGAGTGATTGTCCACTCTATGATAGCCTACAAAAACATGAAGGAGTTTTGATACATGTATAAATAGGTATTAATATTGCATAAAATCTTGTTTTATGGGGGCATGATCACCACCTGAGTGATCCTCAAGATCTTAACCCTATTCAAAATGGCCAACTCATTGATCATCAGTAATACCATATCCTATAGTAGCCAATCATGTTCCCTAACTTGAATCTACCATATGTATCCCATACTATTAAATCATCCTAAATCAGTCCCAAACCCATTTTATAGACTAAAAATGACTAAAAACCTTTTATAATCCATATTTTATGAAACTTGCACCTTTTATAGGTGGCAGTTATGAAACCACCACCTTTTACAGTTGATGGTTATAAAACCATATCAAATGATTTCACCTTCATCTATGGCATTCACACAACCACTTCATGGATGGTGGTTACATGACCAAATTGTTACATGGGTAAATCACATCACCACTGTGCATCAAAAGTACAATCGTTAGTCTTCATAGACTGACAGTTTTGGCTCTTAACCATGCCTAACTTAAAACCCTCCTAGAAATCCCAAAAATCACCCAAATCTAAAAAAAATAACATTTTCCTAACCTACCCAATCCTGATCCCTTAAATTAAATACATTTTAAAATTCAATGGATTTAAATGAGTTCTGAGTAAAAATTCAAAACTGGGATAAACTATAAAAATAATCAAAACTAACCTAGACCTGACCTATTGGTAAATTCACCATCTCCTCATTGTTCTCATCAATTCAATTTATTTTTGGCTCAAATCCATCATCATAAATCCAAAGCTCAAAAATATCATAAATGAATTTGTATAATGATTTCTATTTTGGCAAGTTTTTGAATATATAGGATTTTTAACTAGTCGTTATGATTTAGAACTTTTCCATTTTTAGTAGTTTTCATTTTAAAATCATATTTTTACTCTTTAGGATATGTTTATTTCTAAACTAATGTGTTTCATGTCCAAAAATAACACATTTAAATGATTTTCATTTCCTTTAGCATTTTTCTATGTTGTTTCAGTTTTATAGGTTCACGTCACTCAACCTTGAATTCAGTCCCCTAACAGTTGAGGTAGTATACTTACCCCAAATACATGATAAGTATTATTGTCCATATTTTGATTATTTATTATATTTTTTATTTTGTGTTAAACTACACTTGATTCTCATCTTTTGATCACATGTTGACATAGAGTCTTGACTGGCTTCACTACACCATACAAATAAGTAAGATAAGTTTTCTAACCCTTAATTTTCTATTTTGTGTGCCAATAATCAAGACCATACCCTTTTCAATTTGTGAAAAAACATCATCCTGAGGGGAAATATGTACACACAAATTTTACATGGTGTAATATTTTTGAAAACTTTGATGATGATGTAAAGATCTCCATATTATATACTCAGACCATGGTTATCTCTAACATTACAGATATTGTTCCTCTTTTTTGGTCTTTTGGATAAATTTGAAACTATTTTTTAGATTTATTTTACCTTGGTTTGTAATATATAACATTTACAATGAAATTGACACTCTCTGTATCAACACCACTGATCCATGTGATGTAATTTTTATAGGGAATTCTCATCATGGTTTCATATTATAAATGGTTTCATATTTTTATATGGAATTATCATCATGGTAAAGGGTTTTTTTTTCACCATTAGTGGTTGTTTAGAACTTATAACCTACAAATACCAACGGTTGCACCACAATATACATGTTTTTAAAATTTATTATTTGAATAAATTAGTTCTCATGCATTTTTAATGATTTTATTTGTATTTAATCCATTTTTTATTTTTTATAACCTCATTATGGTTCAAATAACTCCCACTCTTATTTTAATCAATCTTTATCCCTCATAAGTTTAACTTTTAGTCAACTAGCAGTTAAACTCACACATGCAACCTCCTTTCTTCTTATATAAGTTTATCAATTTTAAATAATTTTTAGATCTAAATATTGATTTTAAAATTGGTTATTTAAAGATATACATAAACCTATCTTACCTTATTTTAGTTTTGGAAAATCTTTTGCTTTACCTTTGATCAACTTCATGTCAAATCTACACATTTTTTGAGGAGAGAATTCACTAGATTAACAACACGGCCTTTGTTATCAATGAAACAGCTAGCCACAAAACATATACACTCTTTTTAAATATTTTATAATTATTTTTATCCTTATCTTACTTCCATCCTTTGTTATATATTTTCTACAATCACATTGAGTGAAGGATCTAGCTTCCTGAGGATGATTTACATAACAACAATATTTTACATTTGATTGGTTAAAACCATTAATGAGATTAGAGGATGTACTTTTAGTATTAATTTAATTTATTAGATTAGAGTAATTTAATTTAATTTAATTTATTAATTATATTATTTTTATATTTAAAAAATAATATAAAATAAAAATAAAGTAAATGCTTCTCTCTTTCCTCTCTTGCACAAAATCATAGTCTATATTTATTGTATTGTAATTGCATGTTAGTTTCCTTGAAATATCATAGTGTTGCATATCACATAGGGTAGATTAATAAAACAAAAACCATATTTAAATCCAAACACATTAGTTTAATTTAATTTTTAGATAAGCTTTTGCACACCATCAACTCGTAATCTCACACGCAGACACAAACCTAGATAACCTAGATAACCAAATCTTGAATGTTAGATTTATAATTCTTTTTTTTATTAGTGAAATATATTTTTTATTAAAGGTAAAGGTGGGTTTTTAAAGGGACCCTAACTAGTAAAAATAACCAATAAACTTGGTTAGAAAACTAGATATAATAGAAAGTCTACCCAACAAGAACAATAGAGAGAGAAAAATTCAATAGTATCTCAAAAACAGCTAGAAGTTAGCAATAAAACAACAAGAAACACACTAATATCCTATACACTTCTAATTTTCATAATATTTCACCCATTTATCCATCAATCTTGTATTTTTTTTCCATCTAGTGATAATTCTAAGGAACATCACCCTCTCCACACCATAACCTTCATCTTCTTTCTATCCTTGGAATTATCAACATCATCATTAATTATCTTAGTCAATAGTTTAAATCCATCCATGCTATGCAAATAATTTTTCATAAAAAAATGATAGAAGTCCAAAAGGATAACTAGGTTCTACTTCAAATTCACATTTTCTCTCTCCATTCTATTCACTTTATTATAAATCGATAAGCTGATTAATCAACTATAACATGTCTACCTTGTAAAAAGGATCCCATCCATTTGGTTCATCTTATTAATCTCATCTTTGAGTCTTTTTTGGTCTATCATGAACCAAAAAATAATTGCCTCATGAAAATATACTTCATCCCCAGTTCTATCTAAACTATAATGTTTCCTAACCTAATTCACAACCATGTCAAACTATGTTGGATTAGTTTGAATATCTTTGGAAAAATTTACATACTCTTTTCTATTTCATGTAGTCTCTTTTTGTCTAAATAAATTCTTCCTATCTCCTTATTCAAGCAATTGCAAGCCTTCCACCACCTCTTCCATTCTCACCTTAGACACATCATAGTCTTTTTTCATAGTGATATCCTCCAGGTTAATAACATATTTTATACCAACCACTAAATAAGTCTCCACATCATTCCTATAAGTATCTACTCTATCCATATCCTCTTTGAAAACACACTCCCTGCCACAATCAATAAAACCCTGGTTCTAGACAACATCTTTAACCTTCCTCTACGTAGTCTTAAAAGCACTTAATAAGTCTATTTTCTGGGCATTCACCATTTTAAGATTATATTTATTCACATCAACTTGAATATAAATCTTAGATGGATTGAAAAAATTATAAAAGAGAAATAACACTTCCTGGTGAAGTGGAAGTTTTTTCTTACCCTTTTTAACATCTAACATCAAGCATTCCAGCAAATTAAGAATGTAGAAGGGAAAAATTAGATGAGTGTTGTGGTATAAGTAGTTAATAATTGACATATGGAAATAATTATCAATATAAAACCTACCATCTAATGTGGCATACCTCATGATCTATTTAGCTACCACATCAAAATGCTTTGGAAAGTCTTTTCTTAGATACCCCTTGGCACTCAGTCAAGACTTCACTCTCTAATAGGAATATGATATTATCTTATTTGTTATCCATTATATATTTCACATACTCGATCTCCTCCAATTTAAATTTGGTCACTTGGGTAATAAGCCCTTCCATAATTTCAATAGAGACATTGTTAATGTCCACAACATGATCCTTCCACTATGCAACAAACTTTTCTGACAATTTTTTTTTCAAATCCATCAAATCTTTGAATTAAATTGGTTATTCCACTTGTATGAAGGATTTCCTAGACCCTCTCATCCTTCTTAATTCTCTTAGTTTATATTTATTTAACCCTATTAAGATCTCCACCCATATTTAAATCTTGGTTTCCAATTAGATTAATAAATGTAGTCCAACCTATAGATAATTGTGTTTTATCCCTATACTCTTTAAAATAGAAAAATATCTTTGGATTCATATAATTCTCCTCCCATGAGTAATTATTAGGCTCTTTAATAATGACACGGGATATAAATTTGTCATCATTGATAGGCAATGAATACTAGGACACCCTGAAAAAAGATTAATCATATACAGAAGTCATCTTTGTAGCAATTATGCTACTAACATTATTAGGAAAGACCTCATTATTGTATCACACTATGAAATTATGTGAAATAACACCCTTATTTTAAAATTAGTCTTTTAAATGATTTTATTCTTTAAAAACATGCTAAAAATGAACTTCTTGAAAGGATAAGACTATGAAAAATATTTTCTCTATAATATTATCAATGGACTAGCTATCTTTATTGTTATTTTAAAGATAATTAATGATGTTGAGTGAATCTACCTCAACCAAAACACTACTAACATGAAGGTATTTATATAATTGAACTCCCCAAAAAGTATAAAAATATTCAGCTAAATGGTTTGTTTAAAATCCCATATTCCTTTCATAAGCACCCACTAGGAAACACTGGTACTCATGAAATGGTATGCTAGGTAAACATTCAAGGGTAGAGATTTTATATAAAATGTGTTGTTGGAATTATTCTAAATTATAAGTTTTGGTATCACCTTTTACCTTATATATATCACTTATGTAAATAAACTTCATGCATTGGTGTGTAGAAGAGGCCATTATCCTCATATGATGAGTCTAGGGATGGATAATAAAAATGTTATAAGATAGAGGAAAATTAAATATCATGACCTTAACACTAAATGTAATTGTTGATACCTTGAAGGAATATAAACATATCCTAATGGAGTAATTTTTATTTATACATATCCTTATCATGTGATATGGGTATAATTGAAGATGAATTTATAATATCCTAAATTTTTAATGAAATCTAAAGAGGCAACACAAGTGCCAGAGACTTTATAAATCAAGGCTGACTTGACTCAGATGTCACCTAAATGGATGATAATTTTAAAAAAAGGATCATACACATTAGTTATTATTTAATTTTAGATCATATATGAAATATTAAATCTAAGAGAGAGTCATATCTATTATGTGGTTGACATTATACATATATTTGTATTGTTTCATGATACTCTCCTCAAACCCAGGAAACATTGTTTCTTGCCCCATAGGAGGTAGTTGAAGGATTTTCATATAAAAATAGGTTTCATAAGGTAATTCATATGATATGGGAAATTAATCATGAGCTCAATAAGTAGGATTTGAGATGAGAGTCTATAAATATCTTCTATGGTATCCCATTCATCATGGCTAATGTGCTAGACATGACTACAAAAGAGGGACCAAAATTTGAAATAGATCATGTTTAGTTATAAATGAAGTTTAACCTAACTAAATATGATTTTAAGATAAAGTGTCTATTAGAGACACTAATGGTATATTAGATATAGGATAAGGAAATTATATCTACATGGTCAATGTAATTGGTGTCTCACAAGTCTAAAAAATAGATTGTATTGGGTCGGCTAATTCAGTAGTGTAATAACTAGGTGCAAACATATACTATATCTAGTTCATTGATATGATTCAGGAATAAATGGTAAGTGAAATATATTTTATCAATCTAAAAAATAAATCTAGATATTAATTAGAAACAAATGATTGTATCTAGTTCATTGATACAATTGAAAAAACTAGAAGTATGATATTGTATCAAGTTGGGTGATACAATATGATCAACAAAGAACTATTTCTAGTTAGACGATGTGTTGTAGACATAAGGAAGTATATTATGTTTGAAAATACATTAGGATTGGTATGAAATTATATCAAGATGGATGATATAGGAGCACTATTTGAAATCATATAAGTAATGATTTATTTGGATATAATATTTGAAAAATGATGTGAAGGATAAGCCTAAACTATGTTTTAAGGATCCATATAGTAAAAAATATGTTTTATGTTGTTCAATTTCACTAAATTTTCTATATCATTAGAATATTTAAGGTTCACCATGGTTTCAACAACATTTTTGGTTGGCTAAGGAGAGGTTTTAATTTTATTTCTAGTTCAGTGACTGTGATTGTGATTTTAAAGTGGGTTGGAATAGATGGTAAGGTGATAATTGTATTGATGAAGTATTTCAAGATTTACCTTAAATTTATTATCATTAGCTACCTTATCATAATCTTGGTGCTTCTCTTTAATCATGTATTAATGATCAATTTTTAACCAAGAAAAAAAACCAACCTAAGTGTTTAGTTTATTAACAACATTCATGAGAATAACCCTAATTATCATGGAACCAACATAATTTTTTACCAATGGCTATTAGTAATGGAAGGACCAAGATATCAAGGTGAGGGTCTAAGAATATGTTTCTATTGTCACTCAATTTTTCATCCTTAGAGAGGTAGTTAAATCCTACTTCAATTGAGTGAAATAATGAGATTACCCCTACACCTGTGGGTTGTCTATAGTCAGGGTAAACCTATAGATTGATGAGAGATCTCCCTTGATATATATGTTTAAGCTCATCATCTATGCTAATAACATGTTGGGGTGAAAAGGGAGAGATAAAACATGAAATAAACCTAACCTAATGGGTTGATGCATAAAATATGAACTGATCACCGCCAACCAACTATAATTACACTTCAAACAAGAGCCTAACCTACACATGACACTAATCTAAATCTTCCTCTCTAAATTAGTATTTATCATGGAGGTTTGTGAAGCAAGCTTGAGATAGGAAGACTAAAGAAGAGATCATGACATGAAACTAGTGAATAAATAACTCAATAAACTCATACACACTTCATTTGAACACTTTAAGAGACCTTTACAAATACATTTAAAACTAAATATGAATGC
The DNA here is from genome assembly GCA_037957365.1 of Torreya grandis. Taxonomy (NCBI): domain Eukaryota; kingdom Viridiplantae; phylum Streptophyta; class Pinopsida; order Cupressales; family Taxaceae; genus Torreya; species Torreya grandis. The sequence continues at coordinate 962,494 of JARHVA010006184.1, read as the reverse complement.
TAACAAGGAAAACATGCCAAGGACGTGAATCTATTACTTAACAAGATCAACTAGTCTAACATACACATTAAAATTATCCATGGAGAAGGTAAAACTAAGTTGTTCTTCATTGATCAAATGCTAAAAATAGGTAAGGCTTAACCATACCAAAGTGGAGCATTATAATAACTTAGCCAATTCAAGCTCAATATATAACATAAGTGAGAAAGAAAAAGAGAAAGGCATAGTAGAGAGATAGTTGAGAAGTGTCTCATGAGTTAAAATCAAGATAGGAGTTTTGAAAATTCCTTAATAGATTCTAAATTTCATGTGTGTCTCCTTTGAAGATGATCCCTTGCTCTAAGTGGTGTAGGAGTTAGAATGCTTGCTTAATGCCTTGACTAGCTCTCCAAAACTGTCCCTTGCCTTGGCATGTTAAAGGAAAATTAGAATTTTTGATGGTAATATTAAGTTATATTACACCTTTTCTATATTATTGACACCTCTCAACTTACCTCTTTAGGTTATCTTTGACACCTCACTTCATTTTCTTGTTAGGTGTCTATAGGACTCTTCATCTCCTTAGGCCAATCTTGCATATAAGTGTCAAAACTTGATTCTTCTTCTTAAAATCATCCTATATTCATGTATGGCCTATTTAAATCATTCCATACCTATATCTATCCATCTAGAAGTCTCATACTATCCCCAATAATTCATTCTCTACTAAAAACTCCAATTAGGCGTCATTCTTTGTAGCCCTAAAATCAGCAAACCTCCGTGTTTAAATAAAATTATAGATGTTAATGAGAAAATGAAGACATATTTTAGGGTCTATTATGGCCTTATATCTTCATGTTCAATTTCATGTCTTGAGAGTGAGTGAAAATCCATTTTTTGTTGCTTCTCTCTCCTAACTAGGTCTTAATTAGGCCTCCCTACCTAGAGATTGAAAATTTACTCAATAGGATTCCCACATGTTCCAAACCCAAAATAAATGTTTTATTTAGTTATATAACTTCCTCCCCATTATCCATGTCAATTTTAGATCTCTAACACTTGTATGAACCTTCCAAATATCTAAAAATAGACCTTTAAGGTCTATTCCATATAGTTCCATACTTGTAAGTACAATCCAATGGCATGGGATGATACTCAAGGCAGTATTGAACATTGTTTTAGATAATTTTTAAGTTTATCCAATCCATTTAGAGGCACATAAATCTATTTCTCTCTCATCAGGTCATTTTGGCTCTCCTAGGTAGCATGAAAGTGCTTCAAGATGTTAAGGATTATTCATATAGCTTAGGGCACCAATCCTCCAACAAATTCCACTAAATGTAGTTACACAAGGGTATATAAATATACCTAAGATCCCAATGTCCCATAAAACATCTTTGTACCATACCAAGAAAAAGAAGATAGCCTCTCGGGCTACTAGTAGGTAGTTTGTGAGGTCTAAGAAGGATTGAGGCCCTTATGTGCATATTTTAGTTATTTATGAGTTTCTAATGACCTAAATAGGTCCATGAAATCCATTCTGACCTATTCAAATTATATTATTTTTACTTTATTTTTCAAACTCTCTTCATAAACCCTTAGGTGATACCTAGGGTTCTCAAGCTAACTTGCACAAAATACCCTAGTTGACTATTTTCACCTCTTTTCCACTATCAAGAATTTAGAACCTCATTAAATCCTTGTGCAAACTTCTCACCATATCCTTAGGGTCTCCAAATTCTCATCCTAAATCCAACTGAATATACATCTCTTCAATCAAATTACCTTGTAGGCCTGTACATACACTTAGGCCTATGTATGACTAAATAAGGTTTGATAGTGATTAGGTTCACTTTAAGGTTGAGTATGAGGATTTTGATGGAGCAATGTTAACACCACACCCTCATACTCAAATACCTTACTCTTTTTTAGTCTTCCTATATTCCTTTTAACCTCTCAAACACCTAGTACTTTATATGAGGAAGCAACCCTGTATGTGGTCTCTTTCTAAGTCTTCATCATTAGATACCATTGTGGGAGTTAAATACCTTATTCAGAGAAGTTAAGATAACTTTTAAATGCATAATTAGAAGACATTTTATAGCTTATATCATTGAATGTGCTTCATCAATTAGGATAGGTTCACCTATATAATATGAAGACTATATACAGTAGATTAGACCTAGGTTTGACTAGTCTTTGTTGTCTCAAAGGTAGATATTGGATTGATTCTGGTTTCAACTCATGACTTTTATGTTTTGAGATCCACTCAACTATCTCAAAAGACCTCAAAATATTTAAACTCCATCACTCTCTATCTTTTTCTATTGAAGTTTGTTTTTAGGTGACTATTTTGAGAGTTTGACTTTATTGTTAAGGTATGTTCCTAGTGTTGGTATTAAGACATTAATATTATCATCGATGTCAAAGTTAAGTTGCATGTCCTTCATGTCAAAATTTAGAGTTGATTTCATGATTGGTGAAGTGGTGTGTGAAAAATAATTTTTGTCTCTCTAATGAGATAAAATTTTAAGGTAACCTAGAATTTTTCTGAGGTTTGATGACATATTTAGATCATGTTCAATATACAAGGGAAGCATCTTAATTAAGCTCTAAGTACTGAGGAGCATACAAGGTAAGAACATGGGTCAACAAGTGATTATATTATATATAAGGTCTTGTTACAAGGTTTTGATGTGAAAAATCTCATAATTATATTGAGAGTGGCTTTGTCTTTAGAGAATCATGTTTGAAGAATGATATCATTGAGAGCTAGCTTGTTTGTGTCCAAACTCAGAGTACTAGGTATCTTGAGTAGCTTGATCTAGCTTTGTGAAGAAAATATATGCATGATGCATGGTAAATATTTGTGATTTGGGTCATTAAAGGCATGATAAAGTTTCCTAATCTATGTTAACAATGAGAAAGATACAAATAAGCTCATTGATGAGTTTTTAAGGTCTAGAGTTTAGGCTTAATCTTTACTTGAAAGACCTAGTGAATTGGAATAGTTCTAATTATATGATGAGTTGAGCCATTTGAGACTTGTGTGAGAAATTTTGGAATTTTATTATCAATATATGATGTCACAAAACATGTGGATGAGGTTTTAAAGATATTTCAAGTGTTTCAATGCATGATCATAGCTTAAGTATGACTGGCAGTATAAGGCGTAGTGTACAAAGTGACCTATAGTGGCATAATGAGGGGTCAAGATCATTTAAAAAGGTGTAATATCTATTAAAATAATTTAAATAGTTGTGATAGGTCATGTTAAGTATGTGGAAAATTTTTAAAGTTAATACCTGAAGGAGAAAGCATGAAAACCTATGATAAGGTTCCCTTTGTGCACAAAATGGGGTGTTGCAGACCCGAGAAGTGATTTATTATACTAGTTGGCACATAAAACCTTTGAATGAGAGCCTAAAAACTTCATGGAAGTTGGGAAATGTACCCAAATTTATTTTACTAGAATTGGTTTTGAAGATGAGGGGCAAACCTTTATGAATGATTGCTAAGAATTGAAACCATTCAACAGATTCTCAAAACCCTTATAATGAACCGATAAGAAATATATAATTGTTTATGTATTATAATTTTAATATTGTAATACTTTTATGTTTTAACATGTAAATTAATATTCATTGTTTCCTCAAGTGGTTTTGGTTTGTCTTGATGGTGAGTAGAAGCTATAGGAAAACCCTTGTTTTTAGGAATTTTGATGTAGTAAGCAAGGTTGACCAGGTCAAAGCATGAAAATGGATGGAAGATGATGTGTAATACTAATAATTTATTCCCATGATTTTTTTTTATAAATTTTAATACCAAAAATGTGTTAAACCAATCATGTAATTTATCGTATCACTAAAAAGGCCTAATGAGCAAAACAGTGAGAAAACTAGGCAAGAATGAGAATGAGATTAGGGATTGGTTTTCAAAGACTAAGGATGGATATTAATACATGGGTTAATTATTAAATACCTATAAATTATATATAATTGGTTTATAAGTTTTTATTATTCCTATACTCAAGCAAAAAGTTGTCATTAAACTGGTCTGTCTAAAACATGAAAGTTTATGAAGAGTATAGTGAGATTGGTCTGTAAGACCAATATTGATATATGAAAATGTAACATATATTTTAGAATATTATATAAGGATCATAAATTTTAAAAAAACCCATTGTAATATCACATAAGTGTTCCCATAGGTGTTCTAAGAGTTGATTTTCTTGACTATGATTTTGATGCTACAGGCAATTTTCTGTGTGTATGTGAAAATGATGTTTTTGAGTCAATTTTAACTAAGGTGAATGATCCAATTATATTTAATGTATTATAAATGACTCATAGGATAATTATAATGTATTTTTATTCATTTAAAGTCCCTATTCATGTATGGAGAGTCAAATGCATTTGACTGTTTGTTAATAGTGTTTGGTGGTTCTAAGTAATCCATTTGCAGGAGTGTTCTTGAGGCCTTTTGGCTTGTGTGGTAAAGACAAAATCATATGGGGATGTATATAAATTCATAAATATCCTATTAATATTATTTTATGTGTGTTTTATGTGGAAAAATTGTGTATATGGTTCAAGTTTTCAAGACAAACTTTTTGGCAATAAGAAGGCGTAAAAGCGAGTAGACCTAATTAGATGGTTCAAGGTGTGAAATGAATAAAATGGTGTTAGGGTGAAAAAATAGAGATTATTAGGGGTATATTAAACTTAAATATGATTTTTTTCATCCATTTTTGGAGTCTAAATGTGTTCAAATGAGATCTAAGTGAAACATGTGCTTAGAGAAGGCCTAATTGTGTAGTCATATAAAATGTCCAAATTGGTAGTTTGAGTGTGACTTGTGACAACCCATCCAAATGTCCTTTTTTCATGATATTTAGATGCTTATAGACACCTTTTTCTAATTTTTAGTCATCTATAACCTTCTAAATGGTCATTCCACCTCAGCCAGATAGTATTCCCCATGCCAATCATGTTCCCCCAGGTCTCGAGCCTATAGGATAGGAACACCCCATTTGGACTATAGATACCCATAGATAAGTGTCCCATTTTAAATGGTCCTATCCATTTTAAATTTGATCCTCAATTTTCATTTTCACCTAGTCCTTATCCTTAATTAGGTTAGCCTAGCATGAATACTTCTGACCCATGACCAATTATTCCCTATAAAAGCCCACTCAAAGCTCTTTTACAAGGGAGGTGATAAAACTTACAAAGAAAGAAATATTACAAAAAAAACTAAGGAAAAATTCCATATTATTTTCACACATTCACCCAACACATCTACAAACCTACTTAAATCCTCATACTAGGCCCTAACCACCTCAAACACTGTCAATTTGGCATTTGCATTCATATCACATTATTTCATAAAGCACATTAGGTGGGAGAACTACATATGGATTAATCCCTCTTCAGAGTATTGGTATGTAGGCAATGTGCCCACATAAAGGGTATGGATTTTACATTTAGTACATCTTTCTCACTAACCCCGCTCTTTCTCAAGTGAGTCAAATGTCATTTTATCAAGCATGATGGAGGGTTAGGGTTTGGAGACAAAATTAGCTACACAACAAGTTCCATCAAAAACTAGCACTTGGTTTTTCATAAGCATGCTCACACAAGCACATTGTAACTACCTAAAAAGTTTTAGGTCTTTATGATTAGTTTATAAAACAGCAGTAGGAACAAACAATAACACTAGATACCAAAGCATCCACTTTTTGGTGCTCATGTCCTTTCACCCAATGAAATCTAGATTCAGGTTGACAACATCTTCCCAATCCTACACAACCATTTTCAACCTCTGTATCAACCATCTTAATCTATTTTCCATCTAAGTTATATTTTTTATTATTTATTGCGATTTTTAGAAATGTGAAAAAGATAAATAGTTGCAAAAATTAGGACTATATTTATTGTTATATTCTATATTGATTTATTAATCTAGACCTTTAACTAAAATAGGAATAAAACTCCATTATTCCCAAATAAGTTAAATCATTTGGTTAACCCAACTTACTTTATTTACGCAAAAAAACCTTAGAAACCCTAGGGAAAATTCCTTACTAATTTTTAGCAATAGGTTTATGATTTTTTTATTTATATCAAACTTTATATAAAATAAAAAATGGATCTCACTTATTTCAAAACATTTCTTGCAAATAATAAGGAATCCATACTCGATTCTATCATGTGTATGAATGATGAAGTTTATTACATGTTAATGCAAAACTTTATTCTTTCCCTTTCATGCTTACTTATTTTAATATGGGATGATATTAAGAAATTTATTACTAAACATGTTAAGATCCCTTTCCTTCAAATCAATTTTTACTTTTATTTAATACAAGGTTTCATTATTTATTTTACATTCTCTCTCTCATGCAAAATAATTTTCAACTCTATCTTGTTAAACATGTTAGAAATGTCATGTTACAAGTTAAAGGTTTTTATGCATTAGTGCAAAGTTCCGTGCTCTCTATCCCCTATTTACTATCTCTCATGTGGAATGTTCTTTATAATCATATTTCTAGATAACTTATAATTCCAATTACATTCATTTCATCCCACATACATGGTTTCTACCTAGATGTATATAACTCTTTGGCTACTTTTGAGTGTCTCCCTATCACTAGTAGACACAAAATAACACTAGCAATTATATCTATTCCTCCTCCCTTCAAACTTGGTTCACCTATCTCTTATCCTTTACTTACTACCAACTCTATGCCTATAATAGATCATGTGGTACATACTATCACCCATGTTTATGAAGATAGGCAGTTTGATTACACCCATGGCTATAGCTTTATCACTTAGGTTAGCACCCATTTCGATACAATTTCAATTTTTGAGTTCTTTCAATGATAGGATGATTACAAATATGTGTTGTATGTATCCCTTTGTAATACTAGAGTTACTATTTCTGTTGAACCAACTTATGTCACCTCTATCCTCAATACAATGCAATGGACTGAAGAACATATTTCCTTTTAGAAAGAGGATTTACCCTCACACCACATCATTAAACAACATATACCCCTGTATATTCAATTAATAATTAATTATTGTTAGGTTGTGGAGCTAAAAGCTTCATTGATGCAAACAAGGGAGGAGGTTGCTTAAGGTTGCTGAGTTACAGAGCAACCGGCGTCGGTCTGATCAACCGATGTCGGTCAGATTAGTGAAGAGAAGCAACCGACATCGGTCAGGGATCGACTGATGTCGGTCACCTCCAGGCAGATAGGGACCGACGTTGATCACTTGTGTGGTTTAGAACTGCAAGTTTTACGGGTAGTTAGTTAACGAACCAAGTGTTTGCATGTCAAGAGCCAAATTTAGACTAGAAGCTGTGGATCTAATTATTGTAATTAGATGTCTAATTATTGTTTGCATGAGATCTATTTAAGAGACTCATAGGCTATATTGTAAGGTGTGCTAGAGAGTAAGAGAGCAAATATTAGCTCCTTCTATGTGTGAAGTGAGCAAGGGTGTTCCTCCTAGTTCCACAGCAGTGCCAAGTGTGGGTCCTAGTTTTGGAGAATCAAAAGGGTTCTTCAGGTGTGTAGGATCTTGGTTAGCAGGTGTGCATGGCTACATTAGGAGATCTACATGGTAAGTAAGATCATTGATCTGCAAGTGTATGTGTGTGCATGATCTAGGTTTGCAGGTGTGCAGAACCAGATTGATTTGTAAGTGTGCAAGATCAGGGAGGACAGCAACACAACAGGGAGAAGGATTAGGCAAGATCTGCTTGGAGTACAGTGTGTACTTAGAAAGAGAGTAAAGAGGAAGGCAAGGAAGATCCTTCCATAAGTGAGATCATTTGGGTTGTAGGTTGTTGCAGTTTAGGGGAGATCTTCTTGAAGTATGTTTGTGTACTTAGAGTGCATGGAGCACTTGTGGAGTGCATGGAACACTGGTGTACTGGCAATAGTGGATACTGATTGGTTGGAGGTGAACACCAACTCTGTGTTTGAGTTGTGTGTTGGGACCGTAAGAGAGAGAGCTTTGAGGGAAGATTTACTATTTATGCCCTAGAGGTGTGGGAACCCTAGAGGTGTGTAAGGAAGAAGAACTATGGCAATCTTCTTTGTTGTATTTCCTTCTGGAAGAGTATTAATACAATTGTGTATTGTCTCTCATATTCTGTGTTGTTTTTGAATTCTAGTTATTTGTGTATTCTGGTTTAATTCCGCATGTAAGTTACTTGTATATGGTAATCAATTATGCTTCCATATTTACCAACAATTATGTAGGGATAAAAAGAGTGTTAGTTGACAATGGTTCAAGACTCATCATTTACAACATTTCTTTTGTTAAACATCTTAATATATAACCTTCAGATATAGACCATTCTAACATGAAAATTAGAGGTTTTGAAAACATTCCATAGAAAGTCATGGGTCAAATAACACTTAATCTTACTTTGGGACCTAAGACATTTCCAACTACGTACCAAGTCATGCTAAATGACCTCAATTATAATTTATTACTTGGTTGTCTTTGGATTCATGATATGCATGTAGTCCCTTCCACATGCCATGCTTGTCTAAAATTTAGTCACAAAGGCTACATCTACACATTCCCAATAGACAATAAACCTTTTAAATACTACTAGGTCACTGAATCTCCATAGAATTACATTCTACACTTTAATCTTGGCAATATACCTACACAACTTGTTACTCATAGTGTCCCTTTAGACCATACAACACATCAAAAGCTTTCAAGTTCTGTAATAAAACTGGTACTAAATGACCAATTTACCTCTCCTTTTGCACTTAAATGTCTTCATAAGATGGGATATCATGGCAAAGGTTTTAGAAAGCACAAACAAGGAATCATCAATCCTATCGAGTTATCCACATAACATGGAAAGCAAGGATTGGGATATCAACTTGCCCTTCTTCATGATAAACCTTCTTCCACTACTTCAAAACATATGATGTTTTGTCCACCCATTGTACCTATAGACCATATAGTTAATCATGTTTTTACATTATCATTGGACTATCCTGATCTCATTGATGATATAATTTTACTAGACACGTTCACATTAGATGAATTCTATAATGATGAATCCCTCTTACAATTTCTCAGAGCATATGAGGACCTCCCATCGTACTATCATAAAAGTATTTTTTTTCATCACACAAATTCCCATGCTTACTTCAGATAAAATTTAGATTCTCCCCAAGACATACTAGTTAACTTAGATGATACTATTCCTAGAACCCCATACACACTAGATCGTTCTACATTACTTAATGAGGAAACAATTGATTTCAATTTTGGAATTGATCAGGATCCCCACATTATCTTGTTAAACACTACCCTATGAAATGAAGAGTATACAAATATTCATCAAAATTTGATAGATTTTCAAGAACTCTTTGCTTGGTTATACTTAGATATGCCAGGAATTGATACATCTATAAAAGTCCATCATATTCCATTATACCCTAATGCTAAATTGGTTAAGCAAAAAAATTTCAAAATGCATCCTAAGGTGGCTCTCTTTACAAAGACAAGATCTAGTTTCTCTTAGATGTTGGATTCATTTAACCAGTAGCACACTTTGAATGGATTTCCAATATAGTCTCCATGGTTAAACCCAATAGATAAATTTGGTGTTGTTTCAATTCTCAAGATTTAAATAAGGCATGCCCAAAAGATGATTTCCCCTTGCCTAATATTGATATGACCGTAGATTCCACAACCAAGTATGAAATTTTATCATTCATGAATGTCTTTGTAGGATACAACCAAATCAAAATCACTAAAGAAGATCAAGAAAAACCATCTTTTACAACATCTTGGGGTACATTTTATTACAATGTCATGACTTTTGGATTAAAAAATGCTAGAACCACATATCAACATACTATGATGCATATCTTTCTTGATTTGATTCACCACACTATCAAGGATTATGTCAATTATTTATTAGCTAAATCCAAATAATAACATCACACCATTGATTTATGATAGATTTTTCAATGAATCAAATAATACAAAGTTTGATTAAACCCAAATAAATGTGTGTTTGGAGTTACATCAGGAAAAATCTTAGGTTTCATTATTTATTAATGTGGCATAGAGGTTGACCCTAAGAAATTCAAATAAATTATCAACATGCCACCTCCCACAAACTTAAAACAACTTTGATCCTTACAAGGCAAGATCTAAGTAATTCATCATTTTATAGCTCAACTTATTGATAAGACTTAGTCATTCACTTGATTATTAAAGAAAGATAAAAAGTTTGTTTGGGACCAAGCCAATCAAGAAAGCTTCAACACAATCAAGCAATATCTTCTTAATCCATTGGTTTTAATACTACCTATACCTGATAGGCGTCTCCTACTATATATCTCAATAATAGATCATGCATTAGGAACACTCTTAGCATAACATGATGATCAACATACTGCACGAGTAGTTTTGATGTAAGGTCAGACATTGTCTTTGTTAACTCTTTTGGTCACATAGTTCTTAATGCATATAGATTAATCTTCTCCTGCACCAACACCACCACAGAATATGAGGCACTTATCTTAGATCTCTTTGCCACCCAATCCCTCCAAATTAGATCTATTTGAATCTCAAGTGATTCCCAACTTGTGGTCAATCAAGTTAATGATGTCTATCAGATAAAAGAACATCTTATCCCATACTAGAACATGGTATAATGTTTATCATCACAGTTTGGCTAATTTTCCATAGAAAGTATACCAAGAAAAGATAATTGAAATATAGATGAAATGGCAATTACCACATATCTGATTCCTATTAACATCAATGATGATCAAGTTATTTTCATAATTAAATGATTACAATCACCATCAATATCCAACGTGGATTTACTTACCCTTTCCATCTTAGCTACTACGTGTAGTTCTACAACTCTATAGTGGTTCTATGATATCTATAAATTTCTAAATAAATCTATTACACCAGACACTTTCTCACAAAATGAAAAAATCAAGTTACACAAAAAAACACTCCATTATGTAATCATTAGTAGAGACCTTTTTAAATGATCCTTTGATGGACAATTGATTTGATGCTTGACTTCAGTAAAAGCCAAAATTACTCTTACATAGATACAAGATAGTGAGTATGGTGGTCACTTTAGTGGAAAGGTCATCTCACATAAATTTATTACATAGGAATACTACTGGCCCACCATGGAAGATGCATGTTCACAATACACAAAGTTATGTGATAAATTTCAATGACATAGTAACCTACAACATGCACCATCATAAAAATTGTAGCCTATTGTCTTTCCATGGCCATTTATGTTATGGGTATTTGATCTTATCAAAAATATTAACCCTAAGTCTATCAATGGACATAAGTTCATTATCACAACTATATAATACTTCACCAAGTGGGTGGAATCCATTCTACTTCAATCTACCATAGGTGTGGACATTTGTAGCTTCCTTATGACTCATATTATTTCATGCTTTAGCTTACCCATAGCTATCATTTTCGATAATGGAACATCATTCAAGATCAAAACTATCAAGATATTTTACATAAAATATAAGATTAAAGACATATTTTCCACTCCATACTACACACAAGGAAATGATCAAGCAGAGGCTACCAATAAAACCATTAATAACATTTTGAGAAAAATAGTGACCAAATTTGGAGATGATTGGCATAATCAACTAGTTTATGCATTATGGGCTTATTTCACAAGTATTCATACACCCACAGGAACCATTCCTTTCACTCATTTCTGACATAGAAGTAGTTTTACGATTGGAATTAGAAATCCCATCTCTATGTGTCTCCCTTAAAAGTATCCTCACTGATGACTAGTATCATGAAAAACATCTACACCAACTTGAGTAGTTAGACCATACACACATTCAAGTAACTAAACATCTTAGAATCTACCATCCTATAACAAATGAGTTCACACCAAAGAGTTCAAAGTTAATGATCTCATTCTCAAATAAAATCTTCTTAATTTCAATACCAAAGAAGAAACCAAAGGAAAATTCAAACTAAATTGGCTAGGTCCATACATCATTATCAAAAAGCTTAGCCTAAATTGTATCATCTAGCCTCACTTGAAGGAAAGAAACTCAAAAATCCAATGAATATTATGCATCTACACAGATTCAATGTATAATATTTCATTACCCACATTTTATTGTACATAGTTTCTTTTTACTTGTACATAATTTCTGACCTTACTTGTACATAGTTTCTTTTTGCTTTCCTGTACATAATTTCTTATCTTAATTATACATAATTTATTTTCACTTTCTTATACATAGTTTCCTTATGATTACTTGAACATAGCTTATTTCAAAATACCAAAAACACTACAATATTTCAAATATATATATATATATATATATATATATATATATATATATATATATATATATATATACATATATGTATATATATATATATATATGTATATATATATATATATATATATGTATATATATATATGTATATATATATATATGTATATATATATGTATATATATATGTATATATATATATGTATATATATATATACATATATGTATATATATATACATATATGTATATATATATATACATATATGTATATATATATATACATATATGTATATATATATATATATATATATATATACATATACATATACATACATATATATATATATATATATATATATATATATATATATAACATGAAAAAATACAAAAACATTCAAATAACTCAAAACACAAAAAACTTTTCAACCATACACATTATCCAAGATTTACATTTCTACTACCATGATAAAATTACATTTTTCTATTATATGCTATTGTTTATTGATTTATCTACATTACCATGCTTCACTTGATCTTATTTGAGTGTGTGCAGTGACAACCAGATCCTTGATTTCTTCACTATACCCATTAAAGGGGCATTTTACTTTTACATTCGAGACATACATTGACATATCTAACCACCAAGGGCATATTCTACATGACTAAACCATCTAGGTTGTGTCATTCCTACATCACAAACTCTAATTATCATGTTGATGTACATTACTTACTATCTTACATAGATTATTCTATCGACACTCACTAGTTTATAGCACTTGTGTATTTCTTAGCATCTACCTAGTCTTGTACTACATGTTTTGCATACTTTCACTTCTTTCTTTGATTAGTTAGATGTGATAGTATTTCCAACATTTACATACCTTCCTTTCTTTTTTTGAGTAGCTATATGTGATTGCATTTCTCAATTCCTATTTTGTTACTTCTGTGTGCCTCAGGACATTTGCCAATGTCCTTTGCTTGTACTCTTGTATGTGCTTGTGGCCCTCACACAAATCTTGCTTGTTTGTAATTTTATGTGTATGTGGGAATTTGAACATGCCTTATATGTTTACTTTCATAGTTTGAGTGACATGTGCCCATGTCCCTTATTTTCTTGGCCCCTTGGCCTCCTTTGTATGCTTCTTGCTTATTGTCTTTTGTGCTTATTTACTTGTTTGCTTCTCAATTGTTTGCAATGCCATGATCCACATCATGCATTATATTGCCTTCTTAGATGCTATGATGGACATCATGATCCATCCCTCCTTGAAAACTAACCAAATTTCTAGTTTCATTTTAGTATACTACACATGTTATTATATTATTACATCCATGTTTGCATACCCCTATTGATCTAACAATATCCAACACAAACTATGCTATATCTTGAGACATATTTTTTATCATCATTACTATATCATGTATTTCATAGCATAACACACTTACAAGGCTCCTTATTTTGAGGTCAATCATTACAAGGTCTTCATTCCTACCCTCATAAGAGGGGGTGATAAATAGGATTTTGTCATAGAGATAAAAGCCCTCTTTGATCAAAATTAATTTTTAGAACACTCAAAACAACAATAAAAAAAACATGCAAAATAGACCCAAAAAAAGGGACAAACACAAAATAGTCATTATAAATAGTAAAAGATAAGTGCACCTCATTCGAACTACAACACCCTACAGTAAAGTGTCCACTTTTTGGTGCTCCTATCTAAACAGCTAAAAACCCAAAAATTTTAAATATAGATAGAAAGTTAAGGTCAATTATATTTTTGTTAGTTATAGTCCAATTTAGATTGGGAAATTTTAGTACAATTTTACTCAAATTATCTAGATATAGGGGGCATCATACATGACATGATGGCTTTCACTTCCAATTTTAGATTGGGCAGTTAGTATAAATACTAGATTAGAATCCATGTTACATACACCAATGATTAGGGGAAATATACAAGACACATTTTCCTTATTTTATTTACATTTTATTGTATTACCCAGGTATTCTTAGTAGTAGCATGCCTTATTCCATCTACAGGTGGTTGGCATCATTTCAAAGTGGCTTTCATATAAGCCTAGTTCTCAATTTCAAAGTGGCTTTCATACAAGCCTAATCTCTGCCTTTTAGAGTGGCGAAGATTGGTCTAGTTCTTAATATACATTTGACTATGCATGCCACATTATCAAATTATATAGCATTCATAGGATTCATGAGCCATCTCATATGACACACATTCATATCGATATCAGTTCATATTTCACACTTAGTGGGTAATGATGGGGCCAAAGGACTAGGTAACCTTTGTATTCTTGAGCCACCTACTTAGAGGGATTGGACACACAATCCAAAAATTGATTAACATACACATGATCATATAGATTTACTATATAGTGGGAGATGATGGAGCCAAAGGGCCAACCTTTGTATTCTTAAGCCACCCTTAAGGAATTGAGCACTTAGATCCATTCATGATATTACTCTTGGTACAACACATACCCAACATTACTCAACATCACAATAGGTTTTGTATTGGTTCACGCACCTAATAAGGTGTATTCATTTCTTTCTCTCCCTCTCTCTTTTACCCAACCTTTATACGTTCTTTTTTAGACATAACATGTCTAGTAAGAACTAATCTACTCCTTATTTTCTCTTGAAAATTTATGCTTCACATTGTGCTCTCTTTATGCACAATCAACATCACACATCTTCATGGTCTTCACCCTTGTAGGTAAGTTTGGATACACTTTCTACTTTTCCTTTATCCTAGTATTTTGATTTACTACATCACTAGAATAGAGAAGGGGGAAATGTAGTCATATAAAATGTCTAAATTGGTAGTTTGAATGTGGCTTATGACACCCCATCCATAGGTCATTTTTGCATGCTCTTGCAACCCTTATAGACACCTTTTTCCTCATTTCCAATCATCCAAAACCTTCTAAATAGTCATTCCACCTCAACCAGACTATATTCCCCATGCAAATCCTATTTCCCTAAGCCCTAAGCCTATAGGATAGGAGCATCCCATTCAGACTATAGTTCCCAATAGAGAAGTGTCCCATTTTGGTAGTCTTATCCATTTTCACTTTGATCCCCAACAGTCATTTTCATCGAGTCCTTATCCTTAATTAGGTAAGCCTAGTGTGAATACATCTGACCCATGACCAATTGTTCCCTATAAAATCCCACTCAAATATCATTTACAAGGGAGGTGATAAAAATTACAAATCAAGCAAGAATATAAATAAATTACTAAGGCAAACTTCCTTATTCTTTGCACACAGTCACCCAACACAGTTGTAAACCTACTCAAATCCTCATACCAGGCCCTAACTACCTCAAACACTATCAAATTGGCAGTTGCATCTACATCACACTATTACACAAAGCACATTAGGTGGGATAACTACATATAACTTGATCTCTATTCAGAGTATTGGTATGTAGGCAGTGTGCCCACATAAGGGGTGTGGATTGCATGTTCATTATATCTTTCACACTAACCCCCCTCTTTCTCAAGTGACTCAAATGTTGTTTTATTAAGCATGATGGAAGGTTAGGGTTTGGAGAGAAAATAAGATACACAATGATTTCCATAAACAAACATCACTTAATTTTTCATAAGCATGCTCAGACATGCACAATGCAACTACCTAGAAAGTTTTAGGTCTTTTTGATTAGTTTAGATAACAATGGAAGGAACAAATAATAACACTTGACATAAAAGCATCCACTTTTTATTACTCCTATCATTTTTCCCAAATAAATATAAATTTAGGTTTATGACACCTTCCTAGTCTTTCACAACCCTTTTTAACCTCTATATCAAACATCATAATCTATTTTCTAGCTAAGTTATATTTCTTCTTATTTATTGATATTTTTAGAAAGGTGAAAAAGATAAATAGTTGCACAAATCAGGACTATATTTATTGATATATTTTTTATTGATTTATTAATCTAGACCCTTGACTAAAATAGGAATAAAACTCCATTATTCCCAAATAAGTTAAATCAAATTACATTAGGTCTCTATTAGACCTAATGGTGGTTTTAGCCCTTAAGGGTAATGACCAGCCTACATAATGTTTGATTAAATTATGAAACATGTGTATTGATCTATTTAAATCATAATCCAATTATGGTGATCTTATTTTCTGATCAAGATGGGTATGAGAAAGAATCAAGTATAAAGTTAAGCCCTAATAAGCCTATTTTGACTAGTTAGAGGATTGAGCTAATAAGTGAAGGATATAGTGTTTTGGATAACATGTTAAGATATTGAAGATCATTAGAGAGCTGATATAAACATTCCATTAGTATATAATTGTGTTTCTATAGGTTTTGAACAAGGTCATTTGACCTAATTCTAGTAAGGAGAGGGCTAATTGAGTGAGAAGGCCTAACAGGTTGTTTAAGTGAGAGAGAGAGAAGTGTGAGAAAAGAAAACAAAGGAGGTCATCATTAGTTTAATAATAAATAGGTGTCCAAGGCTGATTATATATTTAAGGTATTTTATTTGGTGCTTGGATTCTTAGGGGTTGGATCCTCCTTGCAAGTTGAAGCTTGTTAAAGGCTAGTTGAGTGGGTGCTTGACTAGTAAGGAGTTGGTGTTCCTTATGGGGTTGGTGCCTTACTAAAAGTTTGATTAATTAATTATAGGAAAGTATTATAAATTTTTCATTAGTGATTTTTCTTCCCCTATAGTATTTCCCACATATATTTCATGTCCTTATGTTGTTTTCTTTCATAGATGCTTGTGTATGCACTAACTGGTGTATGTATGTGAATGAATGCTTCATGAATGTTAAATGATATTTAAGGCCTATTTTAATAAAAATAATTCATCCCCCCTCTTATTATTTGTACTTATAACATTTTTTACTAGATTAGGTATTTTTAATGAGGTCTTACAACCTAAAGGAGATTATAAACATATCGAGATGGCTAGTCAAGCACAAGGTGATTTGATACAAACAAAGCTCTGTTGTTCAATAGATCTAATTATGCTTTTTGGATTGCTATGATGAGGACATATCTAATGTATAAATGACATGATGTTTTTAAATTATTCTTAGATGGGTATATTGTACCCCCTATTCCTCTTACAGATGCAACATGTAAGAAGGATAGTGACAATAAATCAAAAGCAATGAATGATATTATGTGTGGCTTATCAAAGGTATAACTTGGAAATATAATGTAATATATTTATTCTAAAAAATGTGGGATAAGTTAAAAATATTCATGAGTGAGACTCCAAGGTCAAATTGGCCAAGTTGCAAACTTAGAAGATAATTTGAAAGTCTAAATATGAATGAAGATGAGACCATTGTAGCCTATTTTTTAAGTGTTGATGAAGTAGTCAACATCATAAGAGGTTTAGGAGAATAATTGAAAGAGACTATTATTGTTCAAAAGGTCTTAAGGTCTCCATCTCCCAAATCTGATTCCAAGGTATGTGCCATTGAATAAATGTAAGATCTAAACAAGCTAGAGATGGATGGACTTCATGGAACCTTAACAACCTATGAGATGAGGATAAGTGAAGGAAGAAATCCAAAGAAGGAAGCTGCATTAAATGTAAAAAAGAAGCCAAAAGAGAAGAATTCACAAGGTAATAAAATAAAATATAATGATGAATCTAATATTGATGATGATAAGTTGATAGCTATGTTTGCAATAAAGTTGAAGATAGGTTTAGGTAAATACAAGGGCAAGTTACCTTTTAAATGATTCAATTGTGGAGAGGTTGGATACTTTGGCAACAAATGTACTCATAAGCATAAGACAAAGGATGATGTAGAGCATGATGAAGATCATGAGGATGATAAAAATTCTTATAAGCCTGATGAGAGTAATAAAAGTTTCAAAATATATGATAAGAAGAAAAAGTTCTTAAAAAAATAAAGGACTCTTTACACCAAGGAAGATTGTAGCTCATCTAGTGAGAGTGAGATAAGTGATTCAAAAAGTGATCATGAAGGTGATTTTCTTGATGTCAATGAGGTTCTCTTCATGGCTGAAGAAGTAAGCTGCTCAAATCCAGAAGAATCCATATAGATTAGAGGTGATGTTGGTGATTCAAATGAAAAAGGAAATGAGGTGGATTTTGAGGCTAAGTTTATGAATACTATAGAAGAGATAAATATGGTATAGAAAATTAATAGGATGATGAGGTCCATTATCAAAGATTATGAAGAAAAAATCAACTTGTTTGAATCTATACTAAGAAATAACTCCAAGAAACAAGAAGAAATAGTGACTCCAGGCCTAAAGGCAAAAAAAGAAGAATGCCCAAGCTATGTATCTGAATAAACTCCTTGAGATATAAATTGAAACAATAATAAAATAAGTTCAAGTGCTTTGTGAGGTTTGAAAAGAGTACTAATGATTTAGACAACCTTTTGAGTAGTCAAAAGACTGCTAATGACAAAATAAGCCTCAACTTCATTGGAGATCAAGAGGACATGAAAAACTTCTGAGTAGTAAAAAAACTAATAATGATAAAACAAGCCTTGGATTCATTGGTGATCAAGAGGAAACTAATGTAATAAAAAATGTCAAAGATCAACCAAAGAATGAGGGTGATGATAGAACAAAGATCAATACTATCAGGAAATATAATAACATAAGGTATGATAATCCTTTCAATGGTTATTGTTATTCATGTAACCAATTTGGTCATAGAGTAATACATTATAGAAGGCCATTCAAAAATGAATTTGCATGGAACTGTGAGGAGAAACATCATCAAAAATGTATAGGTCATGATGTGTTTCCATCTAAAGGGATAGCATGCTTCAATTGTCATATGGTTTGTCACATTGCAAAATAATGTAAACATGACTTCTAAAGACAAGATAATAAATTTGAGGCTTCTAAAACATAATAAATAAGACAAAATAGTAATTGGAAACCCAAGGTAGATAAGGTTGATAACCAATTTTCAAGTCCAAATGGACTATTTGCCATGGTAGAGCAAAATCAAGATGCAGAGTACCAATAATTTTATCTATTAGCTCATATTATTGATGAAGGAAACAAGACTGAGGGGGTCAATCCAAAAGTAAAAATCAATCATAAGAGAATCATGAAGGAAGCTCAATCTTGCATGTACATGGAGATATAAAAATATCCTAAACTTATGATGTTCTAGTTCTCTAGAGTATAGGTGACTCCATTAGGCTTCATGGAGGCACTCAACTAGCAAGCAAGAAGCATGAAGGATGCTCAATCATAGGGGGAGTTTTATTGTCTTAGGAGACCTTTAGATTCAATTTTCAGTCAAAGAAGTCTGCTATAGGTGTGATCACAAGAGACAAGTCATAAAAAGTTTGTATGATGACTTGATCAAACCAAGTCATAGTTTTGAAAATGTCTTGAATTTTCATGGAGACAAAGTGAGTCATTCATGTCTCATAAGTAGGTATATGATCCTAGTCTATGCTAAAGTTTATAATATAAACGATTGATGAGTTTTTAAAAAATAAAATGTATGTTTCCCCAGGTCTAAGGATCAAATAGCTGCCAAGATGGTGAACCTTTATCATTAATGTCAAAGGGGGAGAAAGTTATTCTTTCAAAGATCAAGTATTGAATAAGATCCAACTTTAAAAAAAGAGAATGATATGTTATGATTAAGAGTGTTTTCCATCAATGATAAATGGGGAGATTGTTTAGGTATGTTCCTAGTTTTGGTATTAAGACATTAATGTTGTCGTTAATGTCAAATTTAAGTTTAATGTCCTTTATGTCAAAAGTTAAAGTTGATGTCATGATTGGTGAAGTGGTGTGTGAAAAAGAAGTTTTGTCTCTCTAATAATAGAAAATTTAAATGCAACCTATTATTATTTTTAAGGTTTGATGACATGTCAAGATCATGTTTAAGATATAAGGAAAACATCTTGATTAAGATCTAAGTACTGAGGAGCATACAAGGTAAGCACATGGGTCAACACGTGTTTATATTATATATAAGGTCTTGGTACAAGGTTGTCATGTGATAAAGCTCATAATTATATTGAGAGTATCTTTGTCTTTTTATAATCATGTTTGAAGAATGATATCATTGAGAGCTAGCTTGTTTGTGTTCAAACTCTGAGTACTAGGTATCTTGAGTAGCCTGGTCTAACTCTATGAAGAAAATGTATGTTTGATGCATGGAAAATATTTGTGATTTGGGTCAGTATAGGAATAAATTTTTTTCCTAAGCTATGTTAATAATTATCAAGAGATAAATAATATTATTGATGGGTTTTCAAGGTCTAGTGTTTAGGCTAAATCTTTACATGAAAGACCTAGTGAATTGGCATAGGTCTAGTTACATGATGGGTTGAGCCATTTGAGACTTGTGAAATATTGGTAGTGTATGAGTATGATATGGGGTCACATGACATGTGGATGAGTTTTTGAAGATATTTTACGTTTTGAAGATAGATCAAGTGGTTTCAAGGCAAGATCATAGCCTAAGTATGATTGGCAGTATAAGCCCTAGTATACAAAGTGACCTATAGTGGCCTAATGAGGTATAAAGATATTTTAAAAATGTGGTAGATATATTTAAATAATTTACAAAGTTTTTATAGTTTTTTAAGTGTTTGGCTAAATTTTTAATTCAATACCTGAAGGAGAAATCATGAAAACCTATGATAAGGTTCCCTGTGTGCACAGAATGGGGTATTGTAGACATGAGAAGACATTTATTATACTTGTTGGCATGTGAAATATTTTAATGATAGATTGATCACTTCATGGAATTTAGGTGAGTTCCATATATTTATTTTCCTAGAATTGGTTTTGAATATGAGGGGCAAACCTCTATCAATGATTATTAAGAAATGAAACTAGTCAAAACCCTCTTAAAACCCTTATAATGACCTGATAAGAAAGATACAATCAGTTATGGATTATAATGGTCCTATTGACCTAGTTTTATGTTTTTAACATGTAAATTAATCTTCAAGATTTCCTCAATTTTTTTTGTTTGCCTTGATAGTGAGTAGAACCTACAAGAAAACCCTTGTATTCAGGAATTTCGATGTAACAAGCAGGGTTGACCAGGTCAAATCATGAAAATGCATGGAATATGATGTGTAAAAACCATATTTTATTCCCATGAAATTTTTTATAAGTTTTCATACCAATTTTTTTTTAAAACTAATCATTGAAGTTAGCCTATCGCTAAACATGCCTAATGAGCAAAATAATGAGAAAACTAAGCAAGAATGAGAATGAGATTAGGGATTTGTTTCAAAAGACTAAGGATGGATAATAATTCATGAGTTAATTATTAAATAAATATACCTAATATTTCCTTGGTTTATAAGTGTTTATTATTCCTATACTCAAGCAAAAAATTGTCATCAAACTGATCTATCTAAAATAAGAAAATTTATATAGAGTGAAGTAGTGAGATTGGTCTGTAAGATCAATATTGATATATGAAAATGAAATATATATTTTAATATATTATATAAAGATGATATAGGTTTTAAAAAACCAATTTTAATATCACATAAATGTTCCCACAAGTGTTCTAATATTTGATTTTCTTGAATGTGTTTTTGATGCTAAAGGCAACTTTTTGTGTGTATGTGAAAATGTTGTTTTTGAGTCATTTTTCACTAAGGTGAAAGATAAAATTATATTTAAGGTGTTATAAATGAATAATATTATAATTTTAATGTATATTTATTCATTTTAAGTCCCTTTTAAAGTATGGATATTCAAATTCATTTGACTATCTGTTAACAGTGTTTGGTGGTTTTGAGTAAACCATTTGTAGGAGTCTTCATGAGGCCTTTTGGCCTATGTGATGAATAAAAAATAATATAGGGAGGTATTTAAAGTAATAAATATCATATTAATATTATTTTATGTGTGGTTTATGTGTAAATTTTTTGTATATGGTTCAATTTTTCAAGACAGACTTTCTAACAATAAGAAGGCCTAAAAGCGAGTAGACCTAATTTGATGGTTCAAGGTGTGAAATGAATAAAATGGTGTTGGGGAACCAAGGAGAGATTAAGAGGAATATATTAAAGTTAAATAATAATTTTTTAATCCATTTTTTGAATATCAAGGTGTTCTAAGGAGATCTAAGTGAAACGTGTGCTTAGGGAAGGCCTAATTACATTAGGTCTTTATTAGGCCTTATGATGGTTTTAGCTCTTCAGGGTAATGAATAATCGATGTAATGTTTGTTTCAATTTTTAAACTTGTGTAGTGATATATTTAAATCATAATCCAATTATTGTGATATTTTTGTCGTACCAAGATTGGTATGAGAAAAAATCAAGTATAAAGTCAAGGCTTAATAAGCCTATTTTGACTATTTAGAGGATTTAGCTAATAAGCAAAGGATATAGTATTTTAGAGAATAGGTTAAGATATTGAAGATAATAAAAGAGATGAGATGAATATGACATTAGTATAAAAATATGTTTTTATAGGTTTTTTATCAAGGTCATTTGACGTAATTCTACCAAGGAGAGGGCTAATTAAGCAAGAAAGCCTAATAAGTTGTTCAAGTGAGAGAGATATGTGTGAGAAGAGAAAACAAAGGAGGTCAACATCAGTTGAATAATAAATAGGTGTCCAAGGGTGATATTATATTTAAGGTATCTAATTTGGTGCTTGGTTTCCTAGGGTGTTGGAACCTCCTTGCAGGTTGAAGCTTGTAAAAGGCTAGTTGAGTGGGTGCTTGCCTAATAAGGGGTTGGTGCTCCTTATGGGGTTGGTGCCTCACTAAAATTTTGATTCATTGCTTATAGGACAATATTACAAGTTTTGCATCAATTTTTTTTCTTCCGCTAGAGGGATTCACACATATATTTCATGTCCTTATGGTGTTTTCTTTCATTGATGCTTGTGTATGCACTAATTGGTGTATATATGTGAATGAATGCTTCATGAATGTTAAGTGAAATTGAAGGACTATTTTAATACAACTAATTCACCCCCTCCCCTCTTAGTAATTTTACTTCCAACATGTATTTTGGTCTCAAGGTTTGACTTCCTAACTAATTATCTTATCAATGTATTTGAATTTGGTTTAATCTCAAATAGGGAGCCAAGAACTTTTCATACATGTTATGTCTTCTTTCATTAGGTCTAATGTTAGGATAATCCTTCTAGCAGACTTATAGATGACTTGTTGATAGTTTGATTAAATTATTTGCTTGATAACTTCCATTTCCAACCTAATGATCATTTTCATGGCTCTATCTTGTCATTGAAAATCTATGAACTTTTGCACTTGCACTACCACCTCCATAGAGTGTTTTTAAGGAATCTTACCACATCTACCTTCATTATCTCCTTACATAGTCTTGTAGGTCCATTAGGCTTCTTAGCTCAGTACCTTGACTTGTAATAACTTATATGTTTTCATGAGTTTGTAACACTTCCTAACTAAAATGTATGGAGTGTCCTTGTGTTATTTATTGTTTGGAAAATAGTATACGTAAGTCCACAATGAGGACCTACAAGTATAGGGCCTGTAGGTCTCTTTTGCCTTCATAGTCTACTAATAGAGTAATTCTTGACCTTTTCAACTTATTAACATTGTCAATTTGATAACACTCCCTTTTCATCCTTTAAATGTCTCAAAAAACTTATTACTAAGCATCATATCATCTTACACTTACCTAACTGGCCTGTATGGACTATATACGTAGCCAACCAATGCATAAGGTCGGTGTGTTGAGAGTTGAGTCCCTTAATGATGTTATAAGATATTAATAAGGTTAGTGAGTGTCTTATGAGTTTTTGGCCACATATCCATAGCTAAAAAACCTTCACCATGAGTTAAACAAGGTGAAAACTAGACATTTAAACTACTATACATAGGTAGCTTGAAATGTATAGTCTTCAAACAATCATCAAACGAGGAACCTTATGAACTTTTTAGAAAAAATGACGTTGGGACTAATATTTAGGGTGGTTTAAGTTAAATTATGAATTTAATGTAATATAAAAAATTAATAAATACCTTATTTTCACCTTTCCAAACATTGAAAATTGGATCAAACAGAGGCCATGATAGTCAACTTGTAAATTATGCACAAGAGAAGATTTATTTATTGAAATACCTTCAAAACATGCCAACATAATGAATTAGGGTGTATGATACATTTATATACCTCTTATAACTCACTCCAATTGGTTTCACACATCTAAAGAGTTCACACTTGAATTGGAGATGCATAAAACTCAGCCTGTGGGGATTTCAATCTTTAAAAAGTAGTCTATCTCCTTAGCAATTATTCATAAATATAAGGAGATCAATAAAAATACCAATGTCACAAATTATAATCCCATAGGAGTCCCAAACTCTTTCTAAAATCTTATCCCCAAACACTACCTATACAGCTTGTACCATGCATTTGAAAATGGCCTTCAAAAGCTTGTGAATGAAGCAAAGGAGGAGAAAGAGAGATTTATAAAATCATTGGACCTAAAATTTATTCCTATGATTTTTTTGACTTGTATAAGATGAAAGGACACCTTTTCAATGTTTTTACCTATAAATGGCTTTAACAAGTCTATATAAGTCTCTTAACTCCTTTCTTTGGTGTTAAAACTCAAGATTCTAGCCTTTATCTGACTTTCTGATAGGTGTGACAGTTTTTTAACTGATCCAAAGTCTTTGGAAGGTGTCTTTTATGAATTTACCTCTTGGGAAACTTTGACATACATTGGATTTAGCTAAAAATCACCTTTTTCTTCATTTTCACCACCTTAAAGTTTACAAATATACCTTAAACATTCCAAAACATCATGAAATTCATGTATGAGTTGATTAATACATAAAATTACTTTTATAAACTCATAAAAACCTATAATGCCACTTGACCAAGCATTATCTCCTGTTGACATATCAAGACCACTATATGACTAAAATAAAACATTACCTTAACTTCTCCAAACTAACCTTAAACAATGCTAATAAGGTTTTATGAAGACTTTTAGGGACCATATAAGTCATGAAAATACCACATGATAACCTTATGAAAATTTTAATTTAGAGGGTTTGACCCATTTTGACTTGAGGTCAAAATTTGGTCAACAGTTTCATAATCTCATAAATGGTAAGATGTTGATGGACCTCAAAACTATTTATTTGTGAGGAAGCATGCGGATATTTGAAGGGACTTACCATTATAGGTTTGGAAAGAGTCACTTCATTGGATCTTCATAGCATAATAGCATGGATGGATGTCTTGGGATCATAAGTATCATAGAAATCATCATTAGTAATATGCTTATTCTTAGGTATTTTAAGAATTTTAGATCAAGGATTAGGTTGGGAAGGTTCAAATTATCTTAGGAGATAATCATGTTGTTTGTCTTGATCTAAGTCTTCTGCCAATAATTTTGGAAAAATAATCCAAATGATGTATTATAATTTTGGATTTAATATGGTAATGAAAATGTGTAATAAGTTGTCTTACAACATATTCTTAGATATTTATGTCTAAGGATCTCCAACATTTGATGAAGCCTTGGACAGTCTTATTGTATGCTTGCTTTCAATTGATAAAGTGAGATAATTTATTTTAAGTTAAGTCATTGGATTGAAAATCTTGGAAAAATGCATAAAATAAGTCTTCCAAGTTAGAAATAGAGTTATATCTTATATTACTATACCATTATAAAGTATCACTAGACAAGGTTATGACTAGTAGTTTGGTAGTTGAAAAAGTGTTAAGTTTAATCTAGTCCTTTTAAAGATTATCGAAATCCTTTATATTCAAAGTGATATAAATGGATCCATTATAGGAAATCATAGGAGTGATTTCAACGATATCAATGTCATTTGTTTGAGGGAGTAAGGGATTATTTTGAAGGTGTTTAATGACTTTTTTGTGAAGTGGGTGTTAAACAATGAGGTTACTAAGAGAATGTATATGGGGGGTGTATGAAAATTTTGATTTGGAATTACCTACTAAATTTTTATTGGTAAATATTTCATTTTCATCATTTCAGAATTACTAGTAGCTTGTATATTAACCATTTTTGTCATTTATTGTGATATAAGTTTGTTATGATCATGAGTATTTTGGTTTGAATTATAGGCTTGAGTGGCTTGTTGGAATGCATTAGATGTTGTATTAACATGATCACTTTGCTTAAACCCACTAAAATAAAGACCTATTATGTTATTAGTTATACTAAGCATGGTGAATGATAAAGGAGAGAGGGAAGTCACAAATGGATTTTCCTCACAAATGGAAGTCACAAATGGAAGGGAACTAAAAGTAGGGGAAGGAGGATATTCCACATAGAGTTACATCATGATGTTATAGAAAAATGTAAGTTCCTTTCTCCTATGCTTGGTATTATTTTTGAGAAATATTTTCATTTTGACTTTATATTCTATGCCACATTCCTCTTCAACCTCATTGCTTTGGAGTATGTGATTTCACCTAGATTTATTAAGGTTGTCACATGGCTTGTAGTTTTTTTATTTAGTGGAACACATATTACAATCATTATCAAAATGATCTTTAGAAAAATAAAAAATATAATTCATGTAAATATTTGTGGATAATCCATTGGGACTAGTTAATTCTATAACATTAAGATTGTTATCATAAAATATATAATAATCTAGGTAGGTTTTCTCTTTGGATTGCTATAAAAGGTGCTGAATTTTGAAAGAGATAAACACCACTATGTTGCGATGGCCAATATATTTGTTTGCATAGGAATGTTATAAATATACTATATCAAGTGGGTTGATATAGTAAGAAACATAACTATAAAATAGGACGTTGTAATAGGCTAGATGATATAGTATGATTGGAAAAACAAATAATATTTTAATAGTTGATATAGTTGGTAAAATAACATAAATGTGTCAAGTTAGTCAATATAGTAAAAAAATAAAATTATATTGAGTTGGCCAATACATTAGGTGAAAGCATATAATTGTATCAAATTGGCCAATATATTTTGGAAATTTTAATGGATTAGTAAATATAGTTTTATAAACAAGGAAAACTATACCAGGATAGTATATTAATTTGGGATAAAATCTTCAATAAAATGTATGATTATTTGAATATGATTTTAATAATTAAAAAGGAAAAACATGAAGGTGATCCAACCAGATGTGGGATAAGATTCATGTCAGGTTCACTTGAATATATTCAATGTTAGGATGACCTATAATGATAATTTTTCTATTAATAGATGAGAATAAAGATAAGGCTATAACAATAGATACTATATATTTATAATAGTGTGTAAGGACATATAATAACCATAGACCTTGCATAGGGTAATATACATTAAAATGTCAAGAGGAAAGGCTTAAAAAACCTTAAGCCTATAGAATGGGGTATATATTTCACTAGGGATCAATATAGATAAATGATTGTAATGATGATTGTAAATGGGTTTATCAAGGATATAATTAGGAAAAATCATGCAATCAATTAATGAATAGGGGTATCCTAGATCCAAGATAGTTATAAGTACTAAACTAATAAGGAGATAACCAGTGCAATGGTCAACCATTAGGTAGTTTACGTAACCTAAGGTGATAAATGGAAAACCTAAACAACCTTATATTTATACCATATTATTCATTATAAGAGGAGAATAAAAAATATATAAAAAAATGCATCTATAATAGCCATGATAAAATACATATCTAATCTACTAAGAATATAACGGGAAAAAATAGGGATAGAGATACTTACCTTTGGGTATGCTCTTTGGTGTATCATTCTCCCCATTTTGATTAAGTGTCAATTTGAAAGAGATGTTGTAGTTTGAATGCTCCAAATGCTAAGAATAATACCTAGATATACTCAATTGGGGACTCTAAATACTAGGATACCTCCTTGTCACAACTCCTCCTATTGATATTAAAACACCATAAGTAAGACCAAACCTTCAAGATAAAACTCTAAACCTATAACTCTCCTTTTTACTAATTAAGAGTAGAAATGTGATAAAAATTAGATAAAAAGTGTGTTATATAGTTTAGGAATGTAATATGACCCATTTTTATATGAATCTAGTACCCAAAACTAACCCTTAACTCTAAGCCAAAAGCATCAGCTAGGCTGATATAATGGAAAATATGTCGATTGACACAATACCTTATTGGTTAGGCCAATATAATACAAATTAAATAGACATAATCCAAAAGTGTATCAATCATGATAATATAGTATAGGAAGAGAAAATTATAAATTAAATTTTATCATCCTGGCTGATAGAGTAGGAATATAGGGTGGTTTGAAATATTAAAGGAAAAGTAGACATAGAGGTAAGATGAAAAGATACTCATAATATTTTAGATCAATAGTAATGAAGATATGATAGAATAATATATAAAAATATCTTCTAAATTACCATGATACAATTCCACCCCATTCACAATGAACCTTTTAAGGCATCCTCTTATAGAGATTGATGTAGTGATAAGCCCTTGTAAGAGAAACTATCAGTAGAGTGATAAAGTGAAAATTGTTAGGTGTATACATATATTATTGTATTAATAGACAATTGATATATTTAAAGGAATTAATAGGAAAATTTGTATGATGAAAATATATTGTTGTCACATTGAAATGCACCCTATTAGGCACTGAGACCTAATTCAACTGACATAATTGAAACACTCCTAGGTGTGGGTGACCTATGATAGGAGTGAATCTATAGAGAATGATAGCTCCTTGTTAAACCACAATGCACCTAATTTAGGACCAGGTTAAAACCGTAAAGTGTATACTAATAAAGCCTATCTAAGATACACTAAGAATTTATTCATGAAAAGAGAGAGAATGAAGCTAAAAACATGAAAATGAGGTGATGCACAAATATTGAATATCTCCTCTACCTACCTAAAATAACACAATAAGACTGTATTTTATCCTACACAGTATCTAAATTGGGTATCTCAAGCATAAGTGTTTCGTATGAAGGTGGTGGCCTATGCTAAAACTAGAAGGGATAACCAAAAGGTCTTGCAAAATACACAAGGAGTGAAATTCCATAACTAATCACTTGCATAACCAACTATAACATAACATATGACCTATAAAAGGCATGCCTACTTGCACCAAAGTTAAGGGAGATGGACATACACAAGGGATAACACTATATACCACATGTATAGATCGACAAAACACTAAAATCACATAAGATACAAGATTATAGAAGGTAAAAAATAGTTTTTATTCAATTCAAATGCCTTAAGTTAGCATCACATGTCTCCACAAAAGTAGAGTTTTGTTATACCCAATAAGGGGATACAAAATAAAGAATTTCCAACCTTATATATAAGAAAAAGAGCCAATAAATAATATTAAAGTACTATAAAATATCATAAGTTTTGTTGTTACATCGTAACTCTAGCCCATTCAAGAGGAGAGACATGGAGAACAGGAGCATTTATCTCTCATTAACACATTAGGCCTACTACCTTGATGGTCTCTCATGGAATATGGGCATAGGATTAGATTAGAAGGATTCATTTTTTCTATTTTTTTCCTTTATAGTGCTTGAACATGCATGATTTGGTCAAATTTTTGTTCCATTCTTAGAAAACATGATTCTCCTTATGCTAATGTCCTTAACTCAACCATCTCCACTTCTTGTGCATGTTGAATGTTTGTTGCATGGTTGAATTGTAATTAGACCTCCTATGCCATTTGGAATCTTTAGGATTGACATGCCATGATTAACACTTCATGGAGGGGTAACACATCTCTAAGATCAGTTTTCCAATGCCTCCATCCTTTACCATGCTCTTAATGACCATTAACCTTACCTATGGTCATGCTTGATGGGCTATAGGAGCATAATCTAACTAAAGTTCCCATTGAAATCTATGTGATGGTATCTAAGAGGGATATATAAGTTGATGTATCATCTTATTTTCTCATGAGAACTCTTTGAGAGATTAACAAACCTATATTTTATGCTTGATAGTCCTAGTTCACCCTCTTATTCTCTTTGTAAACCTATAATAAAATACTTTTCAACACCAATCTCTTGAATTTGCAGGCCTCATAGGTGGTGTTTAGTTTTTAACCTCCTTACTCTCCATATTTATCTTCATAAATTCTTCCAACATTTGGAAAGACACCTTAAAACTTCTTCAAAATAATTAGTTAGGCTTATAAGTTAGCTTTTCAAGATAAAACCCATCCATCATAGAATTAAATTTTTGAAGAGAAAGATTTTTCAAAATTGTATTTTCCTAATCTATATTACTTGGAATAAGGCATAAAACCTTGTAATGTGAAGTGTAAACTTGAAAATCAAAGGTCTAAAGAGTTATGACCATGTCTTAGTCCTCTAGGACCCTACAAATCTCATGAAAAATGCCACTATAGATCTAAAAAAGGGTGTCGGGAAGCCTCAAATGTTATTTATTTATATTGAGGTCTATATAAAAGCCTAAGAACCTTAATGCTTTATTTCAATCTCATGAATCTCTATATGAGATACCTACAAGTGAATATTTGGGGCTTTCTCAATGTCAAGAAAGCTAAAGTAGACCTTTTGGGATTTATAACCCTGATTCCACTTACCAACAAGGCTCATACCTTTGATTGTGTTTGATTTCACTTTAAATCTTAGTGACAGGCCTATAGGTACATGTTTTATTGAGAAACCTCTCTTTGTAATCTTGTCACCTTCATGTCTCTTTTGACAAACTATAGTTAAAAGTATTGGGATTTCAATGACTTTTGAAACTTTATATCTAGGTCTACAACTTACAATCTTCATAATGGGGTTATAGATTATCTTAGCTTCTCCCAGGAAGACTTGAAACCTAGTAATAAACCTATTGCATATGCCCACTAGCTTGTATAAAAGATAAGGAGACTAAATTTGAAGTTGACACCTTGTATGCTGATCATGATAAGCTCTATATAACTTGTTTGAAATATCCACCATGGAGGTTTTGAAAGTATAAAGTAATGTTACATGCTTGACTATTCTTTATCCAATAAATAAGTTCTTAAATCTTTTTTTAAGGTCTAAATTCATGACAACCTTGATATTAGACCTCACCATAATTACATAGGCTAATTTTGTCTTTTATCTTAAGACTTGGGAAAACCTCATTATCATTTAATCAATGTTTGAGATGCTTAGAAATATTACAATTACTAGAGGATCAATATTATGAATATCTCCATCCTTATTGGAACCTTGTAGGTGTGCTTTATCTTTGTAAATATTAATCTTTGGTCAACCCTATAACCAAAAATTATTGTTTGTAATGTCATGCAAGCTGGTTTTAATTCTTAGAAACATGTTATAAACATACACTTGAATGTCTTAAAGCCTTGAATACCCATTTGAGTATCTTTTCACATTCTTATAGTCCTCTAAAGTGGTAACACAAGTTATAGGGTTATAAGATTTCCCATAGGCTTATTTTATCCTTGGAACATGATTGGAGCTTCTCTTTGAGCCTCTCAAGAGTTATATAGGCCTAAAAACATGTTGAGATGGAATAGGTTACTATGAATATACCTCACCATGCTTGGAACCTTATTTTTACCCTAAAAGGTCATGGAGACTAGTGTATGCTCTTGAGGATATTGGGAGACTCTTGTTTCTTATTTCTTACCCTATGAGAGCTCTATTTCTCCAACCACTTATTCCTTAGCATTGTGATCCTCAAGAATCCTATAACAAACTTCATGAAATTATCAGACCTTTTTAAGACTTATGGAAATCCTTTTGAATAATTTTGAAAGTCTTGTGATTATTTAACCAACCCTAAAACTCATATATAGGCCTACAAATTATCCTTGAGAGTTCCCAAAATATTAAAAATGTGCCATGATCTTCATAGAAACTTTGGAGGATGGTTGCAGACTTGTAAATGGGTCCAAAGAGCTTTGAAACTTTGGAAATATGTCAAAATGTGATGAAAAATTACTTATGGGCTTATATCATGCTCCTAAACCTTATTTTGACATTATATAATTAACTTATAAATATTATTGAATACCCTTTTGAACATGTAATCTTTCATTATTAAAGCTACAGAACTATAGGTACCTTGAAGGACCTTGAAGGCTTGTCAAAAACCCTGTCATGCTTATACATGCTTAAAATACTCAAGGTTGAATCCATGGAAACTACACACATCTCACACAAGATTCAAGAAATTTTCATAAATTTGAAAGGCTCTGGAGGCTCTTGATAAACATTGTAGCTTCAAAAAACCCAAAATTGGTATCTCTCTCCTTGCATAAACCTATAAGCCAGGTTTAATTTTTTGAAGATTTATTAAGTCAACCTATATGTTCATGTCCTTTTGAGTTTTTTTTCCACCTTATGTGGGTTTTTAGGATTGTTTTAAACCATTACTATGCATTTATGGCTTCAACAAGCTTGTAACTTACATCCTCAAGCTCCAAGGGTTTAAGGGAAGTTATAGGCTAGTCTACCATCTTCCTCTTAAATCCTCATGATATTTTCCTTTTTAATTAGTATAAACACTATTAATTGAATACTAATTATCCCCTCAACACTCTCCAAACCTTTTATGGACCCATACACCTATAAAATGGATACAATATGTAACATTTTGCAATAAACCCTTATCATATCTATAAATACAGGTCTATAGACTAGATACATGTGATTCATTCATTCTTAATGCATCTCAAAACCATAATTGAGTTTATTAGGATCCTCATGAGTCCCTCTCAACCTTTCATGGGCCCATTCACCTGTAGGATGGAGATATAACTTGATGATGAAGCCTAACTTTGTAAGAAGAAGCCCACAAGTTGGTTTTAGGCTAGTTTGGAGAACTGTGAACTTCCTTATCCTTATTAAAAGACCATGAGGGATTATAAATTATGTAAGGGAATTTTTATCACCCATACCATTCTAGGGGAGCATGAATACCTTTGCAATATTTAGTTTTTGACTTCAAGACCTATAATTTTGTCTTTTAGAACTAAACTCTTTATTTTATTTCATGAATAAGGTTCATGAAGAGGCCTACTTGATGATCAAATGTTTTTAAAAGGATTAAATGCCTTAAATATTAAATTTATACCATTCTTAAGCCTTATTTATCTAAAAATAGGTCTAAAACTTGTTTATAATCAAACTTGACTTATTGACTTAAAACATGTGTTTGTGCATCTCCTTCATACTTGAGACCTATTGTTACTCAATTTTCACCTAGAAGACCTAAAAAAGCTTCTTTTGAGAGGAATTTATATGATATAACAAGTTATTTACTTGAATCTCATGTGGTCTCATTGAACGCATGGGGTATGTTGAGTGGAGTCACAAAGAGTGAAGATTGAACCAAATCAACATTTATGCACTATACATGGTCATTAAGGCATAATGTAAGAATAATGAGTCCTTAATGACTCTAGTTAGATTTTTAATGCATTTAACTCACCCTTAAGACATGGACAAGGACCCTTAGACCCTTATACTCATGAAACATTACATTGATAATGGATTTTAAAAGACACTAACCATGGAATGAGCCTCAACAAGGTTGGTATGACTTTATATAAGATGTTAAATGCATCCATACATTGAAAAATATGCAACTAGGCCCTTTATAATGACAAAATTCAACTTAAGACTTCTTTCAAGGTGTTTAATCAAAGTAACTAAAGAAAATGCTTAGGATATTGGACCCTTTCTAGGCATACCTATGATTAAACCATATTGAGGGATTCTAAATATCTTTTAGAACATTTCAATCCCTATTTCATGACTTGACAAATTGGTATAATCCATTTTAGACACATGTATCATTGAATCACCCTCAAAAAGATAATTTAAACATGAACCTATGTAATAACTTTGACAAATATTTTACATTGGTAGACATCCGTGTAGGCTCTAATTGATGCAACTTAGGATTCACTAGTTATGGAATGGAGCTTTAAAAAGGTTGAAATGGCTTTACATAATACTTTTGATAAACTCCTTGATGAAATACCATGCACATATACCTATTACGAGGCTAACACCAACCTAATATCTCAAATATGCCTATTAGGTCTTAATGAAGAACAATCTCCTTAGGAAACATAAACAATCTTGGGCATACATGATTTGAGGCCATAATAGTCAACATGAAGGTGATATGGAATTCATACTCAATATATTTGTGCAAATAATATCCCTCTCTAAGTGTGAAATGTCTATGGGAACAAGGGTGGCTAGTATATCCAAAATTTTGACAACTTCTAAGGGGTGTTTTCCTTCCTAAACACTCAAACAAATTACCTTATCAAATTCATCAGGTATGGAGTCAAGACAAAACTTAGTATAAAAGTTAAAATATGTTAGACTAGCTTTAGGAAGACTAAAAATACCTCCAAAATAGAAAAAAAAATCAAGAATAATAACATGTGCAACAACACTTAAGGGAAAAAGAAGAATAACTAGGATACTTAAACAATGTGCAACCAACACTTGGAAGGAGTAAAAAATAGCTAACCTACTATGTATAAGGTCTACAATGACCCATTAAACATTGATCAAAGTAAAGCCAATGATAATATTTTCTACTGCAAGAAAGCATATCATCATGCAGTTGATAGGGGTAAGTGAAATCTAGATTTGCAAACTTACTACTTGGCATACTAGCTCTTAAGAATGGTTTCTTAGCAATGATTATCAGCCCATTCTCTCCCTTTTTGATCACCAGTCTCACTTAATTGATCTCTAAATGCTTAGATAGGTCATAAATACTCTCTATATTGACAAGTATCTCTAGTAACTCATTAACATTTAATTTCATATCTTGATCATCATATATATCTTACAAATTTGACTAATTTTCAATAAAAATCCACTCTCCTCTTGAAAGAAATGAGCAATTTGGAAATCATCATCAAGACTAGGCCAACTTAATTTTTTGGGGAAGCAAGCCTTGACATTGATTTGACAAGCCTATCTTGATCTTTCATGGTGTATTTGGCCCTATCCAACTGAGATATGACTGCTAAAATTCCATTGGTATCCTCATATTTCTCCTTAGGTTTCATTGGCTTGCTAAAAACTTCAAATTCTTCAATGATGTCAAAATATTACTGTTAGGTATCTTCAATCTCTCCTTGGGGTTTCTCAAGATTAGGTAGAATGGTGTTCTCTTCTTGAACAAACATAAGGTTTGGTATGATGGAGTCCCTCTTCAAATATGCAAAATTTAGCCAACTTTGTGTCTTATACATGAACATAAGGATCAATTCCATACTGCTCATTTTCCCACTCATCAAATAGGATATCAGGAACCTATTTAACAAGAGTGGTGATTTATTTAATAAAAACCTCCTCACCTTGATCAATTATATTGAAATTCACATTCATGGGGTTTGGTAAACAGGGATCAATGTGGTTTTTAGAGACTGGATTGGCTCTATTTGGCACCCTTATCCCATACCTAGTCCTACTAAACATATGGGACCAATTAGAAGACAAATATTCACCTAGCTTAGTAGTCAAGTCACATGATAGGCATATAGAAAATATGGGGGTAATTAAATTACTAAAATATCTTAGACAACAAACATACTTGGATAATCATATAGGGTCAAATTTAGGATTTTTATGATTCCCACAGTCCCAATAGCTAAAACATCTAATTATACCACTTACTTTGAGATAGGATCATATTATATACCTAATAAATCATCTATATTATTAGGCATGATAGAGTTTATTACCTCATATTCAATCATACAGTTATGGACAAGGTTTTTTGCAATGACAAGGGAAATGTAAAATGGAGAGGGTTTACCAATTTGGCTACTATCTCCTTCCTTAGGTTGGCATAGAATAATAAGAGAGTTTCCATACTTACCTTAATTACTTGACCAAAATGACTCAAGGCTTCCTTAAACAAGTCTCTTTGAGCTAGGATGGATAGATCACATTCAAACTAGTTTTCTTCATCTACTCAATAATATTGAAGGGTATTTGATCTCCCTTTGTCTACAATTTAGGTACAGTTGTATACTCTTTTTGATGTGTGCTAGTTTGGGATTGTATTTACTTAGGGGAAACCTGATTTGATTGCATTTCAGGTGCTTTTATAGCTTTCCTCTCCTTATTATCCTCTTGAGAAGCTTGGGAAGGGAGAGAAAATCAAACAATAGTAGCTAGGGTCAAAATAAGAGAGATAGAAAGAAACCTTGTGCTTGAGTTTATTAGGTTTCAAAGATGATTGATGTTCAAGACCTATATCAAACTACTTTTAGACTTAGGTAAGTAGGTTCAAGACCTAAATGATCCTTTTACAATGAAATTCAAGCATCAATATGACTTTTTTCTCAAAAAACTTGGGTTGGGTCCCAAATTATAGGTGTGTAGGCTCGAGGAGACTAATTGTAGTAGGAATTTAAGAAAATGGATTAAATAATGAAATTAAAAACCCAAAATGTCCAACTAACTAGATAAAATATAAAGCCATTAGAATCAAAATTCAAATAGATAAATGCATAATTCAAACTAACACTCTAATCCTAAAGCTAATTGCTCCAAACCATGATTAAACATATCAAGAATAAGAAGATTGGATTGAGATTACCTTAGACTCAAAATTTTGACATTATAATTGCTTGATCAAGGATGTTGATGATGGATTCAAAGATTTGTTTTACATGGAGATGTTATGGATTCATCATTCTATCATGGATGTGGCATGAGAATTTAAGTTAGCTTGTAGTTATTTTTTCATGGAGGGATGGGTGGATTTAAATAGAGGAAGGAGGAAGAATTAGAAAGAATAAAAAACACCTTCGAAGCTTATAGATTTAGAGGATTCTAGAGAGGAAGGGTGAGAATAGAGAGGATTCTAGAATTAGATAATTATATAATCCTGTTAGGGACTAATTAGGATTAGGTATGGGATTAAGTAGGTGATTAGAGAGTATGGGTGTCGGAGAGCCTAGGATTAGGCTAGTACGTGAGTCATGAAAATTTAAAATTTATAACTAATAGATAAGTGGGGATTAGGGTAAGATAGGAGATTATTAGGGGAATTAATGAAGTGGGATAAAACTATAGTTAGTGAATGAATAAATATTGATGGGGGTTATGAGGTAAATGATTAGAAGGGGTGATTTTAGGATGGGATTAGGTGAGATAAATTAGATAAAAAGAATTAATGTTGACTAATGGTAATATTAGTGATGTTAAATGAATATAACAAATTTAGATGCATATATTTATCCCTTATTTTAAAGGGCATTACAAGTGGAGCAAAGTGGAAGGAGTAATGGTATTTCAAATAAAAACCATTTCATGGATGATGTTAATGGATACAATTCCCCCTCAAGGGGACATGTAGGTAAAAATGAGACATATGACCACTTAAAAGAGGAAACAAGGGATGGTATGGAATAAATAGATGAGGGGATGGGATGCTAGATGTAGAGATAGAATATGAATTCAACTTGATCAATGCACTATAAACTGATGATGCCCCTAACAAAGACACATGCACAAGGAGTAGAGATGATTATGTCATGGTTGTCAACACATCCCAAGGGGGAATCAATCATAACATGATGATGATGATGATGATAGGATTAAAAGGCCATAGAATTTAGATGTATCCCAAGAAAGGATGCATGCAAGAGAGAGCTATAGGCCTAGATAGACAAGGATTGGATAAGATTAATGATGGGTGTAGCTCAAAGTGAAAGTCAAATTATATGATAAAGGAAATGAAATAGAAGAAATGATAGGATAGAGTGACCAAAATCTAGAAGAAGAATTAGGTTAGAATTTAAATCAATGAGCCACAATGTGATTTTTAAAAATTATGCCCCTAGTAAAGACACATGCAAGGGAACAATAGATGATAAATTGAATAATTAGGTATGATTAATGGAAGAAAATATGGATGTTGGGATTTTTTTTAGACCCAATCAATAAGTATGGGTGATTAATGAAAATAATTAAGGAGATGATCACAAAAATGTTGATTGATTTAATTGAATGATGAATGATTGACATTATAGCTCAAATATTAGACTACTACAAGACTTGAGGATGATTAAATATGAGAGAGATGTAATGATGGATGATGAGTAAAGAGGATATAGTTTTTGATCTATCCTTGGGCATTAAAAAGTGGCCAAGTGTTATCTATATAGTCTAAAAAGACCTCAGGGCAATGTAGTTCTGACTCAATAACTGATGGTGATGATGGTGATG
Source organism: Torreya grandis (assembly GCA_037957365.1). Taxonomy (NCBI): domain Eukaryota; kingdom Viridiplantae; phylum Streptophyta; class Pinopsida; order Cupressales; family Taxaceae; genus Torreya; species Torreya grandis. The sequence continues at coordinate 923,944 of JARHVA010006184.1, read as the reverse complement.
GTGATGGTGATGGTGATGGTGATTAATGATTAGAGGTTTATGTTAGTGATTGGAGGATATGGCATAGATGATGAGATGAGGATAAGAGGATTGGATGTTTCTTAGATGGATCGAGGAGATTAGATTAGTGATGTGAATACAAATGATTAGATGATTAGATAAATGATGAGGGTGTAGATGATCAAGCCATCACAACTATCATAAATATCATCATAGTCTAAGCAATCTAATAGATATGGCACTTGGAAGTATGTATGATGATATAATTATGACCAAGAAGACATTATGTCAAAGTGCATGGGAAAATAGTGAACTTTTCATCATCAAGGGCAATTATAAGCTTTATTATAGCTTTGGGGACCTCATAGCCTCCTTGTTCATTGCCGAATGGACAAAAAGAGACATGATGAAAATATAAGACAATAAGATATATACATGATGCCAACAAGTCAAACAACATAGAGCATAAAACTAACATAATTATCTGCATGCACTATCATAATGTCATATCTAATGATGGGATGAGTGATTGGGTGATTGGTTGGAATAGTATGATCAAGATGTGAATGTGGACTGAGATTAGATTTAGGACTTAGGTAAGGATATGGATATGGATATAGAGTAGGATTAGACTAAGGACTTGGATGAGGATTTACATATATGGACTTAGATTAGGATTGGGATAAGGATTTGGACAATGATATGAGAGACATAAGACTGAGTAGGCAAAAATGAGACTTAGGTTAAAGTGAGCTCGATATATACTAGACTTGCCCTTGGTTTAGTATAAGAGGATGGATGACATGATTGTGAAATATGAAAGGCATGGAGATGGATGTGACTAGGAGAAAAGGCATAAGATAAAACAACATGGACTATTTTTGGCTTTTTCAAAATTTTATGATTTTTAGGGTTTTCAAAATATTTCACTTTTTAGGGATTTTTGGAATATGTATGTATATTATATAAATGGGGTTACTAGCAAAGGGAATACCAAGCCTAGTAATCGGGATAAGGAAAAATGGATGGAATGAAGAAAGGGGATCAGGACCAAAGAGGAATGGACAAGGGATTATTAATGACCTTATTATGAAGGAACTAGATGTTTAATTACCTGAGTGTTAATTAGAGGATATGCCAAGATGATTCTAAAATTTTTATCAAGACATCTTCCACTTCTTTATGGGGGCCAAGACTGGAAGAAAGGATGGACATAATAGGATGGAAGATATGATGATAGACAATGGACAAAGGGATAATATATGGATGTGAGTGACAAGGGATGGGATATGACTGTAGAGATGAAAGGGATGGATTGTGTCCCCAAGTGTTGAGGTATAATGTGAACAATAGATTATTTTACCATGATGTCAAAAATTGGTTTTCATCATGGTACTTGCCCAAGGTGTCAGAAGATTGATTTTCACTATTGAATGAATAATTTTTATTTCAATTTTTTTGACTTGTTTGAATTTTTTAAAATTGGTTTTCATCATGGTACTTGCCCAAGGTGTTAGAAGACTGGTTTTCACTATTGAACAAATAATTTTTATTTCAATTTTTTTCACTTGTTTGATTTGTTTGACTTTTTTGACTTTTTTTGACCTTTTTTGGGAATCTCAATTTATTAGAGAAGGGAAATATACAAGAATGTCAATACTATATATATGTTTAAATAACACCTATTCTAGAGATATATGGTGTTAATACAATGTGGTGGATGCTAGATTCTTAGATGTACTAGTGGCCTTTATTGACTCTTAATTTAACATCCTCTATATGTCTTAACTAGGTGTATTTGTAACCCCTATGAAGGATACTTTTACCTAGGGATTTGGGATGTGGTATGGATGGGAGTATGTCTTGATTATGATGATGGGATATAGGATGGGAAGGAGGGATATGATCATGATGGATGATAGGGTGGGATGGGGAGTGAAAATGGGGTTTGACAGTTGAATACACCATTGGATATGGTGGAGGGGATTTATTAGATTAGTGACATGAGTTTAAGGGATCTAAGACCTTTTGATTTCTTTATTTTTTGATCTAAATATTAAGAGGTTGGTCAGCCAGATGATTATTACCTTTGACATTATTTTGATATGTTGATTTTTTATTTTGATTTTGATTGCCTCTTGGTGTCTAATTATGGGCCTTACTAGAGGGAAGTGAATTTTGACTAGATAAATGATTTTGATTTAGAGATAACCCTATTACTTCAATGATATCTTTACTAGGGGATGATTATTTTTGACTTGGCTAATTATAAGACTCACCTTGATTTTGATTGATTAGATTTTGATCATAGTGGGCTTGATTATTTGATGAGAGTAACTAATTATGGGCTTGGATCCTTGTACATTTATCACATGATGTTTCATGTAGAGTTGAATCCAATGATGTATGTTATTATTTAACACATTCATGGAGTGATATGTAGGGATCATGGAGGATAGGTGGATGATTAAGGATGTGTGGTAGATTAAGAGGATAATGGGAAACATAGTCTTCATAAAGGTCACTAGGAGACCTAACCTTAATATCAGAGAAAGTGTCTTCAATAATGTCAAAATGATCACTAAGAATTTTTAAAATACATGTATTTGAGGTAGGATAAGATCCACTCTAAAAATATTTGATAGATAAAGCTTATAAAAACTTGATTATGACTTCATCATCCTGATTGGTTTCAGAAGATATTCCTAGTGACTATTTATGATCTAAATTATGGGTATATTCAAAAGAGAAGGAATTATTATCATCTATTGTAATATTCCATGATGGGATATAATTTAGATATGGGTGTTAAACATGGCCTTGATGCAAATAAAACTTGTATTGGCTTTGATGTTGACTCTAATGTAGAATACATGATGCTACTAGTAAAAGAGGGATTTTCCACCAGTGACCTCTCAACATGGGGGGGCAGTGATGGAGGATGAATGGATTAAAAAATGATAGGCCTATGGAAGGTCTCATGAGATATGGGAGAATTTGTTGTACAAGAAATAGACTCATTTTCTATGGATGATTTATCAAATATGGGGGTTGATGGATATGTTGACCTTGGTTTGGAAGGGGAAGGTCTTGATCATGATATGGAATAGAATCTTGGCATTTCTCATCTTGTTCACCCTAGGATATAGACTCATCTAGTTCATCTTAGATTTCTATGTCACCATGGTCAATGAGGTCTTAGACATAATCTTATAAATTATGACATCAATTAATGGTATGCCCTTAGGTTTAGTAATATACACATTATTGATTAGCTCTATACCTAGATGACTTAGGCTTAGTGGGATGAAGATGTCATATGGGTGGATATACCATCATGTTGGTGGTGACAAGTTATTGGAAAAGGGATTATAAAGACATAGGAAGGGGAGTATAAGGACCCACTTCACTTTATGACTTATATACAAAATACTTGGGCATTATATTAGATGGTTGTTGACATGAGTGGGTGGATGAACTAGTAGTAGATGAGGTATCCAAGATTGAATTCCCTTTCTTAGTGTAAAAAGGGGTGGATAATTAGATATGACTAGTGGTTGGGGGATTTGACTGGGACTCATATGAATGGGTTTGGACTAGAGGTGAGGTGAGTTGAATGGGATCAAGTCTTTGGGAAGTTGGACACCCATCTCAAGGGTCCATAAGAGGACCACTCATGGGTTTGTATCAATATACTTATTAAATAGGGAAATTACTGAGTTGGGAAGGTTATGGCTAAGACTAGGACTAGTGGATGGTAGAATGGAAAGGAATGGGGATGAGGATTAATGAGGGACTTGCTTATGAGGTGATTTTAGGCTTTTAAGATCAATATCATGGAGAAGGTGGGCACCCATCTCTAATATCCATAAGATAAATTTGTCTTTATTAGTTGTGATGTATTGATTGATTAGGGTGACTACACTACTAAATATGGAGATTGATACAGATGAGTTAGGGGGTTGTGGATGGATGCAAGATGTTGGTTTAGGCTGAATGGGAGCAAGGTCAGAAGGTAGATGAGCATCCATTTATAGGTCTCACAAGAGGACTTCATCCTTATTGGATAAGATGTATTGGTTTATGATAAATAGGTCTAAATACATGGGGATGGATGATAAAAGATGGATAATGAAGGGGGATGATGCACAGGTTTAAATATGGTCTCTTGAATAAGGTAGGTCTGAATGATCAAGATAGTATGGGTGGTAATGATGAGGATGATGTGGATGAAATGTGATTGAGATGATGTATGACTAGGATTAGATTTCAAACCGATAGTATAATAAGTATTAGTGATCTATCAATAATGCCTAGTTTTCAATCTAGTAAGAGGATTAGGGATTTGATGAGTGCTTCTTTTTAAACTAGCAAGATGATGTTCTAATGGGTGCTAGTTATGAATAGGCAAGATGACTATATTATAGATGACTAGAGTGATTATTGATTGGATGCTAGATTTAAAACATCAAAATGTCAAGATTTTAGCAAGACATCGACTGGGTATGAGACTTGAACAAGTGATGAGCAATAGTGGATGAGAATGATAGGAAAATATGGATGGGTAACAAGAGGACTAACTCAAGCCTTAGACTAATTTGCTCAAGATGGTATGGGATAACTTTATGTGATAGAAAAAAATAAGTATATATAGGTGATGATGAAATGATAGGGGGTTAATGTAAATGAGATGGGGATGGTTTGGACATGTATATGACCTAGAGATCCAACTAAGATAAGATAGGATGAGGTTAGACTAGATGGGGGGATGAGGTGACTAGGTGGAGGCAAGGTCAAGACAAATGATTGATTATAGATAGAGTGGACTTAAGATAAGATGTGGATGACAAGATGTGATTTGGATATGTAGATGATGGGGGTATGACCAATGATGGGTGGATATGGTGAGACTGAGAGGGGATTAAGATAAGGTGGTGATGGGAGATAGTATGAGACATGTAAAAGGATGTACAAAATATAATATATACAATGGGATGATGACAAGGATGTAAAAGATGATAAAATTATGAGGCAAGGATATACAATATGATATGTTCTAATAACCTAGATAGGCATGTATAATTTTAGGTATGAAGCTAACTTGGTTCACAAATAACACAAGTTTACATGACACACTCCCAAACAAGCAAACCAAAAACCTGTGATTAATAAACTCAAGAGTCTATAACTTGATGCTCACACCATCTAACATCTTCACAATTGAGGCTATAGGCTAATGACCCATTACAAAATCAATTGAACCCTCTCAACCCCATCTACACATGATGGTCATTTGGGAGATGATACTGACTCTAGTAATAGATTACTTGTTATGACTGAATGGACTCTTTATGTGTGTCCCCAATATATGTGAAGGTATGATGGGGCCCAAGTCCATATAGGATGTTTTCTAGCCACTTTGTGTATTAGAGCTCAAACACCCCTCACTCTATAGAACCCTTTATGGGTAATTCTACTTTAATGCCCAAAAACAACTCTCCTAATATTTATAATCCACTAAAACATGGAATTTGGTCTAGTGCATTGTGATGAAATCCACATCATTGACCCCTAAAAAATGGGAGGGTTTATTAGTGGTTTTGATCCTCCAAGGATCACCATAAGGACGTAAGGAGAAGAAAATATACCATTGTAGCCCTTGGGTGACAAATAAGTAGACCAGAAGGGATTAATTAACTAATTAAGATTAAGTGTGAGATATATACAAGATGAAAGAAATTACAAGAAAAAATGATTTTAAATGATTTAAAAATGACTTTTAAAATGCCAACAAGGTATTTGATAGGTGGCCTACAAGAAAATGATTATTATTTTGAATTATGGCACTTCAAAAAGAGGTAACCTACAAGATAATGATTAGTAGTTTGAATAATTTATTGTAAAACTACTAATCACCTACAAAATCATAAATTCATAGTTATTGTAAATAAAAATCACAACCAGAGAGAACAAGATCATGACTATGAATTAAAATTACTAATTGTGAGTTGTGATCTTGCAAAAAGTAGTTAATCATGCCAAGAACCTACAAAACCATGATTAGTAGTGCAAAGTTGTGATTAACAGGGAAAAATCACTAATATCAAAGATTTGAGATTAATGGTTTTTTCCTAAAGTGAAAAATTCACAAAATTTATCTATGGATCAAGATAGATGGTTGCGCAGGTTATAACAAGTTGATGAGATGTCTAAAAATTCTTATTTATAAATAATCTTGACAGGTTTAATACTTATTATGATGTATCAAAATTTTGATAAAAAGGATAGTAAGATATTTATCAAAATTAATTAAAAAAAAAATGAGGATCATCAAAATTATTTTACTTAAATATTTATCCTAAATCTACCTTATGGATCTAAAGATGACAAACTAGTAGGCATAATTAAAGTTAAAATGTCAAAATTACAAAATTGCTAATGTGGATGCAATGCCATAATTCTCAGGTCAAAATCACAACTTAATGAGTTGTGGTTTTGTAGAATATGGGAAAAAGGTTAAAGGTTATGTTTATTTTGACTTTAGATGTCCCCCTTATTTTACCTCTATCCTATTGACCCTATCAATCAGTCAATCATACAACAATTTTTATAGATATAAAAACTTTGTTATAAAAATATGATTATCCAAAATTTTCCTTTTAAGACCCAAATTACTTAATCAAGATGAAAAAAGGAGGTTTATATGATGATTGGGTGATTATGTATCCCTAAAAAATAGAAATTATCAATACTAAAACTATAGATCATAGGATAATGAACAACTATTAGTGATTTTATCAAAAATTACAATATCACGACTCTTGTTGCAATACCACAATTCTTAGGTCAAAACCGTGAGTTTGAGATTAGTGATATTTTAGTTTAAGGTTTATTGTCTATATTCTTTATTGATGACCTTTTATACTTGAATCTTTTTTATAGAGATTAAATTCCTTTATTTACAACATAATACATTCAATATTAGCATACAGGGGGTCAGAAAATGTTGATCAATGAATGATTTTATGTTTTTTTCTAGAATCTACAAAACTATGATTAGAGGTACATTATTTTAGTTACCAAGGTGATATCATTAATTTAGGATTAGTGATATTGAATTTTAATAGTTACGCTATAGAACCTTTGACTAATCTCACTTTCCTTCAGTTAGCTAGTTAAAATCATGAATTTTCAACATAAGAACATTCAAGATGTAGCACATAGGGTTAAAAAAAATGATATTCAATAGATAAAATAAGTGATTTTATGTTTATCATAGGGCCTAAAAAACTATAATTATCAATGTAAAACCATGATTACTAGGGTAATAACACTACTTTCAAAGTAGCGATAATACTTAAAGACAAAAATCTACCAAAATAAGACCATTAGTAGTTAGATAAAATCATGACTATGTATGCAAAATCATTATTTACAGTGCAATGTTGCTACTTTTAAAGTATCAATTTTGCACAATAATAGTAACTTGTCAAAAATAAAAATTGTTAGCAGTTAAGTTGCAAAATGAAAACTCTCAGGGAAAAATTGTGACTGTAAGTCATGAATATCAATGCAAAATTGTACTTTTCACCTGTGCATGTAAAATTTAAAAAATATGGCACTTTTCTTCCACCAATCAATCCTACAAGCTTAAGAGTTTAGTTTAGGGAGTAACGATCCCACTGTGGTCACCAAAATGTAGTGGATATTTGAGCAAATGGATTAAATCATGCAATTTAATACCCAAAATGTCCAACTACCTAGGTAAGATCTAGAGCCATTAGAATCAAAATACAACTAGATGAATGCATAACTCAAACTATCACTCTAATCCTAAAGATAACTGCTCCAAACCATGATTAAATGGATCAAGAACAAGAAGAATATATTGAGATTACCTTAGACTCAAAATTTTAACATTATAATTGCTTGATGAAGGATGTTGATGATAGATTCAAGGATTTGTTTGGCATGGATATGTTATAGATTCATATGTTTATCATGGATATGGAATGAAAATTCAAGTTAGCTTGTAGTTAGTTTTCCATGGAGGAATGGGTGGATATAAATAGAGAAAGGAGGGATAATTAAAAATTCTTGGAAGCCTCTAGATTTAGAGGCTTCTAGAGAGGAAGGGTGAGAATAGAGAGGATTCTATAATTAGAAAATTCTAGAATCCTCTTAGGGACTAATTAGGATTAGGTAGGGGATTAGGTAGGTGATTAAGGACTAGGGGTGTAGGAGAGCTTAGGAGTAGGCTAGTAGGTGGGTCATTAGAATTTAAAATTTCCAAATAATAGATAAGTGGGGATTAAGATAAGATAAGAGATGATTAAGCCTCAAGGGTTAACTCAAGTGGATAGGATCTATGAATTCAATCACCTAGGTCTTGAGTTCAATTCCTACTGAGTACCCTATAAGGTGTTGAGGCTTAGGGTCAAATGCATATCACCTACATTTCGAAGTAGCCATTGGGATACCTTGAGGTAATGTTCAAACTTCTCCATGTGTTCTACATGGATCACAATGGGGTGATTTAGTGGCAGATCATTTGATGGACATTATGGACCTAGGCCTACCCTCATTAAGATTCAAATGTAGATTAAATTTTTATCCATAGATCATAATAAGGCAATTAAATTATAGATCATTTGATGGACATTATGAACCCAGGCTTACCTCCATTAAGCTTCAAATGTAGATTAAATTTTCAAGCCCTAAGGATTAGCTCAAGTGGATAAGATCAATGACTTTGATTGCCTAAGTCTCAAGTTCAATTCTTGTCAAACACCTTGTGATGAATTGAGGCTTAAGGGAAGATGTAAAGCCTGAGGAACTAAGAACAAATCACCCTTCGTTAATGGAGGGTCTTATTTGAATCCTCAAATTAAAAAAAGATAAGAGATGATTAGGGGAATTTATGAAAAAGTCAGATAAGACTATAGTTAGTGAATGAAGAAATATTGATGGGGGATATGAGATAAATGATTAGAGGGGGGTGATTTTAGGATAGGATTAGGTGAGATAAATTGGATAAGAAAAATTAATTTTGACTAATAGTAATATTAGTGCTATTAAATGAATCAAGCAAATTTAGATGCATACACTAATATTTTGCTTAGTCCATATAGGAGAAAATGCATGGTTTAAAATGGTGTTTAGGAATTTTAAAGGGGTTTTTATAATTAAACCTTTTATAATTATGAGGTTGTTTAGAGTCTTTTACTCTATGAACAATGGTTAATAATATCAACACCTCTTAAGTTGCCTAGAAAGGTTAGAAAGACTTGATGACTATTTTGGTTCTTCAAATGACTATAAATGCACATGATTGACCCAAAAAACACTTGAATGGCATATTTAGGTCTCATACATACCTAATGGATCTATATGGTGGCATGTGTGGAGTATAATAATGAATAAAATGGCCTAATTTTGTAGGTTGTAGGCCTAAATCAAGATATAGAGACTCAATCATGAGCATGTTGAAGCTTTAAATGCAAGGTTGGGTAATCCTCACACCATATATATCTGGTTCATGGTTATAATGAAACATTCATAGTCATGTATGGAGGTCATAATGTTTTTTTGATCTAAAACCCTATCTTGAAGCATATATATACAAGCCTATATCTAAGAGTATGAGGAAGTCACCAAGAGTTGTGATGATTTTGATCACTATGGAGGGTTTATAAGCACTTGAAATTGATAACACACTATATACACACCTAAACAATCCTTCAATACCCCAAATACTTTTGAAAAGGGTTTCTAACATGCCAAAAAGATATATACATAGTCTAAAGAGTACCTACAGTCTTCCAATACAAAGAACTAGGTGTTTGAAGATCGTTTAAGGTTATCAAGGAGGGTTTTGAACTTTTCAATTGGTATGAAAGGTAAATAAGATGAAAAAAAGGCTTAATTAATCAATAAATTCATTTTTAATAGGATGAAAAAAACATGATGCAGACCTACAGGTCTACAAACTTGTAGGTCTACATTCCTAAACCTAAGAGAAGCTAACCTTGCAAGATGGATGATGGTTTGAACAATGAATGAATAATACCAGCCAAGATTATATGATTAAAAGAAAAAATGGAGGATATAAAATTAGGATCAGTGAAATAAAATCCATTTATTAAACCTCTACAAGCACCAAGACAAAGAAACACTTCCAAGGTACTAAAAGCTTCTTTTGTGAGCATGTTTGCAAGAATTCAAGGAAAAACGCAATGAATTCAAGGAAAAATGCAATGAATTCATTGAAATTATAGTTTATATTTATATGTTAGAGTGTTTGTAATGAATTAATGTATTTTTAAGGTGTTAATTAGGTTTTTAAGTTGATTGAAAAGGCTAAAAACACCTACAACTTACATACATAGCCTAAAATGCACACAAATTTCTACCTTTTAGCATGTTGGAGAGATTTTGGGATTGGTCAGGCAAAAATAATGATTGAAAAAGATTATAAATGTTTGGTAATACCACAAATATTAATTGGTTTATCTTTAAACACCTCATAAATCAAAATATACATTTTCTTAGCTCTCAACCTACTCAGGCCTATGTGTAGGCCAACTAGGGTTAGAAAGCTTGATTTTAGAATAGTTTGAGTTACACCTAATGAAATGAATTGAATATTTACCAACATAACTAATTTTATGCCCCCTTAATTATTTTTTAGGTTTTAGAGTGTTAATGTATGGCCTTATATGGTCTCTAGTACTGTGGGTTTGCATTAGGCCTAATTGGGAAAATGGAGCTTGAGAAAGTAGATCTACCTTGAGAGGTATATCATGGAATTTGGGTTGAATTTTTAAGGGGATAATGGGTACCCAAATATTCATTTATTTTTCTTGGAAGTGTCTTGTATCTCTTAAACCAAGGAGCTTTGGACTAAAATAGGGTTACAAAGAATATGCCTTCCTAAAAGAGATTGCAAAAAAAATGTGTAAAGATGATTGGATAGGGATATACAATATGTTGGTAATGAAATATAGGTATTTATACCCAAATATATGACTTTTCACTTCACAATCACTCCAAATGGGAATTTTTAATAAGGATGGATGAGTCATAAAGGACAATGATGATCCCCTATAACACCTTCATGAAGAAGATCATTTAAATTACACACATGTTAATAAAATAATTCATAACTAACTATTTTTATAATTATTGATTTTAATTTGTTCTTCATGAGATGACACTTGTCATATGCAACTCTTACGCCTTTGCTCTCTATCTTTCTCACACGTTTCTGTATATATGCCTGATTTAGAATTGTAAGGATCCTTCCACTAGGATTATGGTGTAAACATACTCATTTGTATGTCTATTTATCAATAATACGATTATTTTACCTCCTTTTATGGCCTATTATAATGTAAAGCTTTGAATTGTTGATCTAGGCAAGTGTAGACTTTGCTCACCTTATCTTGTTGTCCTATTCTTCTTACCTTATTATTGTTTGGTTCTCTATTACAGGTTGTGAAGAGTGTCATCAGGGGTTTTAAGTGGTTTATAAGTGGAAAAAATCTTCCCTTATACTCTCACATTACCTTACCTCTTTCCAAATCATTGATGTGATATATTTTTTTAAGATAAGTGTATGCTTATTGTACTCCTATAGGTCTTAGTGCACATGCAAATTAGTGGTAGTGGTCTTCACATTTGGTGCATCACCTCCATTTTAGTTTATGGTTTTCTCTTACTCTTTTCCCTTTCAAGTAGTATCTTAGTTTTTATTTCTTAAGTGATGAATCAAGGGAGCTAGCCTTATCTAGAGGTTCAATCCATTCTTTAGGTTACCCACAACCTAGGATTGTTCACATGTTATCACTTAAGTGAGGAGGCTTGAACAACCTCCTCAAGGGTGAAACTTTTAATGATAATAGAGACCTCAAATAGTAGACATGTTCAAATTCCACATAATTAAAGGGACATGAATTATTCAAATGTCGACAAGGTAAATTATGACATATTCAAATGTCAAAATAATAAGTAATGACATATTCAAATGTTAGAATAGGTATTGGGGCTGAAATCAAAGGAGCATGTTCAAATGTTCAAATAAACAAGGCAAGACACTAAATAAATTGCATAAATGAAAATAATATTAATTATAATCAACAAAAAAAAACATATTATACTAGTCCATAGATATATATGTTAGCAAAAAACATTGAGTACATAACATATCAAGTACAATGTGAAATATATAAGCATGGATAAAGCCATGTGTAAGTATATAATCTCAAACATGATAATGAAAAATTATCATAGAATGATATAACTTGGGTTATACACAATGAATAAATAACTAAAAGTACACATCCATGTGAATCAAAGATACCAAATACAAACTTACCAAAAGAACATGATATAGTTCCAAATTTTACTATCCAAAATATTCATTCATCTAAAGCACATAAACATGTTTCTATTTCCACTACTTCAAAGAAACCATAGAGCATTCAATTATGGGTTCCACAAACACCCATGCCTTTTATTGTTTCCTCATGGCCATAAATTCTTATTATACATGTTGACCATTATTAACCCTAAGTCAAAAATGGTCAACCCCCATAGGTTGAAACTTTTCATAGGGTTATTATAACTTTTATATGGTTTTATAATGTCTTTTAATATATTTAAAATGGTCTCCATGTGGTCATATTTGTCCTTAACTAGCATTTTTTAAGGGTTGGACCTCTCATATGTGCTCATATAGTCTTAAGGTCATTTATAAGGTCTTGGTGTTGTCAAGTGTGGTCAAAGGTTTATCATGGAGTTGAGTCATTAGATAAGGTGGTTGTTATGCCTTGAACTATATTTTGTCATATATTAACCTCTTATATGTTCTTATATGCCACAAAGTCATTTTAGTCATCTTTTTGGCTAATTTAAAGGAGTTGTACATACCATCCCAAAGGATAAATGTTTCAAGAAGTTTCAGAGCATATTAGATGGTAGAGAAGGGTCAAATAATGACTAAACCCTAAAAAACTTGTAGTTCAACACCTTAAATAAGAAAAATATGTATTTACAAGCACTTTTGGCACTTGTACGGCCTTAAAAGATCAAATTGCAAGTGAAAATGGTTTTAGAGAGTTTCTTGGGATTCCAAAGGTCAGATTCAAGATTGAGATCAAGTTTTAGGTCGTACCATGCATTTGAATTGGTAACATTGCGTCAACGATGTGGGGAACAAGGTCCCTCTCCTATTAGTAGGCAAGGCTACCTTTATTGAAAGCCAAAATAGGAAAGCAAAAAATATTTACAAATAAGGGAATGTAAATCATGGGTAGTACTTTTAACCTAAAAGTATGAAAAGGAGATTTGAGAAAGGAATATGCATAGAAAGAGAGAGATAGAGGGGGGAAGTTGTTTGAGAAAAAAATTTGTCAATTTAAAAACCTAAGACTAAATAAAAGTGTTTAGAAAAAAAATTGAATTTCGAAAGAGGAAAATCTCTCTCATTCAATGGGTCAAAAAGACTTAATCATATCCTTAAGGATATGAAACATACACCAAAAGACTTTTTGACTCTAATAACTGAAACTATTAACCTTTTGTAATTTTTAATATAAATAATTAATAAATTGACTCTATTCCCACTGAGATTTTCACATGTGTTGGAAATGTAAATTAAAACTCTATATAGAAACTTTGTAATCTAATATCCTATTCTCAACAGTTTGAAATTTATAACAATGAAAATTAGATACAATAAATTAAGTGAGAGACATAATTCAAAAGATATAACTAACACAAAGTTTAGAAACACCTTTCTTGTATTGATTCTAAAGAGTAGAAATACTAATCTCTTTTACAATGATTTGCTAAAAAATCTATCTATTTTGAACTCTTATTATGAATCCCTAACTTATATTTATAGGCTAAATGGGTGGTTATGGTGCAAAACCACCTATTTTGCCTTTTTAGAGAAGTGCTAAAACACCAATGAGAAATTACAATTTTGAGACATAATTCAAAAGATATAACTAACACAAAGTTTAGAAACACCTTTCTTGTATTGATTATAAAGAGTAGAAATACTAATCTCCTTTTACAATGATTTGCTAAAAAATCTATCTATTTTAAACCCTTATTATGAATCCCTAACTTATATTTATAGGCTAAATGGGTGGTTATGGTGCAAAACCACCTATTTTGCCTTTTTAGAGAAGTGCTAAAACACCAATGAGAAGTTACAATTTTGAAATGGTGAAAAAAAAATTTAATCAATTAAAACCACTTGAGAATATAATTAGGGTTTTTGCACTACTTGTAAAAACACATCATCAACTTGCATAACTTGAAAAGGCAAGTTGGAAAAATTGAAAAGACAATTCGTAGTAGTACAATGCACATTTACAAGGGGAAAAAGAGTGAAATAACACAAGTTAGGTGCAAATAAATAAGAGAAAAGAATGTAGGAACACTAAAAGCAATTCTTCATTCTTCTTGTTGTTATAATGACAATTCCTTCCATTTCAAGAAGTCATAAAATCTCTAGAGAATTATCTTGATCAAGTCTTCATCTGGTCCATATGTGTACCTATAATCAATGTCTCCTAAGTAATCTAACTCTTTCATTTCTTAATGCTTGTCTTGGAGACTATTTATTTTCATATCCAAATTATCCACATTTACTTATCACTTGGACAACTGATGAAGTTATTCATAACCGAATGCAGATGTAGTGGAAACATTTTGAATTTGTTCTTTGAATTATCCAATTATGATCCAAATTGAAATTATATTTCCCTCTTGATCCTTGTCATTGACAAAATGACAATCCAACTTCTTAAATTCAGTGTTGATTTCCATCATTATGTCACTTCTTAGTGACCTTGCATTACTAAATTTTTGAACACATTCTTGAGGGTTGGATTCTAGATTTGGTGGCCCAAATAAATTCAATATAATATAAAATTTCATCTTTATTGATCACCCCTTTTTCAACAAGATCAACATAATGAAATTTTGAAAATTGAAATAACCTAGGTATGAGTTCCTCCCAATTTTGTTTTTCTTGAGCGTATCCATTTTCGTTTATTGCTAGTTGTTCATATTGTGATTTAATTTCAAATAACATCATCACTAAAATGATAATTATTGAGGCCCCTTGAACTAAATTTTTTTGATCCAATCTTTCACTTCATCACCCATTTGTCTCACTTCTCACAATTTCTAGTGTCTCAGCATGAAGACTCTATGAATCAATAGCTGGTTGAATTGGCCTAATCAATCTATGTATTATTGAGCCCAATTATTCCACTTTTTCTTTTAATTCATCTTTCATCACCTTGTCCTTATCCATTTTTTCAAAGATGTTGCCAATTGTCAACTAAAAATCTCCTTTCATCCATTTCCTAATGATTTTCCCAAATGAAACCTAGACACATGGTAGTATTCAACCCTAATTTTTGACTTATCCATTTCAACTATAGGAATGACGACTTTTACATATTTTGTTCCCTTTTCATCTATCACCATTCATGAAACTATCCTTTCTTTCTTTGGCCTCTTCAAGAAAGAAGTTGTCAAGGTTCCAAAATCTATCTCTTCAAGTTCAAAAAAAATTCTTGTTCTTTTCACTACTGTAGACAACCAATTTGAAGTTTTTGTGCTTGAGGAAGGCAATGAGATAGAATTTAAAAAAGGTGTAACAATACTCAATACAATTGAAGAAGGTGTTTTCTCAATTGGGACACCTTAAAAATATGTTTCAATTTGATCTTGTGTATTGATTGTTTCAAGAGGAATTCTTGGAGAAGGAGCAATGGGAAATTCAATATTTGAGGGAGAAGATGAAGAGATAGGATTAACCTATTGCAATGATAAATTAGAGGACATAGGGAACATTTTATCATTTGAAGCTAAAAATTGTTTTTTTGTGTTCTCTACCAATTCTTGAGAGAATAGAAAGCTATCAACTAAAGCATCTTGAGGACATGAAACTTTAGGATAAGAAGAAACATTTTCATCAAACCTTTTTATTTTTAGCTTGATAGTCTTTCATGGTTGAACATATTATTGAGTAGCTTCAAGTTCATTTGCTTATTTTATCATGGGAGGTTCTCCACTAGGGCCTGCCTCATTCATGTTTTTTGGCTCCTCTTATTGCTTATAGAAGATACTCAATTCATCTTCCCTATGAGGTGTAGGTAAATAAACACTCATAACATCAAAACTCTTGCATTTCAACCATTTAAGAGTTCTATCGAGTAAAACACTTGTCTTACTTCTAAGAGAAGTAGACTCCCTTTTATCCTAATGTACTACGGGTAACAACCTTGTCACAATGCCCTCTCTTTCAAAGATGGGGTCCAATGTGACCTCATCATCTACCAGTTGTTTTGGAACTTTCATTAAACTAAATTTAACTATTTATCTCATGAAAAACTATGAATAGTCTCTAATTCTAACCACTTTCTCAACATGACAATCCATCAAATAGTCTTAAAAATGTGGAACATGCTGAAATGGAGATCCAATATTGTGTTCAATTAGACCCTTATTGTAAAATGAAAACATGATTTCAAATGTCCTGAGGTTATAGTGATACATGTATGGCTCGACTATCTTGGCCTTCACTAGTGAGGGGCAAGTATACCTACTAATAGAGATTGGAAACTTGATCCCTATTTTGTATCAGCGTGTCAGGAACTTAAGTGTTTCAACAAGTTGTATCACCAATTTCATTAATGCCTATTTGTCACTAAAATATCATGGAAACATGTAAGGATATATTTCACAACCATTGATTCTCAAATAACTGAATGTTGAGAACTGTATAAACCAAGCTCCCCACCTTACTATTTATTTAGTGTTTGTAATCGATATTCTTATGTTAAAGAGTTCCTTTTCAAACAACTAGATGAAGAAATGAATAAATCAATCATTAACTCTCTTGAAGTGATGAGCATTTTATTTCAATGTTATTTGGGGATAGAAGTTGTACACCATTATTTTCCCAAAATCACCCATAGTATGCAATCTATCAAAATACCTTTGACTTACTACAATGTAAACAAGGTACAAAGTCATATAGAATTTTGACATGTCTTTTACTTCCATGAGTTACTTTTGAATGGAATTTTTGATCAATTCACCCCAATTGACATATTGCTCATTTCAAAGATGATCTAGATGAATTTATACATCCATGTCAACTAGGATTTTTTTGACTTGTTTAAAACAAGAGTTTTTGGAAGTCGAATGGAAGAATACTTAGGCTTAGTCAACTAGGATTTATTGACTTGTTTAGAACATTCTATAAAAATGTCATCCCAAAATATTTGGGAGGAATCAAGGGTTAGATGTACAAAGGATTAAGGATCTGGAAGGCAAAAAATACTATCAATTTGCTTAGGTGAAAAACTCACTACCAACTCCCCCTCAGGATATCTTACCTCTCACATCTCTGAGTTATAATTATTTGTCACAATCAAAACTAAATTAGGAGATTGTAATGACATTGGAAACATTACTACATATGCAAAACCACCATCATAAATACTCTGGTAAAAATCTATTTTATGTACTGCATTCATTCTTTCCTAGAACTCGTCTAAGTTGATGTGGCCTAGATAGGTGCCAGTGATATTTCTAACATTAGAATCCACTGGAAAAAGAAGTGTAACACCTTATAATTGGTACTTCATGATTTATTTGCCTTTACTCAGTATCTCCTTTTCTAGAGTATGAGATGAAGACATCAATTTGACAATAAAATTGAGAAATTTGAAAAAATATCTTTATTTGTGAGAAATGATATAAATGAAAAATAAATTTGTACTCATAAGCCAACTGTGAAAATTAATTCAACATATTTTTAGCACTCCTTGTATGAATTTCAATTTCCTTTTGACCAAGTTTCTGCTTGCAAATGTGCCTATATAAAATCCCTCTATATAGCTTATTAAAAAAAAATCAGCCAAGCAAAATGAATGGAAGAAATTATAAAAATAATTTATTTTTCAATTTTCAAACTATTCCCCTACTCCCTATGACTTTTAAAAAAAATTAAAATTTTAAAAATCCTACAAAAATATTTTTTTTAAAGTCACCACTCAATGTTGAGGAAATTCGTGACTATGCAATGAACCAAAATGATTAAAATTCACCACTGCTAATTTTATTCCCAATTTTTACCAATTTTGGAAAAAAAATTATCAAGAAATATTGTCAACCTTTTCAATGTCTTTCTCAAGCTGAAAATGCAACAACTTAGAAATGTGTAAATTGAAGGTTTACAAAATTTGTAAAATGGCAATTATCATGCCTGAAATCTGCTCAACCAATTTCTCTTTTTCTTTTCCCATCAACTTTTATTATTTATTTTTATTTTCCTCTACTCAACAGTTTCCTCTTATTTTTCCACTCAAACTTTTTTATTCATCTTCTACTACTCAAATTTTATTATTTTATTATTTTTCTATTTTTCCACCTAGGCATATGGCTTGTCATACAACATCCATATGGTTGGCATTGAAATGGAAAATTAAAAGGTTATAAAAACAATCTGCTCAAACTAGCTCATTCATGCGTTGTATGACTTGACTTTTGTAAGGAAAAAATAGAAAATATTCAAAAAGTATTTTCAAACTACTTAAACATGCAACCCTACAATTTGGATTTTGGAGGAGAATTTTTTTTAAAATTACCAAATCTAAGTATTATGGAGGCCATACGATTTGGTTTTGGAGGGTGGAAAAATTATTTTTTTGAAAAAAACTTGACCAAAGCTTGACTAAAATAGGTCATGCAATTTCATCTTGAAGGGAAAGTTTAAAATTTTTTAAATATTTTTTGCCAAAGTTGATCCTTGCTAGGCCATAGGACTTGATAGAAGCTAAAAATTTGAAGAATTTTTAACAAAAAATACCTTCCTTGGGGGTCAAATGACTTACCCAAGCACCCCACCTTGTAAATAAAATCATGAAAACAACTACCAAAATGAAAAATGGTGCTGGTTATAAGGTTGTGGAAAAAAAAACAAATACTATGAATTTTTTCTATTGGAAGTTGAATGGCCTTGCTTAGTTGAGGAGAAAAAGGAAAAATCTAATTCCACTTTCCTTTTATTTGAATAACTGGACTGGTGCTTTTGTTTGTAGAGGAAACTAGAAAAACATTTATCAAAATGCAATGCTTGCTCTTTCTTCTTTGTGCCCTTCAAAAGAAAACTTGATGTAACACCTAGTTATGTCTTGAAAAAGATTTTAAAATTCTTTGTGAACTCACATGGCAAAAATATGTTCTTTTCTTCAATATACTTCCCTTTGCTGAATTTGAGAAAATTTACTCTCAATAGTCATTTACTTAAACACGAATGAAAAATCAATCTTTAAAACATTTTAAAATTGCTAGATTTAACATGCAAACTAAAAAGATAAACTTGGAATAAAAACAAACTTATTTTTAAAACTACCCAAAGAAGCAAATGCATTTACATGATTGATGGAAAGTATTTATGAGTTTTCATGTAGTCTTAAAAATAAGTTTCAATTTACAACAACAAATTTGCATGGGAAGAATGTAATTTGGAAGTTTGCATTAATACAGCTTGTAAAAATGTAATTTGCAGTCACACAATTAAAGGAAGCATGAATTTGAGTTGCATAGAAAAGGAAAAATTAAAATGGTTTTGTAAATTAAATGAAGTTTAAAAATGTTTTTACAAATTGCATAGAAACCAAAAACTTTTTCACAATTTTCATGAGAACCAAAAACATTTCTGTAAATTACACGGGAACCAAAAATATTTTGGTAATTTGCACAGGAATTGAAAACATTTTGGCAATTTGCATGAAAACTCAAAATAAAATTGAAAATTACACCAAATCCAAAAAAAAATTTACAAATTGCACAGAGACTAAAAAAATTTACAGTTTGCATAACTTGTGAAAAAAGAAAGTGTGTTTACATAACTCATAAAAGCAATTTTTTTTTTTTCAAATTATAGGGAATGCTAATGGATTTTTGCATAGAGGGTTCAAACGTATTTTTAAACAATTTGAGATAAAAATCATAAAATTCATAAATTTTTAATTAATCAATTTTTGAGTAATTAATTAAAATTTTTGATTTTTTTAAGATTTTGACTTTTTGAGTGAAAATTAAACATTTTTATCTATTTTATTAAAAATTTATTTTTTCACTAATTTTCCATCATTTTCAAAATTTATAATAATAGTTGGCTTTGACTAGGATTTTGAACTGCAAGGAATGGAAAGAATTTGAATTCTCTAGTTTCATAGGCTGGTGCTTTTTTTGTTGAGTAACAAAGTCTTCAACAACAACTTTGATAGATTTGAAAAATGTTTAGATTTTTGATCTTTGAGAAAGGGATGGATCCTCAAGCCATTAGAAAGCTATCGCATGTCAAAAGATAGTGTATGTGAGGGTTAGGTACTTAGCCTAATAGGTGATTTCATGTATCCAAAAAGATAGTTTATGTGAGGGTATTTTTAGTTATCATTTTTACACAAACTAAAATGCAAGGAGAGAAGTGTTTATTTTAAACTTGTATATCTAGATCTGACCAATTAATAGCTAGTTCACCCATCTCAATCATGTGATAAATGAACATGTATTATCAAGATAGATAATCTATTTTCTTGAAAACTCGCATGCCCTAATCCAACCAACTGATACCCAATTCACCCATCTTAATCAATGAGAAATGAACACATGTTGTCAAGCCAAATCATCTTGATCACTTGAAGAGTTTTATGAAAAACCTATTCCATCTATCATTCTTTTAAAACTTGTGATCACCCATGATGTTCCCAGATAGAGATCATGACAACAAAAATGTGCAATCAAGGATGACCAAAGCATGAAGAAAGAGGGGTAGCAGATACACTATCACCTTTATTGAAAAATAATGTGCACACTAAAACAAATATAAGGAAAGAAACCCATCCAAAATTATATTTACATACATACAACAGAGGGCCACCTGGTTCTTACTAGAAATAGTGTTTCAAATATTGGCTTCTAAAGGGTAATGGCAAATGATTTCCACCATGATATGCCAAGTAAAAAGTGTTGTTACTACAAAAGTGCTTAATTTTGAATGGCCCCATCCAAAGTGAATCAAACTTCTCATGACTCCCTTTTGGTTCTATGCAATTATCCCAAAGTAGAACCAAAACTCCTACTTAAAAATTATCTTTTCTTAGAATTTTTTTCAAAGATAAATTTGACATGAGCCTAATGTTTTGTGATCCTATCAACCACCTGTATTCTTTTTTCTTATAGTTATTGTAGATAGAATATTATTTTATTCAATGAGCTTTCAAAATTTGGATTTTCAACTATTCTAGATAATTGCAAGGCATGTAACTCGAGCATTATGGGAATTGCAACATCTATTCCATATAAAAATTAAAATGGATACATACCAATAGCCTTTTTCAGAGTTATATGATCTACCCAAAGAGCATCATAAACCTTTTATGTCAATTTGTTTCACTCTCATCTACTACCTTATTCATGATTATAAATAGATTTTTGCTACTTGATTTGGCCTGACCATTACCTTACAGATGATAGTTAGATAAATGAGAAAGATAAATACCACATCTAAAGCAAAATTAAATCATCTCTAAAGAGGAAAAGTTAGAGACATTATCTATAACAATTTTTTTTGAGATTCCATATCATACCAATATATTTTCCTTGATGAAGTTGCGAATGACTTCTAAAGTTATTTGTTTTAAAAGAATCACTTCTACCCACTTATTTAAGTAATCCATCCTTTTTGAGAATGTGAGTATGACCTATGATTTAATGAGGGTTCAATGTCCCAACAAAATCCAATCCCCATTGTTGAAAAGGTTACTCAACTATTACAGGTTGAAGAAGTGATGCTAGCCTGGGCTTACCTACAAACTGCTAACATGCCTCACACTTTATTACCCATTCTTATGAATCTTTGAAAAGAGTTAGCCAATAGTAATGAGATTTGATAATTTTTTATGTTGTTACTCTAGAAAAAAAGTTCCCTCCACAAGTCTAATCATGAAAAGCTTACAATAATTTTTTTTATTGTTCTTTATCCATGCACCTTAAGAAAAATCCATCAATGCTTTTCTTAAAAAGAGTGTCTTCCTATATGACATACTTATTAGCTTATAGCTTGACCATCATACATTGTTTATCATCTAAGTGTGAATAACATTCTCCTTATGTCAAGTATAAAGCAATGTCAAAAAATCATTCATTAGTAGAATCAACAAACAATACCAAAATAAGTTCTTGATCATCTTGTTCACCTAAAACTATCAAAGATTCTAATTGAATATCTCCTTGTTTTACCATGAGTTGACATAGTCCCTTTCCATGGACTAGTTTTGTAGGTTTCTTTCTAAATCATATTTTTGTACCTTAGTTATCCAATTCCCTTATTTAGAACCAGGTTCTTATTGAGTCAAAATAGATTTGACTATTATACTTAGTATCATTAACATAGAATGTGAATGCAATATGTAATACCTAAATTGCTTGACTAATTTCATAACTACATAATCATGTTTTTATTTAGGAGAATATTTCAACTCCTAAACTTTGAGATTACAACTCATGAAGGTAATTAGGGATTTAATACCATCATTTTTTTTCTAAATCAAAATTGTTGAGAGTATATGCTCTAAAGCGTAGTAATAAATAATGAACTCTTTCTTAAAATCAAGACATACCAATGTTAGTGCACAAGCAATAGCAGTCTTTATCTTTTCAAATGCCTCTTTACCTTCATTTTTCTACTTGAAAGAAGGTTTTTATTCATCATGTCTACAATAAGTCTTTTGAGCTCAGCAAAATTAGGAATGAATCTTCTCGAAAAGTTCACTTTCCCAAAGAAGGAATGTACTCCTAGTTTACTATTAGGTAAGGAAATTTTTTGAATCATTTGAACACTTTATGGATCAATCCTTATTCCTTCCTTTGAAACAATATGACCTAGGAGTTTACCTTCAGTCACTCCAAAGATAGATTTCTTAGGGTTGAGGTAAATTCCATGTAAATGATACTTTTCAAAGAGTCTCTATAGATGTTCATAGTGATCTTCTCACTTTTTTGAGAAAATTATCAGGTCATCGAGATACACCATAATGATTTCAATTTTTCAATTCTTTGAATGCCAAATTCATTACCCTCTAAAAAGTAGCTCTTGTATTAATCAATCAGAATGGCATTCATCTATATGCAAAAGTAACCTAAGGTTTTGTGAAATCCATTTTATGTTGATCTTCCCTATCAACCTTGATTTGATTATATCCTTAAAAACTACCAAGCATCTAAAGCATTTCAGCACCTGTTACTGCTTAAATAACTTAATCCATGAATGTAGTTGATAATTATCTTTGAGGGATGCTTGGTTGAGGTTTTTAAAATTAACACATACTTTGATTTCACCATTCTTATTTTGAACTGGTACTATGTTAGCCACCCAAGTGGAATGGTGGATAGGGAAAATAATGAGAGCATCAAGCATCTTTCTAACTTTGACAAGAATTGTTCCTATGATTTTAGTATTGTATTATCTTAGTTTCTATCTGAAAGGTTTTACATCAAGATTTAGGGGAATTATATGTTGCATCTTCTTGGGATGAAATGACTTAAGGTCTATGTATGAATATGTGAGTATATCAATATACTTATGAAGAAGGCTAATAAACTTTTGTTTTTCTTTAAGTGATCAATATTTTCCAATATTGATGAACCTAGGATGTTCTTTTAAACCAATGTTTACTTTTTCATAATCAACAGAACTAAGACATCTTTTTTGCATTTTGCTTTTTTACAAATCTATCATGTTTATCAAATGATTACTCAAAAAATACTAGGCTTTTAATAATTTTATTTCCTTTCAACTTGATGACACCTTATTCATCTTTTATTCCCTCTTTTGATGTATAAATTGAAGATTCTCTATATGAGGAATCACTGCCTTCAAAGTACAAATTTTTTAAAATTTTGCTTTCTTAAGGAAAGAGATAATCTGCTAATCATCATTGAAAACTTGCCAATTATCTACATTTTCTAGGATGATTAGTCTATATATTAGTTCAATCATGTATTTTTCTATATTAATATTTACATGGGAATTATCAAAGAATCTGATACTACCAAAGTGTCAGCTTTAGAGTTATATTCTCTAGTAATTGTATTGATAGAGAAAACATTAAAGATTTCAATTCTATCTTAGGATTTATTCCTATAGTGTCTTAGAAGATCATTTTTCACCTAATATTGACCTTTTACTTACTTCATAGTGAGTTCAAAATCACCCAAAACTTTCAAATTCCTGATTCCCATATCTTTTGTTGCCTACAAACCTTACAAAAGTGCCTCATATTTAGAGGTATTATTTGTGTAGTCAAATTTTAACTTTTAGGAAAAAGGAAAAATTTAGTCCTAATTACTCCTATCCTTGAACCTATTGATGAATAACTACCATCAAAATCCATCATCTAGACATCATTTGGATTTGATTACATGATTTCTAGTAAATCTACATCTTTCTCTATCATTAGAAGATAGTTATCAATTCCAGCATCTTCATACAAAATATCAGCTCTTGGATCATCAACTTTTTGAACTTTGTATTTAGTTTTTAACTCAGGTTATAAACATTATTTTACTCCTTTGATTGGAGTCATGGCATGTGATAAATCTACTTGGATTTTGCCTCCCAATTCTTTCCAAAAATTTCTACCCAAAATAATGTCATAAGCCACTAGAATATCTATGACCAAAATATTGATTTTGATTCACTTTTAGAAAAAGATGCCAAATATATCTAATGAGAGGAATTTTTTTTGCCTCCATGGAATAACAATGGCCTAAGGTCTTAGTGTAGGTTAATCCAAGAGCATGAACAACTTTGGTAGGCATTACATTATCTAAGGATCCTGTGTTAATATTATAATTAATGACTTTGCATCCCTTGAGGAAAAGGGAAATGTAGAAAGGGTCAATTTTATTGGGTTTGAAAGTGGATATGGTCATAGATTTGACTTGATTGGAAGCAATAGGGTTAATTAAGATTTCTTTGAAATTGCCCTTTTTATCATTTGAATTTTTTCCTTAGATGAAATCAACTAACCTATCCAACTACTTTGAATATGTTCTCAAGTATTTAGCTTGTGACATCTAAATCTTAGTTTTGTTGACATGATCAACTATGTCAAAAGCCAGTAAATTTCTAGAAGGGATCTCAATAAGTTGATAAATGTTGGCATTAGATGAACTACCTATCAGTGGTTATTTCCCTTTTGTTTGTACTAGTGGGATAGTTCCTTATGGGAGGATAACGTCTAGAGTTTCCTCATGTGAATCACTAGATTGCTTTTTTTTTTTTTGAATTCTAGTGAAAATTGTAAAGGATTGAATATTCATATCCCCAACACTCTTTTCATAGTCATCTTCATCTAAATTATATTCTAGGAATGTGTTTACAGACTCACCACCAGGTTCTTCAATTTTACATTCTTAAAGTTCTATATTTTCTAATTCATTTTCTTTTCTAACTTCTTCATATACAAATATTTCATTAGTTTTAAAGATTGCATTCACTGGTCCATTAGTGTTTTGCTTAGGAGGAGCCCCAAGTTCTAGTTTTAGTTGAAGAGCTTGCAGTCTAGGATGATCTCTTTGAAAAGGAATGTAGTTCTTTATTAGAATATCTCAGTATGGAGCTACAATGAATTTTTGAGGTATTTGCTTTTTGAGGGCTATTATATCATTAGCCATTTTTTGTAAGAGTTTTTCTATTAAATATTTTTTCAAAATTTGAGCCTTATTCTTTGAAGTTTTTTTTGAGTTTTATAGATATTATCATGTTCTCTTCGTTGTCTATAGCCAATTCTTGGGTTGCTTCCAAATCTGCTACCCTAGCTCTTCTCAAGTTATAAATTACTTTAGCTAACTAAGATTTGATAAAAAAACATTTTTTATTTTTGTCTTTAGGTCATGCATTAGCTGGTATCTTATTTAGTAGCTTATTGAATTTGGTGACAAACTCTCTCATTGGCTCATAGACTTCTTTTTTCATTTATGTAAGCTGAGCAAGCAAAACATGGGCATCTTTGATAGGCTTAAATCTATTCTCAAATTTATTTTTTATGGTATTCTAATTATTAATAGATCCTGAAGTGAGATGTTAAAACTAGTCTGTAACCCCATTGTGTAGCATTTTGATGAACATCTTGATAGTGACATCTTCATGATCTATGCCTAAAATACCACATGCAATATTAAATATTGTAAGATGTTCATTTGGATGTTGTTTTCCATCTCCATGAAATATTGGAAAGTTATTTCTTAACCCTTTTGGAAGGTCATGTAATTATCCTAGAGCCATTGAACCAATCACATTTCCCCATGGTAATGCCATAGTTTGAAAAACTTCTTGTAGGGGAATGATAGTTCCTAATAAGATAAAATCTCAACTTATTAAAGTTCCTCCTTCAAGTTAAGTGTTTTTCTTAGAGGTTGAGGTAAGACTAGTTGTCCTTTTGACCTTTCTATGATGTTCAAGACTTAACTTAAAGCTAAAATGTTCTTGTAACTAATAAAAAGGATCAACTTTACCTTTTAACTTACTATCTCTAGTGAATCTCTTTTCTACAAGTTTGGAAGAAAGTTACTAGCATTGAGGTGTAGGTTAAAGTTGAAGAGTTCTTTGAGCTGACTTTATTTGTTGTATTTTGTATGCATCTAATGCTTTTGATCTTTATGTGAAAACTACTCGATCTTATTCTTCTTCTAAGATTATAATTACTCTATGAAAATGTGTAGAACTAAGCCTATTGTCCCAAGAAAAAGTTCTCAAATATAATGAAATATCATCTTGAGTTTGCATTACCCAATCAAGGTTAGGTTCAATAACTAGATCTTGAGGCACCTAAATTGTCATGAGAAGAAACTCTCATTTTAGAAAGTCTTTGATTAGCTATATGAACTTCTCTTTGTGCCTTTCTTCTCACTTGTCTTCTTAAAGCAATCTCAAAATTTGTTTGATCAATGACAACATGTGTTTCTTATATATATAGTTATGCCCTAATGACATCCAATTAAGTTTTGGTTGTTCTATAATCAAAATAAAATAATAAAAATCTTGAAACTAAATATTCCTAAGAATATTCATCCCAATTCTAACTAGGTTCATGATTTGGATTTTGAAGGCCTGAAATGGTCATATGTGAGATTATTGATTATAGGCTATTAGACAAACTCTATGTGATTCTCTTTGTGTATGAGTTGTTTCTAATTATTTGACACATTTTAACTCTTGATTAAAGATATCTAGGATGACTTGAAACTAAGTTATAGATATTTATTCAAAATCCCAAAAGATTTGTTTGAGGTTTAGTATGATATCTAACTGAGTAGATTGTTCTAAGTCTAACTCAAGTTGTTGGAGTAGTCCTTAAAATGATGCAAGAGTTATGTGAACCTATATAATATGGGTGGCATGAAAGTTTCAAAATCATGCCCCATGGTGGGTGCCAAAAACTTTTGGCATGAAAATTTTTTAGGAGGACAAATTGGTGACTTTATGTCAATAGTGTGGGGAATAAGGTCCCTCTCCAATTAGCAAGCAGAACTACCTTTATTGAAACCCAAAATAGGAAAGTAGTAAATATTTACAAAGGAATGTAAATCATGGGTAGTAATTTTAACCTAAAATTATAAAAATGAGCTTTGATAAAGGAATATGTATAGAAAGAGAGAGAGGGGATAAGTTGTTTGAGCAACAAATTCATCAAGTTAAAAACTTGAGACTAGATAAAAGTGGTGAGAAAAAAAATGGATTTTGAAAGAGGAAAATCTCTCTCATTCAATGGGTCAAAAAGACATAATAATATCCTTAAGGATATGAAACATACACCAAAATACTATTTGACTCTGATAACAAAAACTAATAACCTTTTGTATTTTCTAATAGAAACAACTAAGAAATTGCCTCTGTTCCCACTCATATTTTCACATGTGTTGGAAATATAAATTATAAATATATATATAGAAACTTTGTAATCTAATATTCTATTCTCAACAATTTGAAATTTATAATAATGGTAATGAAAATTAGATACAATAAATTAATAAAAAGACATAATTCAAAAGATATAAATAATGTAAAATTTAGAAACACCTTTCTTGTATTGCTTCTGAAGAGTAGAAAGACTAATCTTCTTTTACAATGCTTTGCAAAAAATTCTATCTATTTCAAAGCCTTATTATGAAATCCTAACTTATTTTTATAGGCTAAAATGGGTGGTTGGTACAAAATCACCTATTTTGACTTTTTAATATAAGTGTTAAAACACTAATGAGAAATTACAATCTTGAAATGGTGCCAAACCTTTTTTAAGCAATTAACACCACTTGAGAAAATAATTGGGGTTTTTGCACTACTTTCAAAAGCGTATCATCAACTTTCACAACTTGAAAAATCAAGTTAGCAAAAATTGCAAAGACAGTTTGTAGAAATACAATACACATTTACAAGGGAAAAAAGAGTGTAATAACATAAGTTAGGTACAAAGAAACAAAAGAAGAGAATTCAAGAACACTAAAATCAACTATTTATTATTCTTGTTATTGTATTGACAATTCTTTCCCTTTCAAGAAGTCATAAAATATTTATAGAATCACCTTGATCAGGTATTCATTTGTTCCATCTATGTAGCTATAGTTAATGTCTATTGAGTAATCTAACTCTTTCATTTCCTGATGCTTGCCTTGGAGAATATTTATTTTCATATCAAAATTATCCACATTCACTTTGCACTTGGACAATTGATGAATTTCTTCATAACTAAATGCAAATGTAGTGACAATGTTCTGAATTCATTCTTTGAATTCCCAAATTATGGTCTTAATTGAAATCATATTTTCCTCTTGATCCTTGTCATTGACAAAATGGAAATATAACTTCTTGACTTCAGTGCTGATTTCTATAATTATGTCACTTCCTAATGATCTTGCATTACTAAATTTATGAACACATTATTAAAGGGACTAGATTCTAAATTTGGTGGTTGAAATAAATTAAATCTGATAAATAATTTCATCTTTATTGATTATCCCTTTTTCAATAAGATCAATAGAGGAAAAATTTGAGAATTTGACCAACCCCTTTGAGCATGATTTCCTCCTAATTTTGTTTTTCCTAAGTGTATCTATTTTATTTTATTGCTAGTTGTTCATATTATGATTGAATTTCAAATAACATCATCACTACAATGAGAATTGTTGAGGCCCCTTGGTCTAAAACTTTTTTGATTCAGTATTTCACTTCATCACCCATTTGTCCCACTTCTCTCACTCTTTCTAGTGTTTCGGCATGAAGACTCGATGAAGCGATGGCTAGTTGAACTAACCTGATCAATCTATTTATTATTGAGCTTAATTATTCCATTTTCTCTTTTAGTTCATATTTCATCACCTTGTCCTTGTCTATTTTTTCAAAGATAGTTCCAATTGAAAATTGAACATCTCATTTCATCCCTTCCTTGGTTGATTTTCCTAAATGAACCTTGGAGAAATGGTAATCTTCAACCCTTATTTCTAACTTATCCATTTCATTTGTAGGAATGGCCACTTATGCATATTTTTCTCCCTTTTCATTTGTCACCATTTGTGAATTTGTCCTTGTTTTCTTTGGCCTCTTTGAGAAAGAAACTATAAAGGTTATAAAATTTATCTCTTTAGGTTCAATATGAAGTTGTCGTGCTTGAGGAAGGAAATGAGATAGAATTTGAAATAGGTGGAACAATATTGGCTACAGTTGAAGAAGGTGTTTTCTCAATTGAAACACCTTGAAAATATGTTTCAATTTGCTCTTGTGTATTTATTGTTTCAAGAGGAATTCTTGGAGAATGAGCAATGGGAAACACAATATTTGAGGGATAAGATGAAGAGATAGGAGTAACCTATTACAATGGGAAAATAAAAGACATAAGGAACATTGTATCATCTGAAGATAAAATTTGTTGAATTGTGTTCTCTATCATTTATTGAGAGAATGGAAAGCTATCAACTAGAATCTCTTGAGGAACTAAAACTTTAAGATAAGAAGAAACATTTTCACCAAACCTTTTTATTTTCATCTTGGTAGTCTTTCATGGTCAAACATCTTGTTGAGTATATTCATGTTTATGTGCTTCTTCTATCATGGGTGGTTCTCCACTAGGGCCTGTTACATCCATATTTTATGGCTCATCTTGTTGCTTATAGAAGATACCAAATTCATGTTCCATAGGAGGTGTAGGTAAATAATCATTTGTAACATCAACTCCCTTGCATTTCAACCATTTGAGAGTTCTATAAATTACAACCCTTATCCTACTTTTGAGTGAAGTAGATTCTATTTTATCCCAATGTCCTACAAGCAACAACTTTGTCATGAAGCCCTCCCTTTCAAATATGGGGTACAATGTGACCTCATCATCTACCAGCTATTTTTTCACTTTCATTATGCCAAATTTGACTATTTTTCTCATGGTAAACCATGAATAGCCTCTAATTCTCAATACTTTCTTATCATCATAATCCATCCAATAGTCTTCAAAATGTGGAACATGCTGAAATGGAGATCTAAGATTGTGTTTAATTAGGCCCCTATTGTCAAATGAAAACCTACTTTTAAATGTCTTAAGGTTATAGTTAGACATGTATTTCTCGACTGTCTTAGCCTTCACTAGTGAGGGGCAAGTATACCTACCAATAGAGACTAGAAACATGACCCTTATTTTGTATTGAATTGTCAAGAACTTTTGTGTTTCAACAAGTTATCTTACCAATTTCATCAATTCCCATTTATCACTAATATATTATGGGAGCATGTAAGGAGATATTTCACAACCACTGATTCTCAAATAACTGAATGTTGAGAACTATATAAACCAAGCTCCCCATTTTTTTATTTCTATAATGGATGCAACTAATATTCTTATGTTGAAGAGTTCATTTTCAAACAACTAGATGACGAAATGAACAAAGCAATAATTAACTCTCTTAAAGTGAAAAGCATTTTCCTTCAATGCTATTTGGGGATAGAATTCATACACCATTACTTTACCAAAATCACCCATTGTATGTAATCTAGCAAAATACCTTCAACTTACTACAGTGTAAACAAGTTATGAAATCATAACAAATTTGGCAAGTCCTTTACTTTCATGAGTTGCTTGTGAATGGAATTGTTGATCAATTCACCCCAATTGATATATTATTTATTTAAAAGGATGATCCAGATGAATTTATACTCCATGTCTAATAAATCTTTGCCATTTGATTTTCCACTATCCTATGCAACAAAGTGATCATGTCACTTATCTCATATTTGAAATCTAATCTTGTGAGATTTTTTGAAAGTTGATGACTAAGTCAAAGAATTCATCCACTCAAATTACTGATCTGGAAGGTAAAAATGGCTAAGGCTTCATGATCTGGAAGGTAAAAAGTACTATCAATTTGCTCAGGTGTAAAACTAACTACCAACTCCCCCTGGGGATATCTTACCTCTCCCATCTCTGAATTATAATTATTTACCATGATCAAAACTAGCTCAAGAGACTGTAATGACATTGGGAATGCTACCACCTATGCCAAATCACTATCACAAATACTTTGGCCAAAATCCATTTTATGTACTACATTCATTCTTTCACAAAATGTGTCCAAATTGATGTGACCTAGATCAGTGTTAGTGATATTTCTAATGTTGGAATTTAGTGGAAAATGAAATGTAACACCTTGGAATTGGTACTTCATGATTTCTTTGCCTTTACTCAAAATCTCCTTTTCTGGAGTATGAGATGAAGACATCAATTTTACAATAAAATTAACAAATTTAAAAATTTGCAAAAAGCTCCTTATTTATGAGAAATGACAAAAATTTAAAATGAAGTTGTAATCACAAGCCAATTATACAAATTTCCTTGGTGTATTTTTAACGCTCCTTATATGAATTCTAGTTTTCCTTTTGACCAAGTTTTTTGCTTGCAAATGCACCTGTAGAAAATCCCTCTATGTAGCTCATTAAAAAAAATCTAGCCAAGTGAGATGAATGGAAGAAATTATAAAAATAATTTATATTTCAATTTTCAAACTATTCCCCTATTCCCTATGACTTTTTAAAAAAAAATCCAAATTTTTAAAAATACCACAAAAATATTTTTTTTAAAAGTCATCGTTCAGTATTAAGGAAATTTGTGACTATGCAATGAACCAAAATGATTAAAATTCACCATTACCAATTTTATTCCCAAATTTAACTAGTTCAATAAAAACAAAAATTTACTAGGAAATCCTATCAACCTTTTTAACGTCTTCCTCAAGCAAAAAATGCACCAATTCAAAAATGTACAAATCGAAGGTTTACAAAATGGTGATTATCATACCCAAGATTTGCTCAATAAATTTTCCCTTTTATTTTCCCATCAACTTTAATTATTTATTTTTATTTTCCTTAGCTCAACAATTTCCTCTTATTTTTCCACTCAAACATCTTCATTCATCTTCTACTACTCAGATTTTATTATTTTTTTGTGTTTTCACCTAGGTGTATAGTAGCCATATGGTTGGCATTGGAAGGGAAAATGAAAAGGTTTTTTGAAAAATCTTCTCAAATCAGCTCATTCATGGGTTGTACAACTTGCATTTTTTTAAGGAGAAAACAAAAAAATTAAAAAGTCTTTTTAAACTACTTAAACATGCAGTCATATGATTTGGATTTTGAAGGAGAAATTTTTAAAAAATTACCAAATCTCAGTATAATGGATGCCCTATGATATGATTTTGGAGGGTGGAAATTCTAGTTTTTTGAAAAAAAATTGACCACATTTGTACTAAAATAGGTTGTACAATTTCATCTTGAAGTGAAAAAAATTAATTTTTTTGAGGATTTTTATAAAAGTTGATCCCTTTTAGGCCATACGACTTGTTGGAAGTAGAAAATTTGAAGAAATTTTAATAAAAATTACCTTATTTGGGGGTCATAAGACTTGCCCAAGCACCCCACCTTATAGAAAAAATCATGAAAGCAACTATTGTAGTGAAAAATGGTGTTGGTCATAAGGCTAGGGAAAAGAAACAAATGTTGTGAATTTTTCCTATTAGAAGTTGCACGGCCTTGCTTAGTTGAGGAGAAAAAGGGAAAATTTAATTTCAATTCCTTTTATTTTAAATGGTCTAAATTGTTCTTTTTTTGGCAGAGGAAACTAGAAAACATTTATCAAAATGCACTACTTGTTCTTTCTTTTTTGGGACCTTCAGAAGAAAACTTGATGTAGCACCTAGTTATGTCTTGGAAAAGATTTTAAAATTCTCTGTGAACTCACATGGTAAAAATATATTACTTTTATTCAATATGTTCCCTTCGGTTAATTTAAGAAAATTTACTCCCAATAGTCTTTGATTAAAACATGGATGGAAAAGAAAATTTTAAAATATTTTAAAATTGACAAATTTAACATGCTAACTAAAAAGATAAACTTAGAAGAAAGACAAAATTCTTTTTAAAAACTACTCGAAGAAGCAACTTCATTTGCTTGATTGACAAAAAGTATTATGAGTTTGCATGTAGGCTTAAAAAGAAGTTCAATTTGCAATGACAAATTTTCATGAGAAGAATGCAATTTAGAAGTTTACATTAATACAAATTGTAAAAATGTAATTTGTATTTACATAATTAAAGGAAGCATGACTCTGAGTTGCATGGAAAAGGAAAAATTAATTTTTTTTTTAAATATAATAAATTTTAAAATGTTTTTAAAAATTTCATGGAGACCTAAAACTTTTTTGCAATTTGCATGAGAACCAAAAACATTTTTTTAAATTACATGGGAACCAAAAACATTTTGGCAATTTACATAGAAACCCAAAATGAAATTACAAATTACACCAAAGCTAAAAAAGATGTTACAAATTAAACAAAGACCAAAAAGGTTTTTATAATTTGCACAACTTGTGAAAAAAGAAAGTGTGTTTACGTAACTCACAAAAACCAAAATAATTTTGAAAATTACAAGGAATCTTAGTGGCTTTTTGCATAGAGGGTTAACACTTGTTTTTAAATAATTTGGGATAAAAAGTGGAAAATCTATAAAATTTTTAATAATCAATTTTTCATTAGTTAATTAAAAATTTTGATTTTTTCAAGATTTTGACATTTTTGGGCAAAAATCAAACATTTTTAGCCTTTTTATTAAAAATTGATTTTTCCACCAATTTTCCAATATTTTCAAAACATACAACAATAGGGTCTTAATGAGATAAAATTTAGTGGCATTAGTTTGCAGATTCATGGCCCCTTCTTTATGAACAATCATTAAGAGTGATAGCAGGTCACCATGCCTTGTCTATTCAAGTAGGGTCTAGTTTTGTTCCTATTTATTCATGCCAAAATTTGATAGAAGAGAATGGTTTTGTAAAATATTTTTATAGGTAAAATGAGTATTTTTAATGCTGGTTTTGTTGGGTAAATATTTTGTCAGTCAACTGTCTGATTGAGCAAAATAGGTCTTATCATCCACAACAAGGGAGATTGGTCAGCCCAGTGTGCAGGTTTACTACATTAGAGGTGGACAAATCTCTCCTCTCATCAAGGGGAGGTTCCCTATAAAATATGAAGGGGATATATACTATATATATAAGCAAAAAATAACACTTAGGGGTAGGATAACACCATCCATCTCTCTTTTTTCAGAGATGATGTTCACAAACAGAGGAGAAAATCCTGGTGAAGACATTGAAGGCACTTCTCTTTTTTTAGAAGTGTTCTTGTAGGGAATAAGAGGAGTTCTTTTAGGTAGTGACAAGTAACTGGTAACCAAAAGCGTAGTAACCAGTAGACTGAGATGTAGCACAAAGTCTCCACCTCAACTTCCCAAGAGTGAAATATGTAGGATAATGAGGGCACAAAGTCATCCCAAGATCCTTTACACAGGAATAGAAAGAAAACACACTAAAGGTAATTATGGGGGCACAAAGTCTCTCCATAGTTAGCTTCAAGACACCTTCCTAATTACTTCCACTAGTTCTGCTTGTTAGATCAAATAAACAAGAACACATTCAGAAGATAGACATAAGAACAATCTCCTAAAATGATACAAGCTATAACATCACAAAGTCTGCAAGTCACTTGCTTTCTCATTCAGATAAAATAATATGAACAACAATCCGAGCTCAAAGTCTTAGTATTCGCCTTTCAATTTGGGTAGAGTTTTGATTTTATTAACGGAAAGATCTCCCTTGTATCAAATCAGAGATTACATTATATAGCAGCCAAGAAAGGTCTGGGGCTTTGTTCTATGGAATGGCCCATGCTGCATTCAATGCCTTGAATGCATTTTCAATTTTGTCAAGGAGGGTCATGCTAGAACAAGGCAGTTGCCTTAACTATGGTGTGTTAATTCATCTAATATGTCTCTTCCTTAGTATGGACTGTCTGGTCCTTTTCTTGGTGTCTGCACAGTTGTCCCTTTGCCTTTACTTCATGGAAGAAAAATAGGCTACATCCTTGATTTGGCATGCTCAAAATTCTACTTGATCCACTATTTCACCTACTGGAAATAACTCCCTTGAAGATATTTTGGCCTTTCCCTCTTTTTTCTACAATTTGAGCCCTCAGGCTATCTTTTCCCTTTCTAGTTTTGTCTTTCCTAGCATTTGAGCTCTCAGGGCCATATCCTCAGCTTTACTGGCTCTTTACGCTCTTCTATCAATGGTTCTTCCCTTTGGCATTGAATGTATTTGAACGCATTTGGGTCCATCATCCTCCTTAGCAATTCCTTCGTGTCTTTCCCACATACTTTGGCTGCTTTCTACTGATCTCAGTAAGTGACACATGGCATTTTTTGCTTTTAAGAGTCTTGTAGAAGATGACACATGGCAGCTTCCACCGAGCTCCTAAAAACATTTGGGACTCATTTTGGATTCATGCAGATGATGACACTTTTCACACTTTGCTTAACCTTAGCAACTACTCAGGGCCCACCACAGTCCTTATGAAACAAAAGGGAGAGACCGCGGATGTTGACACTTGTCGTGCTCTATCGAGCTTTTCAAGGGACACGTGGCATCTTCTATGGCTTTGTAGAAAAAAATATTACAACCTTCCACTGTTGCCACTTGATGCTTTCTGCATGATTTTGTGAGAAGCTTTGAAACTTATAAAAAGCCTAAAATGCAGACACTGACACTTGTCGCACTCTGCTGAGTTACAATGGGACACGTGGCATGTTTCACTATTTCTTGGAAATAAACTATAAAGTGTCTAGACAGATGACACATGGCAACTTCAGCTCTCAGGATTTTTCCTTTCGAGCATTCCTTTCCTTAGCCACTCATTCCCTTCAATTTCTTTGAGCTTTCTTCTCGGGTGAATTCCTTCAGACAAAATGTCCGAAGGATTTTTGAAAATACTTTTGAAAGAATTCTTTCAGACTCTCTTAGTCATTTTCCTAAAAGATTTCCAACTTTGTCCACTTTTGTTCACTACCCTCCTCAAGGGTACTTAGCCTTGGTTCACCACCCTCCACAAGGGTACTTGTTCCTTTGGCTTTGGGGCAGCCCCCTGAATCTACCGATTGAACCAACCAATTGAACCAACTTTGGTTCACGATTGAATGGTTCAATCGATTCATTCTTCGTTATTTGCCTAAGTCTTTTTGATATTTTAAACTAAGCACATCAAACCAATTGGTCATTGAACCCATTGAACCATTGAACCAAAATGGTTTAAGGTTCAACGGTTCAACAGTTCAAGCCTTTATTTTTTCGCTAAGTGTTTGAAGCCGTAGAATGATTGAACTTTGAACCTTGACAAATGCACTTAACTTTTGTTGATGACGTTGAATCTTGAACCCATTGAACCCTTGAACCTTGAACCATTTTGGTTTAACGATTCAATGGTTCAATGGTTCAATCCTTTCTTAGAAGCTTGTCGATGAACATTTTTGGTTGAACCAATCCTAAAAATGACTAAGTGTTGAAAACTTGTTCTTTTGATTGAACTCACCTGCAAAAGCCTTTGAACCTGTTGATCCTACTAATCCCTTTACTGGAAAAGCTTGGAAAATGAGGAAATTGAATTCTCAGAACAAATTTTGAAAAGGGAAGAGATAATTTTATGGTCTTACAGGACCAAAATAGTTCATATGTTGTCCCAAAAATGAGTGACATTTTTTGGGGACAAAAGATGGCTCCAGTTGGGGAACTCCCTTTGGTTGAAAACTTGAAACAGCTGAGGGGAGTAGAAACCAGAATCTTCAGTGCCTTTGAAGTATGGCATTGGGCTATGGAGTCATGCTATCTAAAAAATAAAGGTGCCAAAAACAAAAATGAAAATCACAACATAAAACTAAAGACCATACAAATATACATATGTATAGATGATCTTATTTGATGCCTCAAGATTTGAAGCACTTCAGATGCCGCCCACTATGAGATAGTGAAATTGGTGTTCCATCCTGATAAACCAGTAAGAAACCATTTTCTCCTAAGAATTAGTGATGGACAAATGGAACTCTCCACCAGGAATCACATTTTCTATGCACTCTTTTTGGTTCTCTCTTCTTGCCCAATGGCAAGGCATGGTCTTCAATCTAAAAATCGTAACTCCTTGCTCTCTTGGTGAAGAGTTCCTTTTGCTGACTTCAAAGTACAACAGTATGGTCCACTACCATAGCTTGTTGTTCTACTAGTTTAGTCCAGCACATGTTTTGATCAATAGCATTAAACTCTTGACAAACCATCAGCTTAGCATCTCTTTTGGTGTGAAGGGGTTTGACATCTTGGTCTTGAGCAGCCTTCAATCCAAGCAATAGAGATTCACATTTAGTTGTGTTGTTGGTGTTACTAAATTGTAACTTGCATGAAGGAAAAATATCTCCTTGAGGAGATATCAACACAGTCCTGGCTCTAGCATTGGTAAAAGAATTACTATCATTGGATTTTAGGATCCAAACATCATCAAAAACTGATCTTCTATCAAATTTATCTTCATTGGAGACAGAAGATCCTTTTTCATCTATACCGCCCCCTACCAATTCTTCTAATGTTTTGCTTGAATTAGTCTTTGGATCACCACCTATAATACTTTCATCAACTAAAAAATGAACATCCTCTGTGGATAAGTAATTACCCCTGCTTGAAGACTCAAATAGAATTTGAGCTTCAAAGATCGACGTTTGGGTGACAACATATTTTGCCTCCTTTTCAAGAAGTAGCCTTTGCATGATGCCTTTGATAGGGATCCTCACCTTAGACAGGTCCATGCTCAATTCTCCTCCAACATCTTTTCAAAAATTTCACCCAAAAAGGATGCCATATGAGGCTAGGACGTCGGCCACCAGGACTATTATCTTGATTCTCTTTTCTAGAAAGGCGGTAAATGCAAATTGGGCATCCTTGATTTGTCCCAGTAGTGGCACTTATTTGTTCTCCATGGAGAAACATCTCCCAAATGTCTTAGTCAGTGTGAGGCTAAGAGATTATGCCACTTTGGCATGCATGACATTATCTGAAGCTCTAGAACCAATGATGTAATTACTCAGCTTGTGACCATTTATCAACACAAAAACATAGAAAGGCTCTATTTTTCCAGGGGCAATAGGAGGAGTAATGACAAGATTATTTGGGATAGACATGTTCCTTGGGGGATCATGAGTTAACTTCTTAGCTTCTTGTCTTGTAGAGATGGATGTATTCTTTACACACTCTATCAACCTGTCCAACTACTCAGGATTGGCTTGTAAGAATTCAAATTTAGTCATTTAGATTTTAGTTTTCTTGACATGGTCGACTATGTCAAATGATTGAAATGGAATAGGAAGAGAGGATGGGAGTTCATCCTTTTGGTTTTTGGGAGGGGGAGGACTGGCCTATGAATTTGAAGTAGAAGGTGTAGGGATATTTAAGGCACTTACCTTTCTGGCAATCACCAGGTCCTTTGGCTAGAAAGGCAGAGTGGTTCCATGCTTAGCAATTGTAATTAATGGTTAAGGTTGCTCCTCTATCTTCTCTTTATCAGCTAGTTGAGCTGATTGATTCTTAGACCAGGTGAATATAGCATATGATCCCTTAACTGCATTACCTTCACTTCTAGGTTCATCCTGATAATTCAAGAAACCAATATGGGAGTCGCCAGCTAATTCTTATTTTTTTGTAGTGAAGATATTAGCATCATCTTTAGGTTTCAATTCAGATTGGAATGAGAAATTTGATTTAGCTTCAAGACATCTAACTACTAATTTGGTTGGAGGTGCTTCAAAGCCAAGGTTCCTCTATGGAAGAGGAAGGTGATTTAGCTATCCTTGATTCCTAGCAGCATGGCCTTGGTACACCTAATTATAAAATGTCCTCCTTGGCATATCTCTATATGTAGGAGCAAATGACATCCCTTGTGCCATTTGCTTTCTAAAAGCTAGCACTTCATTTTCTAGCTTTTGTACCATTGGGTCCATGGTGCCTATAGATGGATATTCAGAAGATGAAGAGGATTTACTTTTATTAGAGTCTCTCCTTATCTTTCCTGCCAAGATAAGGTCATCTTCTACCTTAGTAGCCAAGTCCTGAGCAGTAGGAAGGTCTATGTGTCTAGCCCATCTCAGCAAGAAACTCAATTCAGGCAGCTATGAGCTGATGAAGAAACACTTGAGATCTAAGGTGTTAGTTGGGTGATCATGGGCATCCTGTGCCTTAGCTTGTCAAACTTGGCAATGAAGTCCCTCATAGGTTTATGGGGCTCTTTCTTCATCTGTGTGAGCTGGGCCAGCAAGAATAGCACATCTTCTATAGATTTGAACCTAGCTTCAAATTTATCTTTAAGAGTGTCCCAACCAATCACTGACCAAGCTTGTAGATGGTAGAACCAGTCTGCAGCAGTGCCTTATAGTGTCTCTAAGAATAGCCTGACTATTATGTCTTCATACTCCACACCTATTACACCATAGGCTATGCTGAAGGTAGCAATATGTTCATCAGGGTGAACTTTCCCATCACCAAAAAATTTGGGGAAATTCTTCCTTGAACTACGTGGAAGCTCATGTAGAGGTGGGGTCAAATTTAGCAGAACAAAAGAGTTATCCCAGGGGTCTTGAGCCATGATTTGATTATGTAAAAGTGGGATCACAAATCTGGGTGGAGTATGGATAGGTAAAGCTCTGCTAGTAGTAGACAAAGAAGCTCTACCTTGTATTGGTGACCTGGTAGGGGTAGGAGGAAGGCTCTTAATTCATTAAAGGTGAGGTTGTGGAGGAAATAAATCAAAATTACTCTGTTACACCAACTCAAAAGAAGGGTCAACAACACCTTGATATTTTTGGCTTTTGGTATAACGTGGAGTTGCCAAATTTTAGAACAAAAATAGAAAAGAGCAGAATCTGCTTCAGCTTGAAGCTTGAGACTTCAAACTGTGCGCTCTTCCCTAGCGAAGTCACCAAAAAGCTATTGGGTAAATATTTTGTCAGTCAATTGTCTGATTGAGCAAAATAGGAATTATCATCCACAACAAGGGAGATTGGTCGGCCCAGCGTGTAGGTTTACTACATTAGAGGTGGACAAATCTCTCCTCTCATCAAGGGGAGGTTCCCTATAAAATATGAAGGGGATATATACTATATATATAAGTAGAAAATAAAACTCAGGGGTAGGATAACACCATCCATCTCTCTTTTTTAGAGATGATGTTCACAAATAGAGGAGAAAATCTTCGTGAAGACACTAAAGGCACTTCTCTTCTTTCAGAAGTGTTCTTGCAAGGAACAATAGGAGTTCTTTCAGGTAGTGACAAGTAACTGGTAACCAAAGGCGTAGTAACTAGTAGACTAAGATATAGCACAAAGTCTCCACCTTGACTACCTAAGAGTGAAATACAAAGGATAATGAGGGCACAAAGTCATCCCAAGATCCTTTACACAGGAACAAAAATAAAACACACTAAAGGCAATTGTGGGGGCACAAAGTCTCTCCATAGTTGGCTTCACGACACCTTCCTGATTACTTCCACTAGTTCTACTTGTTAGATTAAATAAACAAGAACACATTTAGAAGATAGACATAAGAACAATATCCTAAAATGATACAAGCTATAACAACACAAAGTTTGCAAGTCACTTGCTTTCTCATTCATATAAAATAATATGAACAATAATCTGAGCTCAAAGTCTTAGTATTCACCTTTTAATTTGGGCAGAGTTTTGCTTCTATTAATGAGAAGATCTCCCTTGTATCAAATCAGATATTACATTATATAGTAGCCAAGAAAGGTCTGGCACTTTGTTCTATGGAACGGCCCATGCTGCATTCAATGCCTTGAATGCATTTTCATTTTTGTCAAGGAGGGCCATGTTAGAATAGGGTAGCTACCTTAACTATGGTGTGCTAATTCATCTAATATGTCTCATCCTTAGTATGGATTGTCTGGTCCTTTTCCTGGTGTCTGCACAACTATCCCTTTGCCTTTACTTCATGGAAGAAAAACATGCCACATCCTTGATTTGGCATGCTCAGAAGTCTGCTTAATCCACTATTTCACCTACTATAAATAACTCCCTTGAAGATATTTTGTCCTTTCCCTCTTTCTACTATAATTTGAGCCCTCAAGCTATCTTTTCCCTTTTTGGTTTTGTCTTTTCCTAGCATTTGAGCTCCCAGGCCCATATCCTTGGCTTTTCTGGCTCCTTATGCTCTTCCATCAGGGCCATATTCTCCTTATCAATTCCTTCATGTCTTTCTTGCTTGCTTTGGCTGCTTTCCACTGATCTTAGCAAGTGACATGTGGCACTTTCCACTTTTGAGAGTCTTGCAGAAGATGACACATGGCAGCTTCCACCAAGCTCCTAGAAACACTGTAGAAACATTTGGGACTCATTTTGGATTCATGCAGATGATGGCACTTGTCACGCTCCACTTAACCTTAGCAACTCACTCGGGGCCCACCATAGTCCTTACAAAACAAAAGGGAGAGACCGCAGATGTTGACACTTGTCATGCTCCACCGAGCTTTTCAAGGGACACATGTCATCTTCCACGGCTTTATAGAAAAACATATTACAACCTTCCACTATTACCACTTGGTGCTTTTCACGTGATTCTATGAGAAGCTTTGAAACTTATAAGAAGCCTAAAATGTAGATGCTGACACTTGTCGCGCTCCACTGAGTTACAATAGGACATGTGGCATGTTTTGCTGATTCTTGGAAATAAACTATAAATTGTCTCAGTAGATGACACTTGGCAGCTTCCACTCTTGGGATTTTTCCTTTCAGGCATTCCTTTCCTTAGCCGCTCATTCCCTTTAATTTCTTCGGGCTTTCTTCCTGGGTGAATGCCTTCGAATAAAATGTCTAAAAGATTTTTTCCTTAGTCATTTTCCCATGGAAAATACTTCCGAAATAATTCTTTCAGACTCTCTTAGTCATTTTCTCGAAGGATTTCCAACTTTATCCACTTTTATTCATTGCCCTCTGCAAGGGTACTTGGCCTAGGTTCACTGCCCTCCACAAGGCACTTGTTCCTTTGGCTTTGGGACAGCCCCCTGAACCTACCGATTAAACCAACTAATTGAACCAACTTGGTTCAAGGTTCAATGGTTCAATTGGTTCATTCTTCATTATTTGGCTAAGTCTTTTTGATCTTTTGAACTAAGCGTGTTGAACTAATTGGTCATTGAACCCATTGAATCGTTGGACCAAAATGGTTCAAGGTTCAATGATTCAATAGTTCAAGCCTTTGTTTTTTTGCTAAGTGTTTGAAGACGTGAACAATTGAACTTTGAACCTTGACAAATGTGCTTAACTCTTGTCGATGACGTTGAATCTAGAACCCATTGAACCCTTGAACCTTGAACCATTTTGGTTCAACGGTTCAATGGTTCAATGGTTTAATCCTTACTTAAAAGCTTGTCGATGAAATTTTTTGGTAAAACCAAGGCATTGAACCAATCCTGAAAATGACTAAGTGTTGAAAACTTGTTCTTTTGATTGAACTCACCTACAGAAGCCTTTAAACCTATTGAACTTGCTAATCCCTTTACTGAAAAAGCTTGGAAAATGAGGAAATTGAATGCTCAAAACAAATTTTGAAAAGGGAAGAGACAATTTTTTGGTCTTGCAAGACCAAAATAGTTCATATGGTG
This sequence comes from Torreya grandis, assembly GCA_037957365.1. Taxonomy (NCBI): domain Eukaryota; kingdom Viridiplantae; phylum Streptophyta; class Pinopsida; order Cupressales; family Taxaceae; genus Torreya; species Torreya grandis. The sequence goes on along the minus strand of JARHVA010006184.1, from coordinate 880,764 downwards.
TCCCAAAAATGAGTGACATTTTTTGGGGACAACAGGTTTCATCAACTGATTCAACTTAATGAAGTGTCTTCAGTAAGGAGAAAGTGTCAAGTGTATGGAATATAGCATTCCAGTTGTGAGCATTTTTGGTTAGTTTGTGATGTTTGTCATCTTTATAAGTTCCAAGTTCCTTATCTTTCATTGAGGATCTCTCACTTTCATAAGATTCATGTTCTCTACCTTGAAATGTGATCTTTGTATATAGTTTCTAAGTGTCTTGCTCTTTGAAAAGCATGGTTTGTGAATAAAGGGTCTTCTACATGTCTGAGCACCAATGTTATCACAAGTGGAAATAAGATACCAATTTAGAATGAGAGAGTACTATTGATAAGGTTAGAAGTCGAAAGTAATGAAAAGGTAGATCAAATTGTAATAACCAATGTCGATCACTGTGTTTTTTTCTAAAAACACAAATTTGAGAGCCATTTTTTCCAAAGTTTGTTGTTTCAAACTCAAAAGAGCTTCAAAGCTAAAGAACATGCCAACAATTTTGCTATAGGACCAAGTTTAAAATTTGCTCAAAACATGTTTAAATCACCTTTTCATGCTTAAAAATTGATTAGGAACCTTGTTTTGTGTATTTAAAAAAGAATTTATGTGCTTTTGGTGAATGTTTTTCAAAAGTTTGTAACTAAGACGAAGGGGTCAAATGAACACCACCAAACATTTCATTTGGGTTTAAAATTAAACACACTTGTCAATTCTTGTTTGTAATAATTGTTTACTTAGGTTTTGTTTGGAAAAAAGAGGAATGTTGCATGTATGCTCTTCTATTTATCCCATATAGGGAACCCTTGGAATCAAAAGCACCATTTCTATTGCAAATAGCCTAGTCTAAGGCTTAGAAAGAAAGTCATCTAAATCACTCCCCAAAAACTCACCAAAGTTTGGGTGATCTTGAAAATGATCCTAAAGTCTTTTTATTTTATGTTTTCTTTATTTTCATTCAAACATGGCCTAACAATGGGGACTTCATCACCTTCTACAAGTTCTTTAGGGAAGCTTTGACTTGGGGTTTCACCTTCTAACATTGACTTCATTTGGCTCCTTTAGAGTTGCACATGGGACATATCTGCATTTGGACATCACACTACATTGAGCAAACAATAGGATGTAGTTGTTGTAAAAAGGACTAGACCTTTTTACAACTAGCCAATGCCATGATCACCTAATTTCTGTGCTAGTCTTTTGCATCATTTGACATGAAAGTCATTGTGCAATTGATTCCCCTAGAATGATCGAAACCTTACTAGTTTAGTAGAACCCACTTTACCATACCTTGTTAGTTTAGACTTAAGACATTTGTTTTTTTTCATTAGCTTACTTGGTCTTGATTTGTATCTAAAAATTCTTGTTAACTCAATGAAATTCACCAAAACACATTGTCCTCAATTTTCTTGAGCAAGAGAGGCATTATATTGTCCAAATGGAAAATTCATCTTTTCCTTGCTCAATTTGTTATCAAAAGCTTTGTGTCATGTCATCCACTTTGGCATAGTTACGTTACCCAATTGAGTCTAGATCTTTTACCCAATTTTTTAAAATCCTTTATTTATAATCCACATTTGAAATTGAACCTTTCCAAGTTTTAAGGGTTGGTGCATCAAAGTGGGTTCGCCATTTATGCACTAAGCTTGTTTTAACTTAGGTTCAATTTTCTATCTAGATTGAAGCTCATTTATTAAGACCCAAAATCACATTATCATCTCGGTGGACTCAATTGATCTTATATATCACTCATGCTTTAGGTCCTAGAACATATATTATCCTACTAGAATTATGTGGTGACGTTGTGCTACCTATTTGGTCCTAGATTTATACTTAGTGATTCACGTATGTTTTTACATCATGAGTTGCTTAGTTTATTTTATCTTCTTCATAATCTAGAGAGTGTTATTCTAAAATTATAGGATCAACTTGTCAAAGTTGAATCTAGCTTTTGTAGTGTGGGTATATCACAAAGATCTAGGCTTTGGTGTACTAGTTTTCACCTTGGGTCTTTAAGTTACCTTACTCTCTTCTGATCTATATGATTTCAAATTTACTAAAGGTTAAGCAAACTTATGAATCAAATCTTCTAAATTGTGTGTGGTTTCAAACCACCCTCCCTAGTCTCATTGGTACCTTGTTTATTTGTTTAAAATAGAGCCAAAGCATACTTTAATTGGTTGCCGAACATTGGTGCAAAGTTAGTAAAACACATAGAATGACTCTTTTTAGACATGACTAAAAGGTTCACTCATAATGGGGCCTCTTATGACCTTAGTTATGAGGATGATAAATTTTATGATGGTCAAGATAACCCCATTTTTTGATGATATCCCTGCAATAGTAAGATTTTAAGATGATTACAATGAATATCAACCCCAAGAAGATCAAGATGAAGCCCTTCTTAAATTGATAAAATTAGGGGTTAGACGACCTTCTAATTTTCCTATAGAATAATTGCATACTTGAGTTACAGAAGGATAAAAATGATGGCAAGAGTAAGATTTTGCACAAATAGACATACCTTCTTCCTCTAACAAAGGAAAGGAAATACAAACAGAGTCAAAACCCACAAATCTAGATTTTCTAGCTAAGATCAAGATAATAAGTCAACGATATGTAGATCAACTTGTCAGAAAATTAACTAACTCCCTAGTTGCCACTTCAATTCATAATAATACTTTGAAATAACATGAATATATGGTGGAAAGTATGCAACAAGTATGGATGAGAACATTACCATAGTGGATCAAGGTAATCTAAATGAATAGTTAAAGTCACAAGAGACCTTACAAGATGTTCCATTTGACATAGAACATACATTATTCAATCATCAAGAACCTCTTGTTACTTTATAAACTTAGAAACCCAAACATTTAATTAAAATTGAGGAAATCCCTCAAACAAACCAAAGATTAGTAAATAAACATAGAAATTTCCAAAATCAACAAAGTGTGAAACAACTAGATTCAAGGAATGTTTTACAATCCTAGAATCAACAACCTATGTTCTCAACTCAAGTAGTAAATTAGAACTAGATCATGGATCAAAAGGTATGCATTCCCTATAGATCCACACAAAAATAGGGGCACATTCCACCCCAACAGCAACAAAATCAGGGGCACATTCCACCCCAATAACAACAAAACTAGTGGCACATTCAACCCCAATAGCAACAAAACTAGGGGCACATTCCACCCCAATAAAATCTTATCCAATCCACAAATACACCAAACATGCAAGAATGGAATTCTATGAAAGAAATTTTCCAAAGATTGGAGATGAATAATAGAGTCAAAAAGTACAAATTCAATGGGATATGCCCAAATCTATTTGACTTATCTATTCTCCAAAACCCATTTCCACCTTATTCTGAGGCACCCAAATTTAACAAATAAAAAAGGAAATGAGATCTATGTGAACACATACAAGTATTTTTCATCTTGTGTCAAGAGGTTGTTTATAGTAGAAAGTACTTACTATGACTATTTACACAAAGTTTAGCGAGACAAGCTCTTGTTTGGTTACTTAAACTACCCAAGGGATCAGTTGTAGATTGGAATGACTTATCAAAAAAGTTTTTTAACCATTTATCATATAACAGAACATGAATTGACCATTTTTTACTTATGCAAAGCTAAGCAGTGTGATGGTGAAAGTTTTGTGGCATATCTACAAGGTGGAGAGCATTGGCAAGCTACTTTCAACATAATTTACCAGACAAATAGTTGGTTGATATCTTTGAACATAATTTGCATCTTGAAGTTATGAATAACCTATGGTTAGCTTGTACTAACTCATTTAAATAAATTATTGACAAAAGAGTGCAGTTTGAGAAGGATCTTATTGCTAGGGGCCTTGTTAAGATCTTTGTATAAGGACAAGCATTTAATTAGACTAAATCATCAACTCCTCAAATAGTTATGTAGGATAAGTCTAAGGGATTTCACAAAAATAAGAACATGGTTGGAAATGGGGTGACAAAATAAGACATGTACAAATAGTATAGGCTATGCCTCCTCCAGATGTATAATTAACTCCCTCAAATATACTACCTACTTTGCAAAGACAACCTCCATGAAGGACATGTCATAATAATTTTAGAGTCTTTAGCAAGTTAGGAGAATCAATTGAAATAGTGTTACAAAATCTCATTGTAGCTAATTTAATTATATGGCCAATATCAAGGCCATTTCCTCAAGATCAGACAAAACTAGACTAGTACAAAGAGAACAAATGGTGTAACTTTCATTGTGTTGCTGGTCACAATGCATATTATTATGTTCAATTATGACATATTATTAAGGAATTCATTAAAAATGGTGATCTAGAAATTAATTTGGCCCCTAATCAAGACACAAATCAAGATATGGGAATCTACAAAGACCCCTTTGCTTGACATGATCCACCGCCACCAAGAAACAATCAAAATGGTCACAATCAAGGATAGAGGTAGAATTAGAACCAACAACAAGGTCAAAATCATAATGAGCATAATTGAGATCATAATTCCCACACTAATAATGTGGCTTATAATAATGTACCTTATGACTATAATAACACTATGGAACACATTTTTGCAACCCACATTACCAATATTACTGTGACACCATGTGGCCAATCTCATTTTCCTCTCAACACGAGACCCATCATTATAAGGTTAGCACCCTCTCCCCCTATTAATACCATGTCAAGTTTGCATCATCATGTTGATACTCTATTTGCATGGGTTACTAATCCTAAATAATTATACCATTCTACTAAAGGCTCCTCGCTAACCCAAAATTATAGAAATATCATTAATCACCCATGAATCACCATCTAAGGCCCTTTTCCTTGCTTTTCTAATTATAATAACTCATTGCCACCTCTAGGTTGTGTACTCACAACTAGATGCTCACAAGTTACCATTCAGAGCCCTTCACCCACTTCTTTCCATAAACCCAATGAGAACATTGTGCCAATGGTTCCAAAATTGAATACTATCCCAACAAAGACCAAACTAGTTCAATCCACAATTCAAAGGCCTTATAGTGTAATGGATAAATTAGATAAAAGCCTTGCACAAATTTCCATATTAGAACTCTTGCAGACATTTGATGTCTATATAACCATCTTCAACAAACTTTTACAAGAGTCTATTTTGCCTAATGATATAAACCTTGATCAGTTTTAGAACCTAATTAGATATTTGACTTCATTTCGAAAAATCACATTTGATCAAAAGGACATGTCCACCCTCGGCCCAAACCATAATAACCCAATATACATTGAGATAATCATTGTGGATCACAAGATCAAGTGGGTTCTTATAGATAATGGTTTAGGGCTGAACATCATATCTCTTAAATCCATATGATGATTGGGTTACATGGATAAAGACATTCAGCCAGAAACTATTACAATCAAGGGTTACAACAATGCTGAGAGGGAGTCATCTAGTATAATTTGGTTACCAGTCATGGTTGGGTCTATTTTTCATCACATATTATTACATATTATGGATATTGAAATTCCTTATAACATACTTCTTGGTCATATTTGGATATATAAAGTACAAGTAGTTTTATCTACTCTTCACCAATACCTTAAATTTCCCCATGATGGGATCAAGGTTACTATTACCTCTGATCAGCAGCCATACCAATACTACAAACATCTTGAAGTAGAGTTTAGTAATTAAAACTATTGACTAGGTTCTAAATTCATTGTAAAGAAGAACAAAGCCATCATTTCTCATCCATCTCCATCCAATTATATAGACTTTGGTGATCTAGCCTCCACTTCAACTAATTTATTTCCTATAGCTCTAGACAAATAGGTGATTATTAAAGATGTAGGAATTTCCACATACCATCTAAAGGGCATCCTCCATAATGAAAAATTACTAAAATCCCATAAAACATTTGGTAAACCTAAAACTTCCTCGACTCCTAACATACCTTTTCAGATTTTGCAACTAAAGAAGAAGCAACCAAAACCTCCTATGGTTTTTGTACTTATAATTTTACCAAAGAAAGATTGAGAGGCTTTTACTGAGGGAGATTGGTTATATTCTGAGGGCTTTATGGATTGTTTTTAAAATCCAAAGTATCATATCCCTAACAAGATAATGGATCATCTTGACTATACAAGGAAAGGCCTTGACCTATATGTGCAAGGAATTTTAGATCCCTTATCAGCTAGAGTTGTCAATGGGAATCATGGTCTCAGATTTAAACCACTAGAGGATGACCTCATAACATTTGGTAGTGACTCTTCTGAAGTGATTGGTAACAAGTCTCCTAGCAGTGACCCAACATCCCATTATAGCCTTTTTGATGAGCTTATTGATTTATATTTGTTTGATTAAAATTCCATATTGATCATAACACTTATTTGAGCTTCCCATCTTGAAGTAAAAACCTATCCTAGTGGTGCTTCCCTTCCTGAAGTAGGACATTATATCTTTACCATTGGTGCTTCCCATCCTGAAACAAACCCTCATTATAACCTATGCCTTTACCATCATGCACTCATAAATTAGGATGAATAAAATTTGGTCATATGCCTCGATGGGTTTCAAAATGAATAATTGATCGTAGAATACATGGGCCTACAAGATGCATTCCCTATTGGTGATCATAAGTAGGGTTTTAATTTTTCATTGAATTTTTCTACCTAATTTGGAGAGCAAGCAAACTTTCTTGGTCATAATAAAGAATAAAAATTGAGATATTTAGGTGAAAACATCTTTGAGGCACTTGTTGATAAGGTAAAATGTAAATAAAAAGACATGCCTTTGAGTGAAAACATGTTTTAGGTGCTCCCAGGTGGGAAAGTTTGCTCATCCCCTCAAGATGCAGAAAGTCCATCTAGCCCAAGTTCCATTGCTAGTAAAAGCATCTCTTTAGAATAACATCAAATATTTGAACATCTTGCTCTTGAGTTTATAGAGGTCTTTGCCAATTGGCCTTTACCTAAGAAGGCAAATTCTGATTCTTCATATTAGCTAGATCTTTGGGAGGAACAATAAGAAGATATAGCAAAAGAAGAGGATCATGACCATACATTTCCTACAATTATAAAATATGGATCCAGACTCCTTATGGAGGGCACAATATAAGTGAATTTGGGAACTCATAAGGATCCCAAAAATGTTTATCTTGGAGCTTCCCTTACTGAGGTGAAATGTGAACTTATTATATCCATTCTTAAGGATTGTATAGACATCTTTGCATGGGCATATTTTGAGATGCCAGGCCTAGATCCAGATTTAGTTGTGCATCATCTTGTTGTTCACCCTGATGCTAAACCAATCAAATAAAAGTTGAGAAAGATGCATCCATGCATCACCCTTTTGGTTAAAACTAAGTTAGAAAAGTTATTAGGAGCCAATTTTATCAGACCACTAGACCACTCTGAATGGATTTCTAACATAGTGCTAATAAGTAAAAAGACCCTAGGCATACATATTTGTACTAATTTTCATGATATCAATAAAGCGTGTCCTAAAGATGATTTTACTCTACCCAACATCGACATGATTGTCAAGTCAACTATTGGGTATGAGATGTTATCCTTAATGGATGGATTTTTAAGTTACAATCAGATCAAGATAGCCCTTGAAGATCAACATAAGACTATGTTCACCACTCCATGGGGGACATTCTATTACCAAGTCATGCCATTCAATTTAAAGAATGTTAGAGCCACATATCAGCATGTAATGACTATCATCTTCCATGACATGGTGCATGACATTGTCGAGGACTATGTTGATGATATACTATCAAAATCAAGAACAAGAGCTAGACACCTTGACATTCTATGAAGAATATTTGATAGGCTTCATGCATATAAAGTTCACTTGAATCCTAAGAAATGTGTCTTTAGAGTCACATCAAGAAAATTGTTAGGGTTTATTGTATCACAATGAGGGATTGAATTTGATCCTACAAAGGTCACCGCTATTATGGAAATGCCTTCGCCAAATAATCTTAAATAGTTGTGAGGCCTACAAGGCAAGATCCATTCTATATGTAGGTCCATTTCTCAATTGGTAGATAAGTACCACCCATTTACCCATCTCTTAAGGAAAGGGGTAACATTTCAGTGGGATGAAGATTGTCAGATAACATTTACAAAGCTTAAAACATACTTGGCTAATCCACCAGTCTTACGACCTCTAATAAAAGGAAAGCCATTACTTATTTACATATCAGCCATGGAACATGCATTGGGGGCAATTTTGGCTCAGCATGATGATCATGATAAGGAACACATATTTTATTATTTAAGCCACACATTGGTAGCCTATGAACATAATTATATGCTTATTGAGAAGGTATGTTTAGCTATGGTGTTTTCCACTAAAAAACTCTGACATTATATGCTAAATAAAAAAATTATAGTTATCACCAAGGTAGATCCTCTCAAGTTTCTCTTATCTAAATTAGCTCTTCAAGGACACATGGTTAAATGGATTATACTCCTCAGTGATTTTTATATCGAGTACTAGAATCAAAAGGAAATTAAAGGGTAGATTCTTGCAAACCAATTTATAGAAGCTCCTATTATGACCACTTAACCTCTCAACTTTGACCTTCCAAATGATTCTATCATGATGATATAACAATCATCATAAGAACCTAAATGGTGGACACTCTATTTTGATGGCTTCTTCACATCTTGAGGATCTATATTTGGCATATCATTGATCACACCATAGGGGGATTTGATCCCCAAAGCATTACATATACAATTTTAGTATACAAATAATATGGCTAAATATGAGGCATTGGTTGCAAGGCTCCATATTGCCATATAGTGGGATATACAAAGCTTAAATTCTATGGAGATTCATATCTAATCATAAATTAGACAACTAATTAGTATCAAATAAGAGATGATAAGTTTGTTCCTTACAAGTAAATTGTTGATAACCTTAAAACACATTTTAAATCTCTATAGTTTGAGCAAATTCTATGAGTCAACAATAGATTTATCGATGCCATGTCAACAATTGGTTCCATGATTCAAATGCATGATAGTGATAAATAGTATCAGTTCTTAATTGAAAATCTTCTTTAGCTGGCACATATTCTATCAGATTTAGAGAGGATATGAACCATTATTGATCCTAATCTCTCACCTAAGCTATCATGGTACCAAGATTTTTATAATTATTTCCATAGTCATGTATTTTCTGCTAACCTTTCTAATAACCAAAAAAACTTTTCCTTCATCACTTAACACATTATATCCTCCTTGGAAACATGCTTTATCAAAAAGGCTATGATGGAATGCTTCTTCATTATTTATCTTTGGGAGAATCTAAGCTAACACTAAAGGAGGTTCATGACGGAATGTGTGGGGCCCATACCAATGGTGTTGTCCTATCAAAGAAACTTCTTAGAACAGGCTATTATTGACCGAAAATGGAGATAGATGCATGTAATTATGTAAAGAAGTGTGTTCTTTATTAGCAGTATGGTAACTTGATACATGTACCTTACCATCTCAACTAATTACAACACCATGGCCATTCTCAACATGGGGTCTCAATCTTATAAATAAAAATAACCCAACATCTTCAAATGGCCATAAGCACATTTTAAATACAATCAATTACTTTACCAAGTGGATTGAGGCCATTCCTCTCACTTATGTTACCAGGAAAAAAATAGCCAAATTCATTCATTACCATATCATCTATCGATATGGCATCCCAGTCTGTATTATATCCAATAATGGTAGATCTTTTATGAACCAAGATGTGAAATATATTTTTTTAAAATTCAAAATCAAGCACAAGAAATCCACTCCATATAACCCGCAAGGTGATAGACAAACTAAGGCATCAAATAAAACCATTCTAGCCATCTTAAAAAAGATTGTCAATGATGCTAGCCATAATTAGAATTTGCAAATTTTTCCTACCTTCTAGGCTTATAGAACCAATCATCACACCCTAACTAGAGCTACTCCATACTCCCTTATTTTTGGAATTGAAGCTATCATCCCAGTCGAGATTGAGATCCCATCATTAAGAATATCACTAGAGTACATTGAAGATGATGAAGACTATAGAGCCTCATGCTTACGAGAACTATAACTTCTTGATGGTAAGTATTTAGCTACCCTATAAAACTTATAGGAATATCAAAATATATTGTGGAGAAGCTAAAACAAATGCATTCTCCCTCAATAATTTGAGATTGGTGACTTAGTCTTGAAAGAGAACCAAAAGAACATGAATGTTGAACCCAAAAAGAAAGGCAAGTTTTAGCCTAATTGGTTAGGATCATATATTTTCACAAAAAACTATGGATTAGGAGCATACTAATTGGCTAAACCTAATGGTGAAGAACTTTTAGAGCCCATGAACATCATACACCTTAAGAGGTTATATGCATGAAAAATTTTGAACCATTGTCTATAAGACCCCTGACTTGGGGGTTCATAATTTTATCCCACCCTTTTATCTCACCTTGAACACATTTTATACTACCTTGGTCCACTTTTCATGAATCTTGACAGTAAAGGCTTTGAACCATTAGCACTCTGAACACATTCTTCATCCCATTCTAGATTTCTCTCTTTAAGAGGCATATTCTTTGTTTTGTCTAGGACATGTTATAAGCTTGAACACTTTTTGTCCCTTAACCAATTATGATCTCAATTATGTCTCATGAATGTTATGAACATTTTCATTTCATCTTGTCCCACTCACTTTCCATTTTACAAGATCATTCTTTCTCATCTCATCAGCTTCTTATTTGCCAGACCATTCTCATTTGTTTGTCATATCTTCCATTTCTTTTGTAACATTAAACATGTTGTCTGATCATCATTTTTTTCTTATATCCCATTTCTTAGGAGAACTAAATTTGGCCTAAAGTTCATGTTGGAATATGCATCCATAGAACTATGTAGGCAATGTCCACTTGTCTAATATATCTGGAGTCATTTCTACCAATGCCTTCATTTTCTTCTCTTCCCCCATGTCTTATATTATTGTTCCTCTTTAATTAGGGAACAATTGTCATTTTATTGTTATTTGTTATGATGTGGTGGAAAGAAATGCCTCTACCACAGATACATGAACATTTGTCTTTAAACTGCACTAACTTGGTTTTTGTTTATGTGCGTTTATTTTTGTTTTCTTGGTGTTTTGTTATGCTTTCACACCTCTCCTTTTATTTCTTCTCCTTTTCTTTTTTTATTACTTCTTGATCTCCATTCTTGGTCTTGTTTTTCTATTTATTTTTTGCTTATCTCTTTTGTGTTTTATAACATCTTGATGATTCATATGGATCTTGATTTTTTATATCTTGATCCTATGTTATTATGTTGTTCTTGGACCATTTTGTTTATTTGATTGTTTTTGGTTTCTTGTTTTTCTGTTTAATTTTGCTTTTCTCTTTTATGTTCAAGAATGCCTTGATGGTCCAAATGGATCTTGATTATTCATATCTTGGTCTCATGTCGTTAAGACATTCTTCCCATTTATTTTTAAAACAATTTTGTTCCTACTTCAGATCATATCTTGATTTCAAGTTAGGTTCATTTATGTTTATCTTTTCCTTTATCTTTGCTTTTTTGTTTAAATGTAAATTGTTGTAACTCTGGTTTTGGTCATTATTTTACCATTATCCTTAGTTATAGGTATTCACATTTAAAATGTCTTAGTGCAATTAGAATCTTATGTCATTCTAAGTTATTCATACTTATGATGCCTAATTTATTTTGTTATAGCAAGCACTTTGTGTTCAGGTCTCAAAGTCTTAACGTTAACATAAGCTCCAATGAACGATTCTCAAGAACACTTTTCAAAACCTAGGCTCGTGATATGGAATTAGAATTTTAGGTAACATGTATTTTAGGCTTCTTTGTCTATGATTAGACATGCATCTCTTCACATAAATTGTGAGTCTAATCAATTCTTGGTCATTTTTCATCATTCTTGATTGCATTCTCTCCTAGACTTGGGTGAACTACATTGGCCTGAAGTTCATATTGGAACATGAATCCATGGAACTATGTAGGTAGTGCTCAATTTCTATTGAGGTCAAGTCGGATATCTCCATTCTTCTTTTCATCTCTCTCATCACTTTATACATTCTCATATGCTTGGTTTTATATGGCTTTCTAATCCATTACACCATCACATGTATGTTTGCATCCACTCACTTTAACCTATCTTTTTGATTATATCATTGAGTTATTTTTGCTTGCAAATTTCCCATAATGGGGCCCACCATCTAAACCACATACAAATCAGATCAGATCTACAGGGGTAAAATCATTATTTATTCTTTATCAATGATCAAGATTCACCCTACTGGGGCAAAACTATTTTATCACGATCAAATCTACTCTATTAGAGTACTTCTTATTATATTATCTTTAGAGACCCCATTCTAGTGGTGCTTCCCTTCCTAAAGCAAAATGTTCTCTCTTTCCTCTAATTCTAATTCTCCACATTAAATCCCATGATGGCAATATTTAGTGTGCAACTTGTCTCAAGATCGATAAATGTCGTAAGCACACAGCTTGTACTCTCAAATTGGGTACATTTAAAGTGTGTCCCTTATATTTATGGATTGAATATTTCCCATTCCCCCCATCTTTGGGGAATATTATACTTCTAACTATATTTTGATCATTGATGGTAATCATGTGTGAAAGCATTAACTCATCTAGATGTGATCTATTCCATGGGTTAACCTCTCACTTTCTCTCTCTTTTTAAGAGTCCATCCTTCTCTTCCATCCTAGTATGTCCTCTCAAGGGGGCATCATGGGTTTGTTCCAATTTATTATTAACAATTCTTTTCTTTGAAAAGATGTTTCTTCACTTGAATGTCTCGATACACCTTCTCAAATAGGGCGAAAATGTAGACATCTAATTCCTAACACCATTTGTGTTAAAATTATCAATCTTACTCAAATTACACTCAAATGCACATTTTAGGTCAAAATCCATAAAACACCCTATTGATGCAGAAGATTGCACCCTTGGTAGGAGGCCGAGCTCCTGCCTTCTACACGTCAAAATGGAAACTCCTCTCTTGCATGTGGGACTGGTGAAGCTAGAGGGGAGAGTCTCTAGGTAAGGGCTAGATCCCTTTAATGCATCTGAGTTGTTCCAATGAGTTCTAATACATATTTATAGATATATAAATGGGGGGGGGGATGAAAAGGGAGAAGGATTACATGAAAACAAAACTACTCTAAAAGAGGTGATGCACCAAATGATTCGACCTACTCACACTCACACTATGAACCATACAAACACATACGTACACTTTAATTGGTAAAAGGACCAGGCTATAGGAGGTTTAATAGGGAGGCTTTAATGGAACACACAAAAAATAGGGACTTACCATAGGTGATGTGGAAGGGGCATACTGTATAGTAGCTTATTTTTATCTTTGCACTTTCAGGTATAGCTCTTCTTGTCACCTATAGGAAGGGAACCTTATAGACACCAGGTGTGTTGGTGTTAAACCTATGAAAGAATTAGGAAGCAATGACTAATCACAAAACTAACACTCAGACACACATAGAGATATCTAACCAGAATATAGGTAAAAATGTATTTATTGATTTCAAGTGAAAATTTGCTAGGGCTTCACCTTACAAATGTGAAAATATGCCTTTTACAAATGAGAAGTCTACAATATATAGAGGAAGGAAGGAGGCCTTTTGGTGCCCTTTTTACAAATGACCCATGTGCGCTCCGATCATTAGGAAGAGCAAGCCACTTAAACATCATATGAGAAATTATGGGCCACACCATTTGTCTACTTACAAGATTGCTCCTTCAAGGTGATTACACGGCTTGTCTGCTCATTAATGCAAAATGAAGAAAAATGGGTTGCACCGTTAGCCATTTTCACCTCCTAATGATCAATTCGCAGACACTGTATCACCTACTGGAGTAACTTCTTGAATCGGTGCCTCCCTTCACCACTTAGACTATATGCCTATCCCTACACTTGGCACTTTTCTCTCTTTGTTCTCTGGGCTCTTTGTTGGCATTCAAATAGCTACTTCTTTGTCATAAAAATGACGTTCGTAGACCCATCACTGTTTGAAAAACAATGGCTAATCTATCCTCTTAAAGTTGATGGCTTTCGAGACATCACCATCCTTGGAAAATTCCTTCAAGCCTTTTCTTTTGACTCACCCTTTGTTTCAAACCCTCCTAGAGGGGAAGTATCCCTTCGAGTCCAGAGAAATTCCCTTCATTTGGTAGCTAGGAGCCCCCCACAAGGGCACCTGCCCTTCGATGGCCTTTTGTCTCTTCGGCCCTTTCTGTAGGATTTTTTCTCGTAGACAAAAAGTCTGTGAGAAGTGATTGCTTTGATTTCTTTCAGGGTTTTCCCTGGGTCTTTTTGAGCTCACGACCTTCCTCTGAATTCCTTCAGACTTTTTATCTGAAGGAATTCCTTCAAATAAAAAGTCTGAAAGAATTCAATGCCTTAAGACTTTTTGTGTGTTTTTGAAATCCTTCAGCTACCTTCGAAATTCTCCCTACCCTCTGCAAGGGCTTTTGAACCCAGAACTGCCCTCCATAAGGGCACTTGCCCTTCAGGAGGCTTGAACCTTTCATGTTGAACCGCTTCTTTGAACCAACCATTGAACCAATCCATTGAACCAGTTCAATGGTTCAAATGATTTTTGAACCAAGGCTTTAAACCATTTGATTGAACTATGTCGATGAACTTTAACATTGAACCAAAAACATTGAACCAACACATTGAACTGTGCTGATGAACTGACTGAGTGAATTGAGTGATTAAACCTTTCGATTGAACCAAGGCTTTAAATTGAAGAGTTGAACTTGCTGATTAAACCAAGGCTTTGAACCAAAGCATTGAACCAAGGCATTGAACCAAGGCTTTAAATCGAAGCGTTGAACCAAGGCGTTAAACCGGTTCAATGGTTTAATGGTTCAAATATGCTAACCTTCCTTGTGAATTTTTAGACAAGAGCTCAAAGAAGCTTTGAAAAACCTTGCACTCTTTGAACTAGTTCTTCATGTGCTGAAAGGCTCACCTACAGAGTTCGTAGAAAATCCAAGCCTACAGAAATGGTAGAAAAGCACCTATAGAGTCTGTAAAAATTTACAAGACTCATGCAAAATCAAAAGTATTGGCTTAGAATAGCATGAAAAAAGGGGGGACCAATTTTTGGCCTATTGGGCAAAAAATGGTCAAAAAATTGGTGACTCCCAGGGGAAGCATGCCTGTTATGCTTAAAAGCCAGTTGCCTCAAAATCCATTGGGCACGGAGTCAAAAATTAACTTAAAGATCAGCAATAGCCCCGATAAATTCAAGAACCAAACATGAAAATTTACCCCAAAAGGAAATGAAAACACACACAAAGCTGAGAAAACTACTAACATGTGCAAAAAAGCACTTAGGGAAAATAGGAGAAAAGTAAGGGAAATATATACATGATGGAAAAGGGACTCAGTGGTAGTGCTTAAGATGTATCCCATTAACTGGAATATATAGTTCTTCACCATCCAACTTGGAGAGTTGGAATGCATTATGCTGCTTGCACTGAGTGATTATGTATGGGCCACTCCATAGGGCATCAAACTTCACATGCTTTCTAGGCTTAGCTCGGTCTTCATCTCATTTTAAGACAATGTCTCCTTTAGAGAAAACTTTTGATGAATATTTCTTGTTGAAGTGTCTCCTCATTTGTTGTTGGCAGCTGGTCATAAAAGCCATAACCTGGTCTCTTGTCTCTTGGAGTTCCATTAGCTCACATAGCCTAACCTCCATGCTATTTCCCTCTTCTAATTACAACTAGTGAGTGAGGTCCAAGGATGGTAACTCAAGTGAAATAGGGAGCTTAGCTTTTCTTCCATAGATGAGCATGTATGGCGAGTTACTAATTGCCCTCTTCAGGGTGACCCTATCTACCCATAGGGCTATTTTCAACTTGGCATGCCAAGTCCTCTGATTCTCTTCCATGGTTCACTTGATGATCCTGATCAGGTTTTTATTTGTAGATTCAACCAACCCATTCCCTTGTGGGTAGTAATTAGATGAATTGTTGAGATAGATACCATATCTCAGCACCCATTCACTTATTTTAGTTCCCAAAAAATATAATGCATTATTTGAGATTATGGTTACTGGAACCCTGAACCTTGCCACCAGATCCTCATAAAAATCTAGGACTACACTTTCATTGGCCTATTTCAGAGCAATAGCCTCTACCCATCTTGTGAAATAATCTTAGGTAGTCAAGACCCACTTGTGCCCAGCACTGGAGGGAGGATTAATCATCCCTATGAAGTCAAGGCCCCATTGCATGAATGGATTCTCTACCTGAACAGGCTGTAAAGGCATGGCAGCCAACTATTACTTTCCATCAAAAAGTGCACACTTCTGGCACTTTCATACCTAGGCATGGGTGTCCCTAAAAAGAGTAGGCCAAAAATATCCAGCTCTCATTATTCTTGCTACTGTAGCCCTAGGAGAAAAATGACCACCAACTGGCCCATCATGGAACTCAGACAACACCTTGTCAGCTTGATCTAAGTCCAAGCATCTTAAAAAGACTCCTGAGAGATCCCTTCTGAATAGCACCCCATCAATCAGAGCATAAGGGAGACACTAGAGTCTAAAATACCTTCTTTTAGTCATGTTAAGTGAGGGTGGGCACTCACCAGTGAGAAGGAAATGCCTCATGTCTGATGTCCAATCTTTCATGACAGTTATTTCATCTACTGTAGCTACATCATGAATTAGCAGATAGTCCTCTTTTTGCTACTTAAATTTTGCAGCAAGGTGCTCACATAGGCCTCTCCCCCTTACTAGTTTGGTGATCTTGATATCGACATCATATTCCATCACCTTAGTGATCCACCTTGCTCTCTTTGCATTCAGGTCTCAGTTGATCAAGAAATCCTTGATGCTAGGATGGGGGACCATGAGGTGGATTTTGTTATTGGACAATATATGCCTGAATTTCTTCAGACTCCATATGACTGCTAGGACTTACTTTTCAACATATGTGTATCTGACTTCAAAACCTTCTAGGCCTTGGCTGAAAAATGCAATTGGTTGCTCAAGGTTATCATCACTTACTTGGGTGAGCATGGCAAAGATTACCTCTTCATTTCCAAAGGTGTAGAGGTTGAAATCTTTGGTGAAGTCAGGGCTGATCAAAGTGGGAGCCTGGGCTATGGCTTGCTTGATTTCTTCAAAACTGTATTTTCTCTGTGCTATCCATGTGAACTCCTCACCCTTCCTTAGCATAGAGGTCAATAGCTTGACCATCTCCAAAAAATTTGTGATAAATCTCCATATGAAATTTATCTTGTTGAAGAAGCTTTGCAGGCGTTTCTTGTGCTTAGGTAAGGACAGCTCCAGGATGGAGCGAACTCGCTCTGGATCAATAGCCAAACCTTTTGAAGAAATAATGTGACCAAAGAACTTCCCCTCATAGACAATGAACACACATTTCTTAGGATTGAGAGAGATACCAAACTCTCGACACCTCTCAAAGATTTGCCTAAGGTGTTTCATGTGTTGGCTCACTTCCTTACAGAAAACTGTCACATCATCAAGATATACCATCACAATATTATTTATCAAGCCTTGAAAGGCCATGTCCATAGCTCATTGGAAGTTGGCACCAGAATTAGATAGTCTGAAAGGCATTTTCCTATAAGCAAATGTTCCCCACTTGGTTGTGAAGGTTATCTTGTGTTGGTCACAGTCTTACACCAAAATCTAGTTGTATCTTGAATACCCATCTAGGAGGGAGAAACACTCGCTGCCTGTCACCATTTGAAGGATCTGCTCCATGCTTGGGAGAGGATAATGGTCTTTCAAAGAGACTATGTTGAGGTCTCTGAAATCAATGCACGGTCTGATCTCCACATTCTTTTTCTGAACAGGAACAAGATTGGCCAGCCAAGAAGAGTGTTTGATTGGAAATATTATCTTGGACTCAATCAACTTGGTGGGTTCCTTCTGTATGAGAGGTTCAATCATTGGGTTGACAGGCCTCTACTTTTGCTTGATTGGCTTGGCACCTTCTTCTAGCTCAATAGTATGCTGGGCCAAGCTTGGGTCAAAATCCTTCAAATCACTATACTCCCAAGCAAAGATATTAGCAAATTCTTGGCACAACAAGATGAAGGCCTACCTTTCATGGTCTATGCAAACTTTCCCAAGTGCAAGCAACTTGTCCTTGAATATTTCCACCTTCTCATGGTGCTCCTCCTTTGTTGTAATGCATGCCTTATCGCTTCTCAATTGGTCATCTCCATTGAAGATACTCTCTAGAGTGACCAAACCTTTGGGGAGCTTATTGTTCTTCAGCTGAACAATTTGGCTACCATATTGCTGCTGTAGCTTTGCCTAGTTTTTGTAGCAAATTCCACTTCTTCTTGAAAGAAAAGTGTTATTTGTTGGTCACTATCAAAAACCTACTAGTTGGTGATATTGTTAGGCATAAAGGGCTAGATCACTACCTTCAAGTGACGTGAGCTGTGGTCTCAGCCTATTTCCCTAGGGTTATCGAACTGGGCACCAACTACTGCCAACCTATTTGCTTGCCTATTCCATTCTCTAGGAATGGAGAAAATATTTAAAGCAAAGAAATTTTCCACTAAGTCCCATACCCTATGTTTGTAGGACTTCAGTAAAGAATTTTTTATCAAATTTTGGCCTCTTACCTGATTGACAATCAGCTCATTACCGCCAAAAAATTGTAGCTCTTTGATTCCTCTTTTCCTCACCCACTCCAAACTATGGATGAGGGATTCATATTGTGTAACATTGCATGTGCAAGAAAATTGGAACCAGAAAGCTGAAAAATACCTCTCTTTTGAAGGAGAAACCAACACCACTCCACCACCAGCTCCCAACTTACTTTTTGAACCATCAAAAAATAGATGCCATAGACTTGATCTTTCCTAGCTGGCTTTCATCAAATTTGGTACAAGAAGGAGAAACCAACACCACTCCACCACCAGCTCCCAACTTACTTTTTAAACCATCAAAAAATAGCTGCCATAGACCTGAGCTTTCCTGGCTGGCTTTCATCAAATTTGGTACAAAAGTACCTTCTTCTTACATGTAATAAATTCTAAATCCCACCTCTTCTATGAATTTGTAAGGATCATGCTCGAAGTTGTCACTTCTCTATTCATCTAAGAGCACATCTGCAACTCCTTCAAAGGCAAAGGATGGAGACTAGTCTTCTTGGAACTCTTCTTGGTCAATGATGGTGTAGCTGACATTTGTTGCCTTGAGCAAGTAAGGTTCCATATGATCTCTATAGAGTGGTTCAAATTCAATCTTGACTTTAGTCCCATACTTGGTTCTAAAAACTAGATAAGACCAATTCACTACCAAGTAGCCACCTATCTTGGATGTAAAATCCCTAGATAAGCAGATGGCAAAGTAAGGAGGGACATCTACCACTACCACATCATGAGGAACTAAAAAAGTCAAGCAAGCATGTAGCATCAAGCTCAAACCTCTTACCACCCCAACTATCCTTGCTAGGGTTCCATTCAGCTGTAGGACTCCCTCGGTCATTTTTTCATATTTCAAGCCCAGCTTGTCAGCTATACATTTGGGCATCATTGAGGTGCTTGCTCCATTGTCAATGATGTAATTATGCACCAAGAAATCTCTTATGACTAAGGACACATAAAAAGGAGGAACCTTTTCTTCTTTTTAGGCTTGACCTAAGGTGGAAGGCTATCCATTCATCATCAAAACATTATCATCTTTTGCTGGAACAACTTGTTCATCTAGCTCATGCAATTCCTTTTGCAGCATGTCCTTTTGCCCTGGTATTGCCAGTGAATCCCACAAGGAGATGTTCATGTGTAGCTTCTTCATCTAGTCAACCACATTGACTCAAGGGTTACCTTCCTTCAAATTTTCTTTGGAATTATTTATAGCCTGAGGTGCAGGCTAAGGAGCTGAAGGTACAACTGATGGTCTAAAACTTGGGACTTTTTGATTTATGTGTGATGAAGAGAGTGTTGTTGACATTTGGGTAGTAGCCTGAGCTTCTTCCATTGCTCTCCTTTTGAATCTTGTGTTAGCTACAACAAAGTCAGCCTGATTGTCTGTAGCACCCACATAATTGATTGAATAGAATTCACCTTTCAGGTGATTCATGAGAGTAGAATCAGGCTGGGTCTGACTGCTACTAGTGTTGGGTTGCATTAGAGCCTCAAAAACCTTGGGAATGGGTAGCTACCTAATCGTCTTACACATTTGGGCAATAACATATCATTTCATTTGTATAAATAGCCTACTACTGACCATATCCCATGATTGAACAACTTGGTTGCTCTTACACCAGATTGTTTTGAGCAAGCACCATAACCTTAGATGATGAAGGGGCACCTGGATTGTAGCCTTGAAAGGGTCTGGTATGAGTAAGCTGACCCTATCCTTGATTATAATTTTGGAAAGGGGGTCTATTAGCTTGACCATACTGCTGGTATCCTTGGTTTGGTTAGTTGCTTTGAGCTTGCTACCTTTTGAGAGCCACAAGTTCATTTGACATACTTTGCAACAGACTCTTAACTTCATGAAGTTCATTGGATGGAGTAGTAGCTAGCTTTTCTATGCTAGGCAGAAGAGCTAAGGTGGGAGTAGTGATCTAGATTAGAGGTAGCATTTTAGGGAAATGTGGCATATGGGGTCTGGGAGCTATCTTCCCAGCCTACACTAAGCAATTTTTAGTTGCTATAGCTATGTCATAGGCGGTAGGCAGCACATGTCCTCCCATAGATTGTATCATAATAACAATATCACTATTTAATGCTCTTAAGTAATATAGAAAATCATAGCTAGGAGTAAGTCTTACCAGAATGGGGATTCTATCCCATGTCTTCTAAAATCGAGTGTTGAAATCTTGCATGTATTCATGTGGGGCTCTTTTCATGGTAGTCAGCTGCTCAGTAAGTGAGTGGTGGTCGCTCTTTTCTCAAAAATAGTCTGTCAAGTGAGTGCCCAATTCATTCCAAGAACCAATTGAATTTATAGTTAAAGTCTCATACCAGTCTAGAGCTTTTCCCTTGAGAGACAATGCGAGCAATCTGATTACAATATTATCCTCAGTGACATTGTGAATATTGCAGAGGTTAGCAATATTTTTGATGTGTTTGATAACTATGATGGGCCCCTCTCCATCAAAGGGAGGCACACTTTTGAGGACTGCTATTGGAATTGGGTCATGGCGCTAGAGATTTAAGGGGCTTTGACCATGAAAAGTCATAAAGGGTAGTGCCATAACTATGATGGGATGTAACTGTGGCCTTGTTGCATATGTGTTCTTTACAGCAGGTTTGGGAAAGTGGTTTACTGAATAAGGATGGCTCCTCTCAAACCTTAGTCTCTTTACTAAGTTCAAAGGCAACTCAATGAATTTGAAATGAATACCCTTGGCAATAGACCATGTGGTGATTTTAGGCATAGGAGGTCAGATTGGTCTTTGATCAAAAAAATGAAGTTCTTACCAGTGGAGTCGCCAGATGCTGAAAATGATTGGTTTGTTGTAACAAGACCAGCATCAATCCTAAAACTTTACTAAGTGTAAAATATTGAGTCCCACCGGGCATGCCAAAACTGTTGACGTAGAAGATTGCACCCTTGGTAGGAGGCTGAGCTCCTGCCTTCCACACGTCAAAATGGAAACTCCCCTCTCACCTGTGGGACTAGTGAAACTAGAGGGGAGAGTCTCTAGATAAGGGCTAGCTCCCTTTGATGCATTTGAGTTGTTCCAATGAGTTTTAATACATATATATAGATATATAATGGGGGGGATGAAAAGGGAGAAGGATTATAGAAAAGCAAAACTACTCTAAAAGAGGTGATTCACCAAATGATTCGACCTACTCACACTCACACTATGAACCATACAAACACATACGTACACTTTAACTAGATTTTCTATGAGAGTTGTTGAATATTTATTTTTAAAAATTGATTCATATTATCTGCATCACCTAGTGACATCATTTATGAGGTGGCATCAATCAAGCCATAAATGTCATAAATATTAGGATTATGGGTCACCCATGCCTAGTTAATGCCTCCCATGCCTCTTCAATACCCATTCTTCTAAGGTTATGATCAAGATAATTATGGATTTAACTACAAATATTAGAATTATTCATGGCCACACATCTCAATCTTGAGATGGATGGTCATAGTTGATCCTGACCAATCTCAAAAATCTATAAATAGAGAGGCCATGAACATCATTTCTAAGCTATTTTGGTGTAATGTTATTATCCTTAAATATCTTCAAAAATATTGAATATTACAAATTTATAATGCTAAATTGTTTCCATAAAGCTTCATTAATAGGCTAGTTTAGTGATTTACAATTAAGAGCCTAGGTTTTATAAAGTGTTCTTGAGGCATTAGAGGAGCTTACCACCATTATTGACAAAGACAAGGATGTTTGATCAAGGAAGAACATGTTTTTGAGCCACATGGGTATGGTGAATCCATTTGGGAAGGTAATATGGTGTTGATTTCTTTCATTTGTTTCTTGATATTCTTTGTAATTCTCATAGGAATAGATAGGCTTGGTTAGTTAGTTCTTTATGCATGTTTCATTATTTATGGGCTAATGCTTTACTAACTTGCTTTGTAATACTCTCTGCAATCACAAGTGGAAATAAGATACCAATGTAGAATGAGAGATTACTATTGATAAGGTTAGAATTCCAAGGTAATGAGAAGTGATATCAAATTGTACTCTCAAACAAGGCTATAAGGTCTTTCAGTCACTCACAGGTCTGTAGACCTATAAGTGAGCATTCATGGGGTCTAAGTTCCATGTTAAGTATGTTCAAGTAGGGGATAAGATATGGTACTTCCCTTAAAACATTCAATTTACCATGATAGACTCTAATAACATCATCAAAATAAATATGGATGAGTGTATATACTTTATCTCTCATACAAAGCCTTGTACATGAACTAACTATATACACATGCTGTATATACAATCTAGAGATTTTAGGTTGTATAGTGATAACAAGAGATCCATAGGATTATTGAGAGGTGATAGATAATGGTACAATAGTTGAAATAAAAATAAAAGTGTCAAATGGCTTAAGGTATGTCTTAACAAGTCTATACAAGCAAGAAAAGAGACCTACAAGGTACAAGGTCCTCTTTTTAGATTAATACTATTTGTTTATGCCAACAATAATTGGTTATAAACATGAATCCATATAGAATGAGAGAAAACACATAATAATGAAGATATATCAGATAGTTGAAATCCAAAAGAGAGTTGATATGATTGAGTCTATAAGCCTAGTACTCATGCGCATGCCTATGTATGAAGGTAAGAGGAAAAAGGCTTGTAGAACACTATGAAGGAGCCAATGAAAATTGTGAGATAGTAGAAGTTAACTTTCGATGAGGTTTGAATTATTTCAAGGTGACATGATGGAGTTGAGAATTCCAAGCTCAAAACATCATGATCAAACTCTTTCCTAATAACCACCTACAACCACACTTTGAGAAGGTGCAAAGAATAGTTGTGTGTTTAGGAAGATGTACTATTTTTGTAAATTTGAGGAGGTTCTAAACTCCAACTCAAAGAGATAGTAAATGTTTGGATCTATCATCGTATAAATATAGTTATATAGACATTTCATAATAAAGTTGAGAAAAAATGACATCAAAGTATTCAAAGATACATATACATTTGTTCATACATACTAACAGATGGACTATGTGAGTTTCAAATTGAAATTAAGGTCTGAGTAACCATTTTTCCTTTTAATAAATAAACTCATAAAGTCTAATATTAACATATATATAATAAAGTATCAAAAGTATGTCTTTTTATGATCTAGGATAATTCACATATAATGATTTTTACACAGCTAAAGTCCATCAAAGTTTTTAAGATTGCCCATTTACAAATAATCATTTTTTCCCTTATATATATATATATATATATATATATATATATATATATATATGTATATATATGTATATGTATATGTGTGTGTGTGTATATATATATATATATATATATATATATATATATATATATATATATATATATATATATATGTATGTATGTATGTATGTATGTATGTATGTATGTATGTATGTATGTATGTATGTGTATATATATATATATATATATATATATATATATATATATATATATATATATATATATATATATGTATATATGTATGTATGTATATGATCGGTCTTATAAATATAGGGTTTCTAGAATAACATTTACACTTGCTTTATGTGTATCAACCTACAAATGGAACTAAATTCCATCCCCAAGTTTATATACATAAAAATCCTAATAATATTTTTTTAAAAGACTACCATTTCATTCATTTGAATAGATTATAAACCCCATATCATAGAATATTTTTCATTTAAAATCTAAATCTAAAACCATAAACATAATAAAATTTCAATTGATCTATTTATAAAATGGGTGGCGACCAAATCCACAAACTGGTAGCTTCTCCTTTTCCTTTCTACTGAGATCAAATATCTCCTTCTATCGTATATTTTCCTTTTATTCCTTCTCTTTATTAGTCTCTTCCCACCCTCTATGCACATCTTGCATGACCTCAAATATCTCCTACTATTCTATGAGCTACCCATCATGCAACTTCCCCTCATCATTATACCACTCCATTCATTTTGTATTAATTTTGTAGTTAGGTGCTTTATTTCTGACATGGTGATAGAAAAAAAACCCTCATCTCCTCCAATGTTGAGTCAACTCTTCATGATCATTTCTAAAATAAAATTTAAAAACCCTAATCTCTCTTTTACCTTTTCACTTTGAAGCATATGACCATAATAATGCCATTATATTATTAAATTATGAAATTACCAAAACAAAACTAACTTTATTATCATTCAACTTCGTATTACATATATAAGTCGATGTATGTAATGTCCAAAATATATAAACCTTTTAGGTCCTATTTAAATCCACTTACTTTGGGGTATTTTACCTCTTTTAGACCTTTATGCAAAGTCTCCAAAAATGGACAAATAGTAACCAAATCATGATAGTCAAGTAACTAAACAAGATAAAATGCCATTCAAACTTCCCATAACTAAAAAATCAATCAATATTATAAAGGCAGAGTTAAATGTGATCAATTAAGCAACCTAACATAATTAATAACTTTCCTATGTTATAACATAAAAATCATAATGTGACCAACTAAACAAGATGCATAAGTAATCCAACCAAATAAATACACTCATGCCTTTACCAAATATAATGTAATGAAGATCAGCATAACATAGTAGAGATTTAACATACATATGCAAGTCATGACTCATAATGAAATAAAAGCAAACAAGACTTAGTTGTTACCAAATAACCAATGTAATTAATATTCATTTTCTCATATAACTAGATGTGGTGTGTACAGGTCTAGCAAAAGTCTCTCAACCCCCAATGTAGGTATTTTGACCTCCATCTATGATGATACTCTCCCTCTATATTACTTGTGAGGGAAGAGAAGTTCTCAAACCACCTCAATAAAATGAATGGGTAGTTACTCTAAAATCATAATAATCATCAACGTAAAATCATAAATAAATTATTGAATACAAGTAAACTACAAATGAAATCAATCATCATGATCATAAATCATAATAAAACATATGCAATAATTATCCATCAAGATATATATATATATATATATATATATATATATATATATATATATATATATAAAATGGTCAATCATACAACATATATATATCCAACTAAAACATAAAAGCATAGCTATAAATCAACTGTCTCAAAATCTACTATCAATGCTTAAACAATTTATAGAGGAAACTGGATGTGACACTTTCAATATCTATAATGTGCTAAAACTTACATTAGCATATTTCCATAATTTCAATCAACATGATGATGATTCTATTCAATATTATACTATTCAATTCAAAATTACATCATATGACTTGGCATTTAGACCCTTAGATTTGGAATTGAAAATTATTTTTAGTATAGGTATCCTTTCCCCATTAAAAGAAAGATCACTGCATAAATAATATGAGTCATTTACACATTTATATGTGGATGTGCATATATATGATTCATTCATCCTTAATCATTCAAAGGAGCTTAACATATCCCCTTATAAGTACCAAAGTTTTATTCCTCACACAAAAGAGGGAGATGAATTACCAAATGAACATTATGAACAAAAATGTGGAGTTCTTAATCTTTACATGGGCACTCTACAAGGGTTATTCAAAATGGGACCTCTCCAACATCTACATCCTATGTTAAAACCCCATGGTGAACAACATAAAAAGTATCCACGTCAACAAGATTTAACAATTATAATATTCATGGGTAGTGCTTATTTTTAACATAACCATATTGATCCTATACAAAAAAAACTACTTGTAATGTAAGATGCTTACAATAAATTGGATTTGATCTAAAAAACTTACAAAATAAAGGAAGTTAGAAATACCCCTCGGGAAACACAATAATACCAATTAACTGTGGTCCTAAAGTAATTCAAACATAGGTTTGGGTTATGCCTACCACATATCCATATGTATTTACACTAGTAACTCTTTGGTTATACCAAATGGAATCAAAATTTGTGATAGGAATTAATCCATTTGTAATGAAAAATTCAAAGGCTCAAATGTGTAGAAGCATGAATTTGGTCAATCATAAAAACATATTTATTTAATCATGAACATTACAATTTATATGAATATGCTTCTAAAATAACTCCCTAATAGTAGATTTTTTGTTCTAACAACTAACAACTAATAACCCCTAACATAAATATAGGATGGTTGCTCTAATAACCAATATTCCTCTATTATTTCCTTCTACGTGATTTTCAAAACCAAATTACTTACAATAATAGTACTCACCAGTAAATATTCACACTAAATATCATTTTATATTATATTTTCTCAACATTCCTTCCCTTGGTGTGAACTTATGGACATCATTTTTAATCGATGATGCATCCAATTCAAACATGCGATTACTCACATTGAAAATTTTATTTTATTGACAGTTATCTTTCAAGACTTATATGATGACTTAAAACTCAAGTACAATGACACACACTTAAACAAGATGATAATAGGACTTGACTCTATTCATAAACAACTTTGACCATAATACTAAAACTTGACTCACAAAAACCTATAATGTCTAAACAATTATAATGAAAAAAATAATTAAATATTACTTTTCTTTACACAATATAAAAAAAATTAAAAACAAAACAAATCAAAACAATTATAAATCAAAATTTAACTAAAGTACACATTGGTTAAAAGACACAATATAATCTAAATAATAAATATGACATAAAACTAAAAAATGATTAAACAAAAAAATACTAATCAAATTTAACAATAAAATAAAATAAAAACTAAAATAAAATAATAATCTAAAAATCCAAACATAAAGATAAAAAACTAAATAAATACCATGAAACTGAAACTAAACAAAAAATTAATACTAAGATTAAAAATAAAACCACTAAACTTTAGACAAAACTAATTGTTAACAATCAATGCCATCAAAAATATAAAATTAAAGTAAACTCTAAAAACTGAATTTATAACCTTAAAAGAAACATTAAAAAAACATAACAATTAAACTCCAAACATCAAATCAAAGAAACCAAAACTACCGATGAGAGCATCAAAGGGTAAGATTCAATGTCAAAGGTGGCTAGGTATACAGGGAAGAGGGTTCCAAGACGATTAAAGGTGAGATAATATGAGAGACCATGAAATCTATAGAGTCTTGGATGTGGAATTTAACTTACTATAGGCCTTAGGCTTTGTTGAATGACTTGGGACAACTCAGATCTACCTATTTAGTTCAAGAAGATAATGCATGGAAGTAATATCTTGCATTGTCAATGAACTAGAGAAACATAAAATTGTTGAGGGATATTTCAAATTAGATTGACTACCATTATTTTGAAGGCTAAGTAGGGTCATCATGTAGAGGTTGTTAAACCCTAGAATGTTTGTGAACAATCTTTTATACAAAATAGTTCTATAGTGTGGAGATATGAATCTAGGATGAAAGGTATTTAATGAACACACTAGAGATGTGTCATTCTAAGACAGAACTTTATGAATAGGTTTTTTAAAGATTGAAACTTGATCCAAAAAAACTTTTTCAAATCCTTATTCCATATGGCCTGAGACATAAAAATGCCAAAAACTCCTTATCTAAAAAATTTTATACACACACACACACACACACACACACACACACACACACACACACACACACACACACACACACACACACACACACACACACACACACACACACACACACACACACACACACACACACACACACACACACACACACACACACACACACACACACACACACACACCCACACACACACACACACACACACACACACACACACACACACACACACACACACACACAATTTGATAGGTTAAACTCAGGTTTTACAAGGACCTTAAAACTACCATTCAATAAGAAAAAAGTATAGACAATATAAAAATAAATAAGACCATCCTAGCCTATCAGATGTAAAAGTCAACAAAGTTTCAACAAAAAGGGACCTAGAAAAAACCAAAAATAAATTCTCCTATTATATTTCCTTAGAGTGTGTCTCCTTCTTAATGCCACTTGTCTTCTTCTTCACACTGCTACTTATCATCCCTCTAGTTTTAGTTCCTTGGCCTTCTATCATGATTTTTCCTTATTCTACCAAGCCTTTGACCTTCTCAATCATCAATTTTATTTTATTTTTGTTGTAGCTCCTTGGGGGTGATAGTGATGATTTCTTTACCTTTTGGGGTTCCCTTCGGCTTACCTCCATCCACTATTTTTAGTTTCCCTATCCCTTCCCTCAACTCATCAATTTCTTGTTTATAACTATTCTATTATTCCATATATGACCACTAACTACCTACCCAATTTTTGTATATTGTCATGGGACTCATTCAAATTCTACCTATAACCCTCTAAAATTTGGACCAAATCAGCATACCTCCTCTAAAACTTTGTTGCCTTTAATTCATGGATTTCAAAGTTAGGGTTTTTGACACCCTTTTAAAACTAAAGACTTTTGTTAACCTTTTTTTTTAATCTCTTCTATATAGGAGAAAGATCATGAGACTTTATTTTTTCATTATTCCCCCTCTCATGGGTGAGTTAGGCAGGTGGAGGCAGAGGCCTCACTCTTTCTACCCTTAGCTAATATATTATTATCAAATTTATTCTCTTTATTGGTTTCCACTATATGGATTTCTTAGCTTCTCATGAGGTTTTCTCTTTTAGTGAGAAGGAGAATTAGTCCTTTGTGGATTATATTAATTGTGGGTTTTTATTGGAAGGATAGGACTGTGGATTCTAGTGACATGAGGAGATAATATGGTAGACTAATCTGATAACCTTTCAAGTTGTTCAATAGTAAGAAATGGTGTGAAAAGATACGGGTGAACTTTCCATCCAAAGTTAAGTAGTGTATAACCTATAAGCAGATGTATGGCCATCTTTGTAAAAGGTCAGCCTTTATAAATCCCTTCTTGTCCATTTGGTAGATGGTGTCTATCTTTAATAAGGCTTGCATGATCTCCAATTTCTATCAATTATCTTTGAAGGCCTTCATGCCCTCACAATTCATGTCGATAACATCCCCAATGAGTCCCTCTATGACTTCCACATTAACTCCCCTAAAGGTCACATGGCATTGTTTCTAGCCCACTATGAAATCCCTAGCCAAAATCTCATCATGCCCTTCAATCCTAAGCATAAACTCCATGAGTCTTCCCTTTCACAATTTCCTCTAAACTTTTTTTTTAACTTGGACTTTTGCACAAGAAATTGGTTTTCAATGGTCCTAACCTCCTCCCATGTTGTTAGTCTTGTTTTTATTCATATGTTGAGGGTTGTAGTGGGCCAAGTAGTAATTCAAAATTCTAATTTTTTTAATTTTATATTTATTTGTAGGATCCTTTTTGAAGTGACATTTTTCACCATTGGATTCAAATTTGATGTGATTATTATGACACAAAGTGAGTTTAAACCTTTTGATAATCATGATTGTTTATCTCACATGCATCCCCACCACAAGTTTGAGGAGCTTAGAGTTTTAAATCATTATTGAGTAAGGGGTGGATACAGGATGGGATGTTGAGGGGTGTAATCCATGTGGATAGATTCAAGTTGATTATGCCCATATTTTACAAGGTGTCTACCATCATGTTTCCTTCTTTTAATATGTGAGATATTATACACTCAATTGAGTGAAGGAAAGATCTAGCATCAATTATGATTTGACTAATTATGTGGGATTATTGAACCCTTCTTAATAGGGCATTTAGGATATTGATTGAGTCCCCTTGTATATCCAATTTAGATATGTTTAGTTGGAATTCCAGTTGGATTCCCTAGATGGAAATTTTGGCTTCAATAACATGGTTGGATTGGATTCCCATTAGACCTATGTAGGTAGTAATTGCAGTTCCTAACCCATTATTGATGACACCACCACCCCCCCCCCACCTTATTAGGATTTATGTTAGACATTACATCAAAATTTAGCTTTATCCACCCCTCAAGGGGGCTCATTTAATGAGACTCCTATCTAGAGTAGGCTTGATGGGAGTAGGTATGTTATTCCACTTGTTAAGTATGACCTACTCAACTTTAAAAGCTCCCACTTTGTCATTAGGTATTACCACCTACTAATTCTATGCAATAGTGGATTAGAGTCTATAGAAGGAATTTGATGGGCTGGAACATTTACATCTAAATATGTAGGCATTTTGTTCAGACCAAATGAGCTAAAAAAGTGGGGAAGGGCTAAAAAGTAGAGGAAAACCAAATAGAGGAGATTCTAGGGGGGTTTCATTGGATGATGAGGTCCAAGATTGAGCAAGTATTGACCTAAGATAAGTTTAACCACTGAAGTAGGAGATTCGATACCTAGGCCTTGAACAAATAATTAAGGAATAGATGACTCATAGATTCCAATGTTGTGTTGCAAAGAAGACACCTATTGGGGATGGTCATCCCTTATTTTTCTAGGTTGTCAATAGTGAGAATTTTTTAAAGGGTTGTGAGTTAAAAAAAATGTTCATCTTAAGGGTAAGGTGTTTAATCCAAAGGTTTTTCTAGTAATTATAGTCCTCTAATTAAGGCAGGTTGGAAAGGAAGCCTGATTTGATTATGTACTCTCCACTATCTTCCATAGGTTAGAGGAGTGTATCTTCTTTTTGGAACACAACTATGTGAATTTGTTGAATTTGGGAGTTGAGGTTGGTAATTTCTTGGTTAATTTCCATGTTATCAATCACAAAAATAAAATTAATCCATCTTATTCTTTTATCAGAGTGGAACCAGTAATATTTCACCTTAAGGTCTATATAGGCTTTATAGGTTTCCTTGAGGGTGTTTTAGGGGGGTAGGAAGCTAGGGGAGAGGGAAAGAGCTAGGGGTCTTCCCAAAAGTCCACCTTTTCCCCATTTATAACCCACCATCTACTTACCTTCTTTATTAGGGCCTTTGAGCTTGAGATGGAATTTTAGAAGGTGGAGCCATCTATGGGGCCTTCTTCCTAGAGAAAAATATCTTCCTCTCAGTCCTCTAGATATTTATTTTTGATAATCTTAGTCTAGTGGTTTTATTACTTAATAACTTTCTACCCAAATTTAGCAGTCAGGGATTGATTCATGATTTTTATTATTCTAAGTCCAAGGCCTCCAAGTGCCTTTGGGAGGAAAAATTTATCCCAATAAAATAATGGGAATCTAAATCTTTATTATGTGCCCCTCCATAGGAAATTTTTTTGTATGTGCTCCATTCCATCAACAATCTTGTTGGGGATTCAGAATAGGTCATGAAGTAGACCGAAATAATTTGTAAGGAAATTTTGAGAAGTTGAAACTTGCCCACTTGTGATAGGAGGGTTCCTTTCCATCCCACCAACATTTTTTGGATTCTTTCTACCAGGGATTCCACATTTCTTTATTCATTTTTCCCTCAAACAATATATATATATATATATATATATATATATATATATTTGAATGAAAATAGTGGAAACAATAGGTGAGAAATCTATGGAAATAGGTGAATAGGGTGGAAAGGAGAGAGTAATAATGTGAGTGGTGAATGATAATGCATTTTCAAATTGTTTGCACTTAAAATTCTTGTGAATGTGCAAGCAAGGGTGAATAGATAGACAAGAGTTATTGCACATGATCTACTCTAAAACATAACTCAATAATCTATTTTGATGCAAAAAACAATTAAATATATAGTAAAAATAGGTCCATTACAACCTAATATGATACCAATGATAGGAATTAATCCATTTTTAATGAAAAAGCTGAAGGCTCAAATGTGCAAAAGCATGAATTTGGTCAATCACAACAACATATTTATTTAATCCTAAAAAATAAAATATATATGAATATGCTTCTAAAATCACTACCTAACAATAGGTTAGTTTTTATAACAACTAACAACCCCTAATATAAATATAGGATGGTTGCTCTAACAACTAATACTCCTCTGTTATTTCCTTCTATGTTATTTACACAACCAAATCACTTACAATAATAATACTTACCAATAAATTTTCACTCTAAATATCATTTCTCACTATATTTTCTCAAAAATTTGATCCAAATTAGTAAGGTATTTCCTTTTCTTATGAAGTCAAATTGATCCATATTCTAAATGATATCATTAGTTCTTATACTACACATATAAAGCATGAGGAAGAACATGTTATATACCTTTTAAACTTATATAATCATAATTAAAACAATGTAAAAGATTAAAATTGAGGTTGAAAAGCTTCACATATTCCAAAAATACTAAAAAAAGTTCCAAAAACATTTCTAGCACCTACAAACTTTATTGGCTCCTTGGCATCTATGTGTTAGTTCCATGTTAATGGATGGCATATTAGTTACTCCTACTTACACATGTGTGTCATGATTCTAATTGAGTGTGGTATATTAATATACATATACATTATTTATTCCTATTTTATATGTTATGCCTTCCCTCTACTCATATCATATGACATTAGAGGCATCTTCTTCTTTGATCATGATACTCACAGGTTATATGGTTTAAGGATCACTTTTCATTATCATGTTTGAGCTTATATGTACTTACAAATGCCTTTATCCATGATTACATATTTCACATAGTACTTGATATTCTATGCACTTGACATTTTTTATAACACATTTGATCCATGGGATACTATGATATGTTTTATGATGGTTGCTTATGATTTCATTTATGCACTTCCTTGAGTATCTTGCCTTACTATTGTCTTGCTTGTTTGATCATTTGCATATGCTCCTTTGTTTGTGCCCCCCATGCATATGTGTTATTTATTTGAAATTTAGACATGTCATTATTTATTTTATGGAAATTTGAGTATGTCATATTTACTTTTATGAACATTTGACTAAGTCATGTCCCTTTGATTGCGTGGTATTTGAACATGCCCCTTATTTACGGTCTCTTAGGACCATTGTATGTTGAATTGATTTTGAGTGCTCTTGTGTGTGTACTTATTTACTTGTTGATCTTGTATTTTTAATATCTAGATGTTGTCATGATCTTTATCATGCATATTAGTTCTATATGTGATCACATGTTTCTATGCACCTTAATTCTAGATTTACCTAGACATGTTCTTATATATGCTACATGATTCCATTCACAAATTATACAATTATCTTATCCTTTTTAGGTTTGGTAACTAGTATTTTATATTCTTCCCTCACCTCAAAGTGGGGAATATTAGTGGAGGCATATCATAGAGGCATGTTCTTCACATTTGGCATAGTTTTCAAATTCAGTGGAGGCATAATTTGGAAGCATATTCTCTACACTTATTCAGTATTCAACACACTGAGGTTCAATGGAGACATTATTTGTGAGTATATTCTTCACACTTCTTCACATTTGTATTAGTTTTTAAATTCAGTGGGGGTATGCTTTGGAATCATGTTCTACACACTTATTCATCACACCTAGATTCATTAGGGGCATGCTTTAGAAGCATGTTATCCACACTTATTCACATTGGCACTTATTTTAGTTTTTATATTTATACATATATAGTGTGGGAATGTTATAGTAACATGTATTCTAAATTGGCCAAATCACATAATTATATAGTTTATATTATTAATTATGGCAGAATTCTATACATTTGTACCATTGTTATACATAGTTTTAACATTAAAAATATCTAAGGTGTATATGCTATACAATATACACCTAATATTATAAAATCCAAATCAGTTTCAGATTTCATAATCTTCTTAGATACTTTTATCACCCACCAATATGGACTTTTATGGACTATATTGAGCCAATATATTGTAGTAATTAGTTTGTTTTTGGTATGGTTGAGGTGATTAAGTCACTCTATCTTGCCAAGTTTTCATGTAGGACTTGATTGTATCATCCAACCTCACCAATTTGATATAAGAGTTAACTTTGTTCATTCATTCTCACCAATTTATAAGTATGATTAGGCTACATGATTTAGCTAATCTCAACCAATGGGTAGTAATTAACCTTTTCTCCAAGCTTGGGAGCATGTGCCTTCCAATTTATCTATCTCCTTAGATATATGCATTTCCTAGATTTATATATATTTGTCTTAATCTTATTTTTAGATCTTTATAGTGATACATATTTTCAAATCAAGTTACCAATAGGCAAGGTAGTTACATCAATACATAGGGGTACTCCTAAACCTTGCCCTTTCAATTTCAATACTTTCAATTTAAAATTATATGCACTGATTATATATTATAGCATGCTCTTGGTTGTAGGTTAGTCACTAGAAAATCACTCAATTTAGACTCAAGCAAAGGAAAGGTGTGTTATACACACCCAGGTATGCATTTTTATTATTTTAAATAAGTAATTTCATTATTAGATTAAAATAGGGACAAATGTAGATGAAATTTATGGATTATATAGAATCTTGATCTTCTTCACTTGTGTTTTAACCTTTAAAGACTTAGGATATGTAAATACTATGTTGTTAAGGGGGTTGAGTACATTAAATTAGGGTAGAAATATGTAATAAATATAGCCACTAACCTGTAACATAATTGACTTAATTTGACCTTTCTAAAAATAGTAATAAATAATGTCAACAAGTATTTAGCTAGAAAATAACTAAAATGGGAGATCTAGAGGCTGTAAACTAAGATATACATTGGTCTAAGTGTAAAAAATATGATCTAGGTGTCAAAAACCTTCATATATGGCAGTGACCTAATTAGATAGTAACATCATGTGGCACTAGTGTCCCTATTTTAGCATTAGTGTCCTCTTTACATAACTATTTTGAGCTTTTGGGTGCATCTATGTTTGGGTCTATCAAACCTATTCCTGTGTGTACAAGTTTTGGATCTCTGTACATGGCCTATTTTTAATAATTTTGTGTAAACCCTAATCCTCCATGTTGTTAGGGCATCTAGTTGATACAAGTAGTGAACTGTGTTTTTAGTGGGGTAGGTTGGATATATTCAACACCCCATTGTGATGATATTTGCCTAAATACCAATACTCTGAAGAGGAATCAAGCCCGATGTAGTTCTCCCCACGTAAGTGTTGGTGCAAGTGCAAGTGAATCTAGTATGAATGTTAACATAAGTGTTTTGAATATACTTGATACTAGAAACCTGAGTAATCTAAGCTTAAGAATGTTGTATATGGTTGCATGCAGAAGTAGGGAAGAATATTGATTGATAACCTTGATTTTGCATAACTTATTTTGTGTTTGTATGTGTAATTTTCATCTAATTTCCATCTAATGGTAAGATGGCTAAAATTCATGTATATATATTATTTGGTGCTTGTGTGGGTCTTAAAAGAGGTCTAGGTCAACCCTAGATGGTCTTAAATTTGAAAAGATATACATTGGTAGAAAAAGGAGGGAAAGGATAGTAGCACCAAAATTGGGACACTAGTGCCATATGGCACTACTACCCCTATTATGGCTCTAGTGTCTAGGTGGAAAAACCTAAGGTGATAAGGGTCATAATGTCAAGATCAGGGTCTAGGACTAATTCATGGATGTTTAGGGATGCCTATGGCCTACATAAAAGTTGGATAAGTGTGAAAATAAGCCTTAAGATAGTTTTAAGGTTAAGTTAAGGATGGTTTGCCCCAAGTAGCACTCTTAAGATTCAAGTGTCATTTTTAGGTGATTACATTCCCCTCCTTTATTTTAGAAATGCATCAAATTAAAATAACTGGGATAAAGGAACAAGAAGTGTACCTATAATTACCTAAGAGGTGAATCCTTTGAATATGGTTTTGAGTATGTGAAGCATGTTCCATTACATCTCATATAAATGAAATGTGTATATATCAATCCATACTTAAGAAATATCAAAAGAAAAGACAAAAAATAAGTAAAGAGATAAAAGTGAGTAAAGAGATAAGAAGTGAAAAGGAATAAATACATCTCACTAGGTACTTGAACCAATGTCTAAACTTGGTGATAACCTATGTGTGTGCATTTAGATAGTGATCAATTAGTGAATAACTTGGACTAAGCTAATGGCTTGCTCAATCCTCATGTGTGTGTGGCTCAAGAACTCAATCCATTTTTTACTCCATCATTTCCCATCCATACTTAGTGGATCATGACCTATGAATAACTTGTATTAGACCAGTGGTGTGTCCAACCCTCTCATGTAGGTGGCTCAAGCACTAAAGTAGACTATGACTCCATCATTACCTGCCTATGTGTAGTAGATGCATCTAAAACTAAAATTATGTGATGTAACTCAAAAGGTGTAAATGGAGATGTGTAACTAGAGATGTCATTTCTACGGCCACTCAAGTGTATTAAGCAACTCTAGGCTACTTACGAATGCCAACCATTATAGATGGAGTAAGGCATGAATTTATTGTATAACCTAGAACATAGTGTTTGATGTGTATAGCATAGATAATGACATGGAGTTTGATGTGCACATCATAGATAATGACATGGAGTTTGTCATTCCATCTGATCAATTGGTGTATAAGTGAGAATATGGAAATAATGTGTCATACACATGCCCCTAAATATAATATCTAAGCATATGGATTCTGGACTAAGTTATAATAATCTATATCTAAGTATCTGAACTGAAATAGGAATGATCATGTCATGCATGATGCTCCTAATCTGAGCAAATTGGTATGAATCTGAGTTAAACTAAGCCAAAAAATAGTAAATTATAACTAAACATGTGCAATCCTAAACTGTACCTATCATACTTTTTTAGACAATCTAGAATTTTCTAAAACTGAGACTACTGGTAGTAGCACTATATCTTGGATAGTAGTTCCATGTGATGCTAGTGTCCTAATTTGGGTGCTAATGTCTAATTATTCTAATTTATATGCAATTATAACTGATTTGTGTGCCATTTTTTCCCATTGTGTTTTCCTATATCTAATATATTTTTTTTAAACCTATGTACTAAAAATTGAACTCTTAGTGCATCCATATAGCCTAATCTATGTGACAAACCCCTATAAATTACCCCTCTTTTAAGGGGATTTGTTGAACCTATGCAATAATTATCCTTAAAATAAAAATCTATACAAAATGTGTGTTAGATGAATCATGTATGATAATTATGTAATTGTGATAATCATAATTTGACAATGGAGAGGAGGTTAGAACAAGTGTTAGTTTCATAAAACAAATGAAATCAACACACTAACATGCTAACATCTCTAATCCTAGATCTTAGGGGGAGTATAGTGAACAAAATACATATGAAAGCATAACTAAAATGCAAATAATGACAAATACCTTACCTTCCTTGAGAGCTCTAAGTGATTTATTTTTGGCTTGTTCAGCTTGTGCCCAAAGAGTCTTTGGCAATGGATTTTGGGTATCTCCTTCTCTCCTTAGCACCATTGTGGCTTGTGGCTTGGCTTAAAATTTTGTAATTATAATACTATTGCTTTCAATCTTTATATAAAACTTGAATTCTAACTTTACTCTATCTAATCTCTCCAAATGAAGAGGCAAATGCTTGTATTTATAGGCTTAGAAATGAACCCTAAATCAAGGTGAGTTAGAGTGTAGTTTAAACATGGAATGAATACAAACCAAACTTAATTGAGTTAATTAACCCCAATAGAGTTAAAAAGTGTCAAAACCTCATTATTTTCAATGAATAGGCATGGGTGAGATATTTTGAGATATTTGCAAAGGCTTGACAACTCACAAAAGGTAATCATGAAAACATAAGATATTTTTTATTTTTGAATTTTTTTTTTAGAATTTTTTTAATTGCACATGGATAATTCAACTAGGATTTTAATTCGGTTTAGAATTTTAATTAATTTTGATTAGGTTTTTATCATTTCTAAGATTTAATTTAATTTGATGTGTGCACTTACCCCACTTAATAGGTATATAGGCCAAATTGCATGTTATGATGCCATAGGTTGAATAGAGATGAATAAGTGAGATTTTTTTGTTGTTTATGGTAGGATACCCCAATTAGGGATGTATCAATAGGATTTTCAACTTTTATTAATGATGCACAATCAAATTTGGGATATTCAATGGTTTTTAAACTTAATTTACAATGATTGGTAAGAATCGGTCTAAAGTCCAGTTGAAGCCATTGGTGGCCAATTTTAGGTGTCTATAGTTTGACCCTATTTGGGAAGGAATTTAAAGTTATAAGAATAGTAATGTATTCTCAAAGAATGAAAAGGTATTGTATACTTATGACTTCAATGGCAATGGATGAAGTATAGGTGCCCGCTCAAAGGATCAGTTGGAAAAGGGGTAGGTAATCGATCCCTCAAAAGAAGGAAATGAGTGGACCAAATAGATGAAATGGGGTGGAAAATAATAATTTTCCATGGGTGGTTATAATCAATGGCATATATAATTACCGTAGTTAGGGTAGACAAACTAGATGATTTTCCTAGAGGCAATTATAATCATCGACATAGGTGGGATAAAAAAGGTGATTATTTTCTTAAAGGTGATTATAATCATCCAAAAAGGTGTAGGGTAACATGATATTGATTTTACCCAATGTGTTTATAATCATGAAAAGGGAAACCAATGATTTTCCCATAGGTAGTTAGAATCATTGGTAGGATAAAAACATGCCCTACATGAGTGGATAGAGATAATGGTTTTCCCAAAGGCTCATTATCACAATGAAAACATGCCTTAGTTGGGATGAAGAAAGAGAATTATTTTCCCAAAGAGGGTTATAATCATCAACCTTATAATGGATGGAAACATAATGATTTGCCTAAAAGCAATTAGAATCATTGGTAATGCAAGTGGGATGGTATATAATGATTTATCCAAAAGGTGGTTATAATCATTATACCTCGATTATGGAAAACATGATATGGAAGAAGATGGAAAATTGGAACAGAGGAGAAAGATAAATTAGGCAACCTACTAGTAGGGAGATGCTCATCCAAATTGGTAAGGAGGAAAATTCTTTCATTATTTAATTACTCTATTTAGGATATGATTTGGATTTGTTCATGACTATTACTAGTGCTAGTGCTAAGGAGATATATTGTTGTAACATTTTCATGTAGACTCCTTATGCTGAATTTTTTTATAGCACGTGATGGTAAGAATCATGATATAATGCCATGATATGAATAAGGATTGACACATGATCTAATAATCAAGTTAAAATGATGTACCAATGATTAAAAACCATGATGACAATGTTGATTTATGAATATGGATGGATTAAATTATAATACATAAAGAATCACCCAATGAATTCACATAAACTGAATCAAGTCACAACATGAGAGAAAACAAATAGGAAAATAAACATAAAGACAAACTAATAAACAAATGACAAACAATGGTTAATCATAATGTTAGTATCAATAACATAACACAAATAATATGATGCACATTTCCCCTAAAAAATAGGAGACAACTAAACAAATAAACAAAATTAGGGGAAATATAAAAAAAGGAATGGTGTGGCTAAGTTGGTTCTACGTGCACTAGGCAAGTGGACACTGCCTACATAGTTCCATGGATGTAATATCCAACAAAAAATTTAGGCTAAATGTAGTTCTCCTAGGAAATGGTATAGAAGAAATGATGAGAAAGAAAATATGATGGATGTTATAGAATAATATGGGGATGATCTCACAAAATGGTGAGAGCATGGGATAAAAGGACAAAAAGGATGGGGAAACTAAATGACAAGTGGTTTCTTGTGACTTAGGTAGGGTTCCTAGAATCCTTAAGATAAAGAAGTGGTCAATGTTTTTTATTTTCTAAACTAGTTTTACAAATGTTTTTGGAATTTTATATGTATCACAACTTGATCAAGAATGATGAGATACTAAATGACCCAAGCTTGTAAAATGGTAAGAATGCTTAAACTTAAAATTGCTCTCAAAATGGTGAGAGCATAGTTTAGGTTGCTCATAAAATGGAGAGAGCATGACAAAGGGGTGAATAAGCTAACCTCAACAAATATTGAGTGCTACCTACATATTCCCAAGATAAGACCTCAAGTCATTATAGTTCTACCTTACAACAGAGGAATCTAACTAGTGTAGTAGCCAATTCAAACAAAATAGACAAAGTTGTCAAATGGCATAGTATGACATAAGCATGACAAGGTGGTAATTCAAGGCATGATAAATAAGTGTTGCCTTTAGTTTTCCCATAGGTGCTTATAACTATGAAACAATGACATAAGTCAATGATACTAATTTTCCCATATGCAAGTATAATTAGTAGCAAGATGATGAGACATTGATTTTCCCAAAGGAAGTTATAATCAAGCACACTTAGTATAGAATAGAATAAGAAATGAAGGATGCAACTAGAAAACCAATGTCATACTACTCCAAAAATATGGTCTTTGTCTAGAATACTTGAAATAACTATTGAAACTTAATCAAAATATTCATGCTAAAAGTAGCTATAGAACCGATGGAATGGAACCAAGGTCAAATGGGCTTGGTAGGGTGGATGAAAGTAATTTGGTTAATAGGAAAGGTTTGGTATAATGGAATGGTTGAATAGTAAAGTGATATAATGGTATGGTACAAAGAACGTTGATATTATGTTACAACTAAAATAGTCATCATAGATAACACATCAAATCTCTCAAGCAAAGTAATGCTTAAGGTGTATAATGTTCATTGGCTCATCAAGTTCATCCCCATATGGTGTAGCAAGCTTGTATGCTCTAGATCCATAATTTATAGTAATGATGAAAGGGCCTACCTAGTTGGGCTTGAAATTGCCTTTATATTTCTTCTCGGCCATGGTATTTTTTTGGTTTTATTTCAGGACAATATTACCAAGCTCAAATTATTTATGATTTACGTGTCGATTGTAGTGGCCACAGAGTCAGTTTTGGTATCTTTACATATTATTAAATGTAGCCAAGCATTTTTCATCAAGTAACTCCATCTCTTAAAAGTGAGCTAATCGATAGTCTTCATCATTAAATATGTGCTTTAAAGAGATATGTAAAGAATGTAACTTGGCCTCAATGGGAAGAATGGCCTCAATGACATAAACAAGTGAATATGGAATGGCTCTTGTTATAGTATGGTGATTAGTACGGTATGCCCAGAGGGCATAGAATATTTTAAGGTTTCAATCATGGTTGATATCATTGATAATATTTTTAAGTATGTTGACAATGGTTTTGTTAGATGCTTTTACTTGGCCATTACCTTGAGGATAATATGTCATGGAAAAGTTTTATTTAATCTTATACTCAACACATAGTGATTCAGCATCCTTATTTTTGAATGATCCACCATTATTAGATATAATGTTAGAGGGGATACCATAGTGATAGATGAGATGATTAAAGATGAATTTGGAAATTTTCTTTCTAGTCATGTAAGTGAGGGGTATAGCTTTAACCCACTTAGTGAAATATTTGATGGTGGTAAGGATATGTTTATGGCCATCAAATGAGGTGGAGTTTATCTTTTTAATGATATCGAGGCTCCATGTAGAAAATGGCCATGTTGTAATCATTAATTTCAAATTTTTGGTTGGGGCATGAATTATATTGGCATGCCTTTAACATTTATCACACCTTTTCACATATGCAACTGCATCTACATCTATTGTTGGCCAATAGTACTTGGTACATAAGAGCTTTTTGGATAGGACTGACCCACTTGTGTGGGCTTCACATACTTATTTTTTAACTTTTAATAATGCTAATGTAGATTCTATCAAAGTTAAATAATGAAGTGGAGTTTCATCAAAATTGTAATGGTATAGGGTTGGTATGAATAAGGTATAATGGGTGGCATGGTAGACAAAGGCTTTAGATTATTTATAAGATACATGGTCATGAATAATGCATAAATGTTGGAGTACCAAGTAGAGATGAGACCAAAAATATCATTAGTCTTTTCGCATGATTTGGATCTCATTGTAGCCCAAGAATATGTCCATTAGTGAAAGAATTTCATAACCTACTATAGAGTTGATAATCATGTCAATATTTGGCAAAGGAAAGTCATCAATGGGGTAGTCCATGTTTATGTCTCTAAAATTAGTGCATATTTTGATTCCTTCTGGATTCTTGTTAATTGGTAAAACATTTAAGATCCACTTTGAGTAGTTGATTGGTCAGATACATCTCACTTCCAAGAGCTTTTCTAGCTCTTTCTTCACTAATACAGCAATGTGAGGATGCATCTTGCACAATTTTTTTTCACAAGTTTGGTATCAAGATGTACCATAAGGTGGTTTACAACCAAGGCATAGTCTAAAATAGGCATTTCAAAGTAGGCCTAGGCAAAAATATCAACAAATTCCATCAAAAGGGTTGTAAAGACTTCACATTCCTTAGCAATGAGGGATGTGCCTAATTTGATCCATTTGGGGTAATCTAGATTCCTGATAGTAACCTCTATAGTGTCCTTTATGAGAAGGGTTGAACCATATTCCAAAATGGTTGACAAAGATTTAAATTATCTTGCAATGGTAGATTCCTCTGTTAGGACTAGCTCTTCAAGACTAGGCATGATGAATTAGAATACCCTAATGGTAGGGATGGCCATGTGATAAATATGGTTGGAAACTCTTGGATGATTTGATCAAAAGCCTGTTATTCTTCAAGACTAAACTTAGACCCATAAGCAAGTTCATTGTTGGTGGTCT
Organism: Torreya grandis; assembly: GCA_037957365.1. Lineage (NCBI taxonomy): Eukaryota > Viridiplantae > Streptophyta > Pinopsida > Cupressales > Taxaceae > Torreya > Torreya grandis. The sequence goes on along the minus strand of JARHVA010006184.1, from coordinate 837,488 downwards.
CTTGAGTTATGTTTGAAGAAGGTTGAACACCCCCATCTAATTATGCCTAAAATAGGTTTTCACCACTAGAGTAGCCTTTCTCTTTACTATTTCCCTACTCCAAAAGCACCTCAAAGAGGTTTTCACTTTGGGACCTTAATGTTTTATTTATTTGTTTTTGGCTAAGGGTATTCACCCATTCTCCAAAATAGGTTATAGGATCCAACTTGATTGAGAACCCTTATTTGTGGTCTCCCAATGGAACATTGTCCCTTAGGCCTAGAAAATTGTAGAAGGCCTCATCATTCTCAAACTTTTTAACTGAAACTATTGATTCTTGTTAGCCCTAGTGTATTAGTTAAGGATAATATAATGGGAGTGGATTATGGTGAATGAATGGTCTAAGGGTAAAAATGGCATTAGTTTAAAACAAATTGGTATAGGCTAGGTCATCAAAAGGGATATGATCAGACTCTACTTCATTATCAACATTGTCATCACTAGTTATTGGTGATGGAACATAAATAAGATATATGGAGTCACCCCCAGGTAGTTTAAATACAATTCCATCAATTCCTTTGTACTGAGTGGTAGAAATTAGCTCAGGTGGACCTTGTTGGTTTAGCCCAAGGCCTCCTCCTTTGTAGGCATACTTTTCCATGATTCTATTTGAAATAGTATACTTGGTATTAGATAATATTTTGCCATTTTATCATTATACAACCAAGATTCATCATCTATAAGAAGTTCCTATTCTTGGCTAAAGGTCAGTTTAAAAGTGATAGGTATTAGACTATGCAGTTTGATTTTTCCCTTTATTTGATATTCCATACAAGGTGATTAGGCTTTAAGTCTTCCAAAGGACTTGGGGTTCTATAGAAGCTTATAAATTTGGAATGTATCATGGGTGAACTATTCTCCTAGGCCATTAGCCAAGATAGTATAATGATTAGATATTTTAGGAGGCAACATGTGAGAAAGCAAATCAAGGGTATTAGGGTCAATACAATTGGCCTCTAGGGAACCAACAAGTATTTCCTTAACCTTTTCTTTCATGGTAACTATATTCATGCGAAAATGGTTTTTATAGATTTGGTACTTGACCTCTAAATACTTGAAATGTTCATATGGATACAAATCTCCATGGATGGCAACCTGCATAATTGAGTGGGGGAACTTGATACACTAGTGCAATATTGATGGAATTGCATGAATCTCATGTATCCAAGGTCTAACCAAAAGCATATTATATGACAATTCAAGGTCTAACACATGGTATAAGTTATTATGGGTCAAGGGCCCAATGATAACTAGCAAGCTGATGATGCCCTATGATTCCCATTCTTCATTATTATAAGCTTTGATTGTGATCATTTCTAGCTACAAATTGATCGTGGTGTACCCAAGAACCTTGATGAGCTTTATAGACACAATATTGAGATTTGATCCATTGTCTATTAGGATACATTTCAATTTGTGTCACATTATGACAACTTTAATGTAAAATGGATTATTATGCATTAGGCCAAGGGATGACATATCACTTTGATCAAAGGTTAATTATTGGTTTGGACCTAGATGTCCAACCAAATCTTTAAATTTATCTGGAGATATGTCATTGGGAACTTGGGATTGGCCAAGGAACTTTGTTAAGATGTTCTTTTGGATTGTAGACATATGTAAAAAATCTAAAATGGAGATTCGTGTAGGTTACTTATGTAATTATTCCACAATATCAAACCTCTTTTCTTGGACAACAAGAAATGGCTTATTCTTAGCTAGAACAGTTGGTTGGATGAGTGAAGTGGCAGATGGCTATGGGTTTGATATGGTAATCTTTGACCATCAAGTTTTGATTTCATAATCAATATTAGATACAAGACCATTGTTACTAACAAATGATGGTGAAGGGGAACCGGATAAGATAAGTCTCGATTTCTAGTGCACTTGTGCATGGTCACATGCTAATGATGAGTTATCAATATAAGGTCCAAAAGTGGGAATCCTTGCTTGTTAGTATACATGTATGCAGTCCTAGGTCAAGGAAAGATCATTGGCATGGTTTGGTTTATTGGAAATGATTAGCAATGATATTATTTGATTGGTATTCGCTCTTGGATTAATGTAGATGATGTTAACATGACCTCTTGAAATATGGCCTACAACCTTATCATAGTCATGTGCAACTACATGGTAGGTATATTGGTTATTGGCATCATTCTGGCCTTGTTTCTATCCATTCATTTGATATTGTTCGTTCTATTACTAATTTCATTGGTTTTGCTTGAGTTGTTGATACTATTGTTATTACTATGTTGGTTTTTATTATTGTTGTTGTTGTTGGTTATTATGTTGTGGAAAGGGGTTTTTATAGATACTAAGGTTTTTATTAGATGTGGAAGCTCCACAATCCCATTTTATCTCTCTATTTTTCAATATATTCTTGATCAAATTTTTAATTTGCACACATCACAAATTATGGCCATTAACCTAATGATACTTATAGAATTCATTTTGCTTGTACCAGTCTAGATAGTCAGTACACTCAAGATTTCAGAATAGGCTAGTGTTTGTGAACTTGTAAAACATAGATTCAATGGGTTTTCCAAGGTCATTAAAGACATGATAAGCTAGAACATTTCTCCTTAAAGGAGGGTTTTGTAAAGGCAAAGGATGTTGTGTTTGTTACAATAGTCTATGTGGATGTGTTTGCTACATTTATTGAATGGGTTAGTGGTGAGGAGTAATTTATATATGAGATGTAGGCTAAGAAGATGGTGTTTGCACCATTTGCACATGGCATGACTCAATTACTCCATTTCCTACAAAATCCTTGTTGCAATTAAATGGCTTGGGTTTATCATAATTATTAGCCTAGGTTTGTTCTGATGCTTACACTTAGACTTGGTTTTGATTTTGGCTATTACTCTAGTTTTGATTTTGGCTCAAATTTGATGAGGTTAGTATGATAATCCCTTTGTTAATAAGATATATTTCAATCAAAAAACCTTTGCTAATGATTTATTTAAATGTATATGCACATTTCAGCTCTAGATGGTAAGATATCTTATTGTGTATACTTTTGGTAAATAAAATGGCTAGTTACTTGTCTAGTAGACTATGGGTGAATTAGCTTGTAAGGGCTCTCCATCACTACAAATAACTTGTGAAGCTTTCACCAACCTTTTTTTTAGCTTCATAAAATTTACCAATGAAATCTCATACTTGATATTATAGAAGTGTTACACAAATTTATCTGAAAGATCATCAAAATCAAATATTGCATTCTTTGTTAACTTTAGGAACTATTCCAATGCTTGTCTTACTAATCTCCTTGGAAATAATAGTAAAAGATATATGTCATTATAGGCCACTAGTTGGCATGAAATAAAGAATTCCATCAAATAGGTCTTGGGGTCACCTTTACCCTTGTATTTATCAAACTTTGGTGGTTTTTACCTTGGAGGAAATGGTATTTGAAAGTACTCCATGTTGGAGGGGTAAGAACACATGTCATCCAACTTGAAATTCTTGGTTTACTTTCTAGCTTGAATCTGGGCAATTACATCCTTCATCTATTGTATTTATTGGGTTAGGAAACTAGTGGGAACATTAGCTTGAGGTAGAGGCATGGTTTTCTATGGAATGTTGGTTTAGTTTACGAATGGACCAAGAATATGCATGCATGGATTAAGGTGCAATTTGTAAAATTGCATATGTTATTGTGAAATATTCTGGTTAGGATTATGTATATGGGCCTAGCTTTAGGGATATTATAGATGAGATGGAGGGATATGGCCATACTATGCCTACTGAGGTTAAATAGGGACATACTATTTACTAGTCAAACTAGGATAATTAAGGGGAACTTATGAAACAAAACCCTATCATTGAGCTTATAACATGTGTAATCATACTTATTATGACCCTACTCCTCCCCATGATTACACATCAACTCACATGTAGACTACCAACCTTGGTTATCCTACGTGGAAATATTTTACATTCACTTGGACCTTTCTTGGATCATATTCTCATCCCCTATAACTCTTAGTGCATCTCAAAACAGGCCCTCTAGGTACCTCTCAAGGCCCTTTCAAAGGCTTGTTGACCACCCAGAGTGTTCATTTTACCCAAGCCATGGCTTAGGGAGGAAACCATAGCCTAAGATGTATGTTTCCTTAATAAAATCCATGGCCTAGGCCACATCCCCAGGCAAAAATCATAGAAAAGGCCCCTGTTTGTGTTAGGATTGTGGAGCTAAAAGCTTCACTGATGCAGACACGGAGAAGGCCATTGGAGGGGTTGCTGAAGGTTGCTAAGCATCAGAGCAACCGGCATCGGTCTGATTAGCCGACGTTAGCAGGACAGTAAAGAGAAGCAACCGACGTCGGTCAGGTATCGGCCGGCATCGGTCACCCCCAGGCAGACAGGGACCGACGTCGGTCGCCTGTGTGGTTCAGACTGCGTTTACTATGGGCAGTTAGCTAATGAACCAAGTGTTTGCATGAAGAGATCTAATTTTAGACTCATAGCTGTGGATCTAATTATTGTAATTAGATGTCTAATTATTGTTTGATGAGATCTATATAATAGACTCATGGTTGTATTGGAAAAGGGGGCTAGTTTGAGTTGAGAAAAGTTTGTTCCTTCTGTGTGTGAGGTGAGCAAGGGTGTTCCTCCTAGTTCCACAGCAGTACCAGGCGTGTTGGTGCTAGTTTGGAGAGTCAGCTGGATTCTTCAGGAGTGTAGGATCTTGGTCACAGTTGCATGGCCTATATAGGAGATCTACATGGTAAGTAAGATCATTGATCTGGAGGTGTATGTGTGTGCAAGGTCAAGGTTCACAGGTGAGCAGAACCATTGTTTGATTTGCAAGTGTGCAAGATCATATAGACAGCAACACAATAGGGAGCAGTATCAGGTAGGATCTACTTGGAGTACAGGTGTGTACTCAGATAGAGCAAGACAGGAAGGTAAGGGAGTTCCTTCCATAAGTATGGTCTGTTGAACTGCAGGGTGTTGCAGATTCATGGGAGATCTACTTGAAGTACCTTGAGTACTTGTGAAGCACGTGGAGTGCTTGTGGAGTGCGTGGAGCACTTGTGGTGTGCGTGGAGCACGGGAGGTGAACACCAACTCTATATTTGAGTTGGGTGTTGGGACCTGTGAGAGGGAGAGCTTTGGGGAGAAGAATTACTGTTCACTTGAGGTGTGGGAAACCTCTATAAGGTGGTGGAGAAGATGTGGGATATTCTCTATTGTATTCTTTTCTGTATAAAGTGTTAATACAAGTTGTGTATTGTCTCTCATATGCTGTGTTATTCTGAATTCTAGTTACTTGGTGAATCTGGTTATTTCTGCATATTATAGTTGCTTGGTATTTGGTAATCAATTGTATGCTTTCGGTGTTTCGCATCCCTGACAGTTTGGGCCCAAATAGCTAGAAATGGCTAGTTTTCAGTTGTTTAGTAGATTAAGGTTAAGATATATGTCATTTTATCATTTATTTGAGTCTCTCTCTTCACTCTCTCCTACATTTTTTCTCTAATATTCCCACTTGATCATTGAATTCAAAGCTTGGTTGCCTTTTTAAATCTCTCTTGGTTCTTGCTTGGCACATTTAGATTTTATTATGACAGGGGATGCCCTACCATACTGCAACATATCTTAGTGAATCACATTGCTCTCTATAGTATTCCTAAAGCTTGTGTGTTTTTCCTAGATCCCTCAAGACTCCATTACACCTTTTCTTGTACTCCTTGCATTGGCTCTCTCATATATTGGTAGCTTTTCCTTCACCTCTTCCACATATTTTGGCTCTTGGTATGGACTCAACGCACACATAACCTGATCCTCTTCTTCTCTTGCTTCCTAGATTGGATAATCATTTGGTAAAAATATTTCACACTCCTTTTGAGTTTGATATGAGGGCACTTTGCTATGCAAAGTGAAATTATTGTTTATTTTCAATAGTATACATTCTAGGGTTTAATTTATTTTAGTGATTTAGCTTGTTTAGGGCATTATCTAGGATAATTCTTGAAGTTTCTCAAATTTATATGTGGTTAATAATATATTTGTTTCTTAAAATATCTACCATTGTATGTTATGATTGCATTGGAAATGTTTCTCATTATATAGTAGGATTTTACATGCTCAAAACAAACTATACAAGTTGCATAAACAATCCACTCTCTTGCTAAACTAGAAAATTGCATTGTTAGAGAATAATACTGTTGAAAGTAAAGAGATAAATCAAACTTAGATTAGGCATTCTCTTAAACCCCTACTTTAAAATGTCTTTCATTTGGCCTGAAAGTGCCTCTGCTTCTAAGTTTACATATCATTTGTTTGCTCTCTTTATTCATCATTGTTATTTATTTAATTCATATGCAAGTAGTTTTCTAGTCTTAACTACTTGCTTTAGTATGGTTAGATCCACTTGAGATGCCTACATCCTTTGTGCACTTGATCACGATAGCCCTAACCTAGTTTATAAGTCTATCTATAGCTTGGTGCAAGATGACAACATACATAGCCACTATAGATCTCTTGTAGCCTATAGAAGCCTTGAGCCTTCTATCCAACTAGTTATTTGTTTAAGTACCCTATATACCCCTTGCCAAAAATTAGTGGCTCTATTTATATTTTTAGAGATATATTATAGCACACCTAATGGACCTCACATATAGTCTCATTCTAGTTATATCCCATTTAGATCTCTCTTAGCCAGCTCCCCTCTATTAGGTATTAGGCTTTGCTTTCAGTTATTTTTTGGCACTCACCTTGGTTCTTTTCTCCTACTTTGGTTTTATGTCATTCTCCCTACTGGTTCTCCATCTATTTTATTTTTCTATTATATTTTATGTTGATCTTGCTTCATTACATCCATGGTCAATCTCCCACCTTTAGGATGCCAATCCCATCAAATTTAGGGCCTTATCCCTGAGCTCACTCATGATAAATCTATGGCTACAATGGAATGCCATAGACACCATAGGATCCAGGACATTCCCTCAACATATCATGGTGATCTATACCCTCTCACATTCTAAAGGGAAAAATATTGGTAGGTCTACAACCAATAGAATTGGTCCCCTTTTCACTAGTCCAAGATTTATTCATCTGAGGATGTTTCCCCTCAGCCTCAGACTATGACTAATTCACCCATTCAAGGTGATGAGGATCCCCTTCAAGATTGAGACCTGATGAGCTACATGCTATCATTAATGAATGTCATAAACACCTTTAAGTAAATAAAGTACACCCTTCTCTCTTAGGATTTGATGGTGTGTTTCCTCTAGAGATAGATCTCACACCCATTTAATTTTGAGTACCTCAACCAATTCTCACATGAGCTCTCCACCTCTTTCTTGATAGGAGACTCTATAGTAATAACCCCCTCATGTTCATGTTGTGGGTCATAGTTATTCCCACTTATTGAGGCATATTCATCATGAGGAGTCTTCTCATCATCTTAATCCATCCTTTAGAGTTTCAGATGACTACATTTATTTTGATCACCACCTACAGACTAGAGATTCATGGGATGCCTATCTGAAGCATTAACACCCTCAAGTTAACCCTCATCTCATGGAACATGAATAACATCATGGATACTAAGGTCACCATGACCATTTCCATGAGTATTCCACATCATCCCATCATCCCTATAGGGAGCAGTATCTTTCTTGTGGTGATTCCCCACCCTATGGTAGAGATGATTATTAGCATGAACATATCCTAAATCAAGAGTCACTTCAACATCATCCTCTCTATGATCAAGGTTATGATGATGTCTATTGGCATAGGAAACATCATCAACATCACGATCCCCCTCCTAGAGTTCATCGCTAGCCTACTATCAATCATGCCTATGAGGATCTCCATATGAATCCTCTAGCACCTTGGGTGCATATTGTTCCCCTTCTTACTCCTATCTTTGAACTACCTAAGTTCAATGGGACTTGGGATTCTAGTCCCACATAGCATATTATAGTATTTAGGATGGCATGTATGGATTGGGAACAAGATGAAGGCATGATGTTGAAGCTCTTCACTCATTTCTATGAGTTGAAGCTCTTGTTTGGTTTTAGAATCTACCTCTAAATTCTCTCTAGTTTTAGTTCCTTCTAGATTACTTCCTCTAGTACTTTGATATCTTTAAACCTTTCAACCTTGGAATCTAATCACTCACCTCCATGGCATAGGCCAAGGGTAAATCCAACTTTGATTTTATGCATAGGTAGCATTCAGTCAACCATACATGTAAAACATGGTTTTTAGATGATCATCTTTATGATATGTTCATGTGAGCATTAAGGTAGGAGGCTCACCTTGATGTCCTCAAGCATAATCCCACCTCGTATGATGAAGTTGTTAATGATTGTATGAATATTTAAGTATTTGAAGTACATGTGGGCATGCAACCTGTGCCAACCCAAAATTCATCCTCTTCATGTGATCACAAATATAATGTGACTAGTGATGGTAACTGAAATTTAACTAGTGATGGTGTCACTAATTCTCCTCTTGAGAAAAAGGACAAGAAAGACAATCACAAGGTGAATGCTTTTATTAAGAAGCCAGATAAAAAATAAGGCTTCTAAATCAAGCATATCAAAATAATGGATGGTGTTTCCTTATGACCCCACCAAGTTTTATAATTTTCATTAGATGAAAGGGCATGATGATGTTAATTTTGATACCCAAAAGGTTGGTGTGCAAACTTACCTCCATCTCAAAGTTCTCCACTTGAAAAATCCAACCAAAAATTAAATGTGTTCAAGGAGTTTCTACCCAACCATGATAAGAATAAATCAAAGGCTAAGGGCCCTCATTCCCCTTATTTTTATTCTCCCTCTTCTAACTCCTCTTCCTAGGTTGACCCAAGAGGGAAATCCAAATGTAAGAGTAGGAAGGTTGTTATTGATATTGACATAGCCTCTATTGAGTATGAGTGTTTCATCAACATGTGATTGGGTCAAGTCACCATCCCCATTAGAGAGACTAGTGGTGTTGGACCTCTTGTCCATCCCATGGGGGTAGGAAACCCTAAAGTTAGATTTTAATTTTGGCATAACATCCCTCCTCAAGCTAGATAACATCATTACTCTATCATAGAGGAGTTGTAGGGCTTCTCAGCTAGGATCTCCATTTGGGAATTTCTTCACCTTTACCTTGAGCAAAGGGTCCTAATCTTTGATAAGATTTGTCTCTCTCATGAGGGTTCACTATGAGATGATGTTGAAGTTTTGTTTAACTCTAATGCATCTAAGCATCCTCATCCTATCATCCTATCTTTTAACCCTACCTCATTTACAAATGCTTAGGTTCTTACAAAGAGGGATTAGTTATCTCTCTATATTGATACCTCCATCGATTAATGTCATGTTAGAGATGAATCATTGACAAAGGATTTACATTTAATATCATGCCTCTATATGTGTTCAATGAGCTTGGGATAAATTAGAAGATCTTTGATTCTCACCATAACTTGTTAGTTTCAATAATGACATAGTTGTGACAATGGGAAATGTGAAGCTCTAGTTCAAGTTTGACCCAAGAAAATTAGGATCAAGTTTTGTGTGTGACACTTAGATCTCTCATACAATATGATTCTTATTCATCCTTAGACTACTACCATGTAGGCCATCACATCAACCACATTTTGCATGGTTCAATTCATGCATGAAGGTGAGGTTCATACCATGGAGACTGACCTAGATCCCTAGGCATTACTTTACACAAAGACAAAGCCCTTAGGTGATTATTTAGTTGTCTTATCATGGGGATCTATGGAATCCCACATGGCCCTAATTTTGAGTCTCATTTTCTCAAGGATGAATGTTGTGATCTAGCTGAGTATTGAGAAGCATTCACTCTTTTTGAGTTTGGCATGCATCAACGAACTCCCTATCCAACTCTATGATGCCACCTTAGGTCATCCCTTCTTAGAGACCTATTTAAATATATATTTCTAAACATAAATATTACCCTCTCATCACACTTCTCCCATTGGAGTATTGGCTCTCTTAATGCATCTCCCATGGAGATTGCTAGAGTTATTGAGTTCAATCTTAAGTTCTATTCCATTCATGGTATAACACATAACCTAATAAATAATAGGAGATCTTAAAATGAGCTCATGCCCATGCATCATACATGACTTCATCCTCTTATTTATTTGGGTTCAGAGGTCTCATTCACCAATAATGACCCCACCTTCGACACTCTTGTGTTTTGGGTCATAACTGGTGAACCTAAGGATATGGATTCTCCATCTCCTTCTTCCTACCTTTCCCCTATTATTTGGCATATTCATTGGATAAGTAGTGGCCTACCTTAGGGGTAGGCCTCTAATTAGGGTGAAGTGTTGTCCTACCCTTAGGGCCAGGCCTAGGCCTTGGCTTGTGGTGCTTTAGTGACCCTCAAAGCTTACTTAAATACCCTCATGAGGCCCCTATTCAGTGGATTGCCCCTCTGATGGAATCCATCATCATAACTTTTAGGTCTTCATAGTTATTTAGCTTATGAACTCCTCTTTGGATGTACCTTAGGATAGAATTAGAGTCTTTCACTTCTTTTAGTTGGTTGGGCTACTATTTATTGGTAATTATCCCTCCACTAACTCCCTCTCTCTTTTTCCATAGTTCTTGTAGGTGGTATAGGTTAGTGGTTGTGGTTGATTGAAACTTCTTCTGGCCTTCCCTAGATATTCTTCATCTTGTATAGGCCTCCTACCACCCCTCTTCACCTCTCATTATAGTTATCATTGAGGAACTCTCTCACTGTTAGCCATCACACAATGGTGGTGGCTCTACTCGCTGAGATGTCTTTCCTACCTCTAGCACCCTGACTCCTCCTTGTGTCTGCATGACAAATCAATGTGACCATAGATTAGTCATGTGCATGTTGAAATGAGATAAATGTGTTTAACCAACATGTTTTTCTTATACCCCCCTCTCGTTCCTTTTTAGGTGAGTTTTGGGCCTTTTCAAGCTCATCAAACTTATTTTTGGACCTTTTTAGCCTAGGCCATGGGTTTCTAGGCTAAGTCATAGCCTGACGATGGGCCAGGCCATGGCCACATGGCCTATCAATGGTCTAGGTTATGGGTTTGCCTAGGTAGGATATGACATGGGCTTGAGGGCTTCCTTTTGCCCTCTCCCAACTTCCACTTTATCCCATTATTTTTCATAGGACCACAAAACCTTCAACCTAAGGGTTTTGGCCCATTCTAGATGTAATGACAAGGTCCGTTTCTCTCTTTGAGGCATGTTTGAGTGTGTTTTTAGACCATTATAGTATTTTAGACCCCCAAGTCCTCTATCCTATCTATCTCATGTACTCCTTGTCAGGGTACACCTTGGGATAGAAGTTGATCTCTATTCTTATTTATATTAGTAATTTCTCAACTCATTCCTTGTTGATCCCTATTGATTCCCTCTCCCTCTTTCATTATGGTTCTTATAGGTGTAGATTAATGGTTTTGGTTACTCTATGACTTGATCTAGTCTTCACTAACTAGTATTTCTCCCTTCATATACATCCTACCACCTTTCATCACCTCATCCCATAATCAGTGTTGGTTTTTTCCCTTCAATTATGACTTGATTGTGTTATTTATTTCCCTCATTCAACTCACTCTTCCTAATCTATGTCAAGATAATCCTTCTATAACATCCTATTGTATCCTCAACCCCTATCATCATATACCTCTAAATGGTGATTCACATGGATAGTAGTAGTTGAGGCAACACATGACCCACCATTGTCACTTGGATTATTGATGACCCTTAGAACTATGAGCTTATTGCATCTGGTTACCTCTTTACCAATGAGATGATGAATATAGTTGAGTATCATGAAATCATTAGTGTTTTTATTGACACTCATTTATTAGGCATGTGTTATGTGTTGTTGTCCTCTAACTCACTCTTAGCCATGCCTCAGCTCACTAGTATTTGGGCCATACTTAGCTCTAAGTTGTTCTCCCTCTTTGAGGTGATGCATGATTTTCTCTCCTTCTTCGAGGACATCTACTTCACCCATATCCCTCATAAGTAAAACACTAGGGGTGACACCTTAGTGAATATCATTTTATATTTTATGATTTGATTTGATGTCACTATGTCCCTTATTCCTAAGAGCTAGAGATAGAGATAGAGATAGAAATAGAGTTATATTTGAATTATGCAACATTTGCACTCTCACCCATGGTTCATGCCATTGAATTATTTCACCACCATTCTTATTAGGTAAGTGTAGGTGATTTTACCTTTTATATTTTTAGTTCTTGCTTTGCTTTGCTTTTGTGTGGATTTCAAGTATTGTATATCATTCTTTATTCATTTGAACATCGGTTGTTTTTACCTTGGGGGCATATATAATCATACTTCCCATGACCTTTATCCTCTCTATGATTACACATCAGCTCACATGTAGACTACCAACTCTAATTATCCTACTTAGAGACATTTTCCATTCACTTGGACCTTTCCTACATCATTTTTTCATCCCTTATATATCCTTAGCACATCTCAAACCTTTTGCATGTTAGATAGGCCCTCTAAGCACCTCTTAGGGCCCTTTCATAGGCTTGTTGACTACTCAGAGTGGTCAGTTGACCTAGGACATAGCTTAGGGAGGAAACCCATGACCTAGGCCACACATTTACCTCATAGGGAAAAGTGCAAAAAAGGCCCCTGTTTGGGCCCAAATGGCTAGAAATGACTATTTTTTTGTTGTTTGGTGGATTAAGTTGAGATATACGTCATTTTATCATTGATTTGAGTCTCTCTTTTCACTCTCTCCTACATTTTTTCTTTAATCTTCCCATTTTATCATCACATTTAAAGCTTTGTTGCCTTCTTGAATCTCTTTTTGTTCTTGCTTGGCACATTTAGCTTTCATTGTGACAAGGGATGCCCTACCATACTACACTATATCTTGGTGATTCACATTACTCTCTAAAGTGTTCCTAAATCTTGTGAGTTATTCTTAGCTCCCTAAAGACTCCATTTCACTAGTTCTTATGCTCCTTACATTGGCTCTCACATATATTGGTAGCTTCTCCTTCACCTCTTCCACAAATTTTGTCTCTTATTCTGGACTCAGCTCACACATAGCCTAATCATCTTTCTCTCTTGCTTCCTAGATTAGTAATCAGTTGTTATAAATTATACACACTCCTTTTGATTTTGATATGAGGTCACTTTCTTTTGCAAATTTAAATCATTGTTTATTTATAATAGTATACATGTTAGGGTTTGATTTGTTTTAGTGATTAATCTTGTTTAGGGAATTATCAAGATAGTTTCTGAAGTTTCTCACATTTCTATGTGGTCATTAATATATTAATTGGATGAAATATATACCATTGTATATTATTATTGAATTGGAAACATTTATCATTACATAGTAGGATTTTACGTGCTCAAAATAAACTATACAAGTTGCATAAACAATCCACTCTCTTGCTAAACTACAAAATTGAATTGTTAGAGAAGAATAGTGTTAAAAGTAAAGAGATAAATCAAAATTATATTAGGCATGCTCTTTAACCCTTGATTAAAAACATATTTATTACTTAAAACATCTTTCATTTGACCTAAAAGTGCCTCTACTTCTAAGTTTACATATCATTTGTTATCTCTCTTTATTCAGCATTGTCATTTCCATAATTCATATGTAAATAGTTTTCCAGTCTTAGCTACTTACATTATTATGGTTAGATCCAATATATATACCTAAATCATTTTGTGTGCTTAATCATGTTATCCCTAACTTTGTTTACAAGTCTATCTATAGCTTGTTTTAAGCCAAAAAACCAAATAGCCACTATAGATATCATGTAGCCTATAGAAGCCTTGAGCCTTTTAACCTACTAGCTTGTTTAAGTACCATGTGTACCCCCCTACCAAAAACTAGTGCCTCCATTTATATTCTTGGAGCTACAACACATTTGGCATGAAAGGCAATCTTTTCCTAGTTATTACTAGTGAAACATTAGAGCATCTTAGTTGCGTGAACCCCTTTTACAAAGTGGATGCATGTTGGAGATTCAAAATTTATTATTGACTAATACTTGTAGACCAATAATTAGACATCATTTGATTTTATAGTATCATGTTGGTTTGTGACTGAAGAGGTATGTTCATCACTACCTAGTGAGGTGGAACATTGGTTACCCCTTATTGAGGTGGAAAGATGTTTTGCCTCTGATGCTTGGGTACATTGGATGGTGCTTGTTATTATGGAATTTTACTCATCACCTACTATTTTGGAGTAATATTCATCACATTTTGTTGAGGCATGGCACTAGTCATTACTTAACTACTTAATCCTTATTGTTGGGTGCTTGAAGAAGCAATTGGTTGAGGATTAGAGGTAGTTGTTTATGGTTGGGAGGTAGAAGTTCCTACCCCCTAATTTTGATAACCACTTATGGTGTTAACTAAAGACACATTAAATTGTGGACTATGTGTTTGTGTGTTTACACCACTTTGGTTTAGATTGGGTGTTATTTGTTCATTGTCCACTATGTTTGGCTCATTATTCTACATAGAAGTAGAATATACTTCTTCAATAGTTAGGGTATTGAACATGTTTTATAATAAATTTATTTATGAAAATGGGTTTATAACCTAATTTTTTTAGCATGTCAACTCAATTAAAACTCCTATTAAAGGAGCTAACTCAATAAGAGGAGCACTTGACAAGGTCATATTGTTAAATTTGTGTGCTAGGTTTAGGTATGTTTGTTATGTTGTCTACATCTAAATGAAATGATCCTCTATGAGTCTTTTTCCTATGATAATCATATGAGGGTCCTAATACAACATCAACACTATGACATGAGGGTTGATATAAGAGTCATGTTCAATGTTCTGATTGTAAGGCATGTTGTAAGGCCCTCTTACTAGACTTGACAAGTTTTCATGGGGAAAGTCTACCATAAACTTAGTCCCTATCTCCATAGCTCTAATTAAAATTTCATCCTTATTCACAATCAAGTGATGATCAAATAGATAATGATCATAGGTCAATGGTATTATAATATAGTAAGGTTGATGTTGAACTTTTTTTACAACTGTAGGTATGTTAGTGAGGTATTGTGTCATCTATTCTTGGTCTTGCTCTGATTATGGAGGCATGTTGACCAAATAATGGGCCAAAAGAGCTTAAATCTATTCCCTTGATTAAATTTTATAAGTTGGATAAGGATCTATCTCACAAACAACATCATCTCCATAAGGGTCTTGAACAAAGTCCTCCTATGCAACAACACTTCCATATCTTGGATTGTAAATGACACCAACACATGTATAGTGAGACATGGTCAAATTAATGATGAACGTTTCATTACAAAAGGGGATTAAAGTTGTACAAAATCTGAAAATTAATGTCTAAAAGGATAAAATGTTCAAACTTGGTCAAAGAAATAGAGTTGTATCTCTAAAATGGTTTGTGGAAAAACTTAGTATAACACAGTATAATATGAAATGTCTAACAGTAAATGTCTCACACAAATAAGGTTGAGTGGATGAACTAAAAACAAAATGCCAAAATCTAGGTACAAAGTGTTCTAAATAGGTCTAAACTAGGAAAAGAAAGGTTGCTAGGTCTTTTGGCCAAATTCATCATCAAAATCTAGGCTAAAACAAAGGCATGTGCTAGGACTCTTGGTAAAATGAAGCATCAAAATTTAGACTTAAAAAAAAGGGGTTAATCTAAGAAACTTGGAACACTTTCACATAGACTACGCACTTGTTTCTATACTTAAACTTAATCAAATTGGCATGAGGTGTGAAATAAAAGGCATTTTGGGATAGACTATTTTCTCCCAAATAATAGTACAAACAAATAGTTTTTAAAATTAAGTAAAGAACTAACCTAAGTTACTCAACCCAAAATAAAAAGCTTAGTATTTAAGCCTCAATTAGATAAGGCCTTAACAAAAATCAATCAATGTTTAAATTCAAACTTGTCAAAGTTAATTAAAAAATCAAATTAGGAAAATTTAGGATTTTTTGAATAAACAAGCTAGACAAAATTGAACAACATAACTACACTCAACAAAGACCACAAAGGCATACAATGTTTGCTTCAAATGTGAAACTTGGACACAAGACAAAACAAGTTTATGAAATAATTTGAGTAGCATAAAGGTGTTATCATTCTCTAAATATATGAATAATGGTTTGTTTCAAAGACTCCTAGGCACAAACTTGAAATTATTTGGGTAGCATAACATAACCCTTTTAATCAAGTGACATACATAACATTTTTGACACAAAAGTCTAAGATAAAAGTACAGTGTCAAATGGATGGCATAATACCTCCTCAAAAAATGGAGTAGTGTGGACACAAGACTCATTTTGATGTGGCATAAAAACACACAAATGGTTTTAGACTCAAAATACCAAGCAATAAAGGGAAAAGAACAAATACAACTAAGTATATCATTATAAACCCTAAATTGACAAGGTTTGGTCAATAGGGGTTAACTAAAACTATAGTTTTTGAACATCTATATTGGTCCCAATTGTGATTAACAAAATAAATGCACAAGCCAATTGAGTTCATACTAGTTAAATTAATATTCAAGGGTATATTCCTTTGCATATTTATTCCATCCATGGACCGCTTAGTGGAATCCCCTAGTTAATCATACTTGATTTGGGTCTTCATTATGAAAGGAGAGGTTAGCCACTCAACCCCTTGGCTCTCGTAGTATGTGTGCCCTAATTTGTATACTCCACCATGGATTAGGGTTGGTAAAATCACCCATAAAGAAATCTTGAAGAAGCTATGAACTCCCCTTCACAATTGAAGCTACATGAAAATAAAAGTAAGTGGAAAGACTTTAGGGGTTATTTTAAGATCACCTAAACCATATGGGTTTTGGGGAGAGACGATATAACATTCTTTCCATGCCTAAGACTAGGCACAAATTGTAAGTGAAAAAGGAACTTTTGGTTATCCAAGTTCCCTATAGTAGATGGGGGGTGGGAATACATGCACTCTTCATTTTATTCAAAAAACACACAAGTAACAAACACTTTCAAGAAATCACAATCTAAATGAGTGTCAATTTGGTGCACCAAATTAAATGTTTGATTAAGTTCCTTGGCCTTTTGGCTTAAATTTTCAAAAATCTTGAAATAATGCTCATAAAGCAACTTAACACAAATTACCTAGGCTCAATTTAAGAACTAAAACCAAATATTAAAGACTTAACAATTCATTTTATGCACCAAAATGAAGTGTTTAACAATTAACAAATATAGGTTCCTTTTAAGCACTAAAATCAAGTGTTAAAGACTTAACAAATTCATTTTAGGTACCAAAATAAAGTGTTCAAGACTTTTTTTAAAAAATTAGGCACAAAAATGAAGTGTTTAAGACTTACCATTCTAGGTTCCTTTTAAGCACTAAAATCAAATGTTCAAGACTTAGCTATTCTTTTTAGGCACCAAAATGAAGTGTTCAAGACTTAAAAATTATAGGTTCCTTTTAAGCACTAAAAATAAAATGTTTAAGACTTATAAATTCTTTTTAACACCAAAATAAAGTGTTCAAGAGTTAGCTAAATTCATTTTAAACACCCAAAATGAAATGTTCAGGAGTCTAAACTTACAAATTCATGTTCTATTCCTATCTTGGACCTGCAAGGGTTAGATAGTTTCCTCTTGATTTGAAGCACAATCAAGTATGAGCAAAACAAATTTCAAAACATATCTCTTGGGTTTCCTATTTTAAAAACATAAAGATCGATGTCGATTACCTATGATTGATGCCAGTTACTAGGGAACCGATGTCGATTGATAATAACTGATACCAGTCTATAAGGATCAAGATCAGTTGACTATGAACCCTGAGGCAAAACAAACATGATTAAAAAACATAATTTATCTCAAATTTATATAAAAACTTCTCAAAACCTATAACACAGTGATTAAATATAGAGTATAAAGGTCAATGAGACCAAGAAATAACTAGTAGGAATGTTAAAAAGATTCAAAATGCAAGATTTGTAAGCTATGTATTCCATTGTACCCTGACTAATGATGTTCATCCAAAAATAATCTTAGTTAGGTATAATTAATGAATGTTAGGCATAACTAATGTCATTTATGCCTGATCGATGTCAGTCTCTGTGTAGATCCAAGTTAGCATAAAAATCAAAAATATGACAAAAACAAAGATAAAACTCTAATTTTGAAGATATTCAAGCATTCATTTGAAGATCTATTAGTTTCATCTTGGTCTCCTTGGTACATGGGATGTGTTTAGGTCCCATTGGGTTTATCATTTGTGATCATAATAATTTGACAATAGAGAGGAGGTTAGAACAAGTGTTAGTTTCACAAAATAAATAAAATCATCACACTAACATGCTAACATATCTAAGCCTAGATCTTAAGGGGAGAATATATTAAAAAATACATATGAAATCACAACTAAAATGAAAATAATTACAAATCCCTTACCTTATTTAATATCTTCAAGTGATTTGTTCATGGTTTGCTTGGCTTGTGCTCAGAATCTTTGGTAATGGAGTTTGGCTATCTCGTCTCCTTGGTACCATCGTGGCTTATGGATTGGCTTATAATTTTGGCATTATAATACTATTGATTTAAATATTTATATAAAACCTACATTATAACTTTACTCTATCCAATCTCTCCAAATTAAAAGGCAAATGCTTGTATTTGTAGATTTAAAAACTAACCCCAACTCAAGGTGAGTTAGAGTGAAGTTTAAACATGGAATGAGTTTAAACCTAACTTAAGTGAGCTAATTAACCCTAGAGAAGTTAAAAGGTGTCAAAACCTCATTATTTTAAATGAATAGGCATGGGTGAGATATTTTGAGATATTTTCAAAGCTTGAAAACTCACAAAAGTAATCATGAAAACCTAAGATATTCTTGATTTTTGAATTTCCTTTTTTAGAATTTCATTAATTTCACATGGATAATTCAACTAGGCTTTTAATTTGGTTTATAATTTTAATTAATTTTGATTAGGTTTTTAGCATTTCCAAGATTTGATTTAATTTCATGTGTGCACTTGCCCCACTTGATAGGTCTATAGGCCAAATTACATGTTATGATGCCATAGGTTGAATAGAGATGAATATATGAGAGGTGTTTATTATTTATGGTAGGATACCCAAATTATGGATGTCTCAATTGGATTTTGAGCTTTGATAAATGATGCACAAGTAAATTTGGGGTATTCAGTGATTCTTAGGCTTAATTTACAATGGTTGGTAGGAATCAGTCTAAATTCCAATTCAATCTATTGGTGGTCAATTTTAGGTGTCTATAGTAATAAACTAATATAATTTGCATACATAACATCATAATGTAAGATAATATGAGCAAAATTTTGTAATATGCAATGTATGTTAGTCTAACATTCACAAGGCTATCAAGATAGATGTGAAAATGTATATGAACAATAAATATGAGTAATATCTGAGTAGATACCTAGGGGGATGGGTCATGATATCCATCATGACACCCAAGTAATAAGGGGATATGCATGAAGTCCCTCATGGAATCCAAAAATGGATTGTGTAACAAGTAAGAGATGAGTGTCTAGCTATGACACATGTAAGAAAGCATACATACAACACACATAAAGCATGCAAAGTAGGCCAAGGGGCCATAATACAAGGGACATGGATACAAGTCAATAAATTTAAGAAAGAAATACATACAAGGGCATGTTCAAATGTCCATATACGCAAACAAGTAAGTTGGCTTAGAGACACATGTAAGGACATGTTCAAATGTCCACATACACAATCAAGAAGGCACACATAAGGACATGGGCACCTATTCAAAGCATACATATAATGAAAATAAGTGGCATATATCCATATAGAAATGGCATATTCAAATTCTCTCAAATATAAGAATCATAGAGACACAATCAAGTCTAAACTAGGAAAGATAGAAATGAAATTATGTAGGAACATGCGGTACAAATCTATATAAGATCTAAGATATATGTGTGTTGAGTCTAAAGTAGTAGTAGTTGGTAAAAAATCTGAGTAGGTGTAGCATGATCAATATCAAGATATGACATTGCTAAATATGTGATTTAATGTTTAAAAATATGTAACCTGGTAATCAAAACTATGTATAGCATGCCCCCAAATGGGTGAATGTATCAAATGAGGAACCTATGTATCTTTTTGTATGCCCCTAGTGCATAAATAATAGAAAATATGGATCAGTATAGTGTACTTGAGTCCTATATCAATCTACAAGCACTCAACAATAATAAGTGAAGCATGTATGTATGATAAAAATTGACTATACTAAGATAGCTAGCATATTTAGTGTCTAGAAAATGTAAGAAGTGAAAACATAGAAATGCATACAATCTATAATTTATGGTTTTTGAGTAAATATTTGAACGTCTTTATGTTTTGACATATTATATCTTTTTTTTATTTTTATGGTATAAGCTATGTATAAATAACATTAAATTGAAATTATATACAAGGAGAGATAAATAAGGAAAGTATGTACAAGAAGGGAGGAATAATACTAACCAATGAGCCTCATGGGAGACTAACTATCAATGTGGCATGTGTCAAATAAAGGAATAGTGATTATGTGTGCTATATGAAAAGGTAACTAAGGTCCCATAACCTACTGTACTGAGTGATCTATAATTAGCACAACTTGTAAATAGTTGCTAAGAATCCATGAAACTGATTATGGTATCCTATGAATTGTAGGGGTCTTAGGGACCCATTTGGTATAAGATGTTGTAGTTGGAATATGTTCCCTATGTTGAGAACTCTAAGAACTCAATAATATTTATCTTGAAATAAAAGGAGTAGAGGGAGGCCCTCTATAATCTAAAACATATCTCTGATGTAGGGGGCTCTTTAATACTGGTCTCCATGGGAAAGTATGCATACATGGTAAAATTTTAGGAGTAAACCTCACTTGCACTGGTGGCTCAACTAAACTCTATGGTATACTGATAGGAATTGTACATAGAACTATAACTAGTAATTGTGGTGTGACTACCTATCGAATAGGTAGATGATACTCATATGAAATACCCCAAACTATGATTACCTAATTTACATGTATATATTTAAGGCATTTATGCATGATGGATGGGATGGCTTGTAGTTGTTATATCCATGGCCTACCTAGTTACATGTCAAATATACCTACACTAGGTACTACTAATAATATAGTGGCCACATGTGTTGGTCTAATCTATAGTGGAAGTATAATCTCCCCAATGGAGATATAAAAATGGCCACGAAAACCATGAATAACTATGTTGGTAGGAGAAATATCTTGCTCTGAATACCCTAAATGTTGTATAATTGTGATAGTTCACATGTAAATACTTGATCCATTATCAACCATAACACTCTAAATAGGATGATGATCTATGTAGGCTCATATAAAGAGTGCATATAAATATGAATCATCATCGATAATCTCTAGCCTTAAGAAAGTGATGAGTGGTCTAGTTGGTACTATAGTATGATACACACTAAGGATATTGTGTAGGGGGTGTGCATCCTTTGTAATAGTGTGGTATGGTGTTGGTGGTGGATGTGCCTAATAATTATAGTAAATACCTAAAGTTATGCTACCTCATTTTTTATATGCTTTGGAAATGGATCCAAAAATATTTTTAGTACTTTATCTTCTATTTGTTAAACTTTAGGTGCCTCTATGGGTGTGCCCACATTGATGATGTTTTCCTCTATCAAATCATGTATCTTATGTTTTAAGTTGATACATCTATTTATAATATGCCCTGGTACCTTGTGATAGTCATAAAATGCATTAGAATCATATTTATTTAAAAGAGGTCATATCGTATCAACCTCTTTGATGGGAGGGAGAGATAGGACATTGTATTCTAAGAGCTATTGTAAAACATGTGTCAATGATTTTGAAAGGTTTGTAAAAACTCTATATGGAGGAGCTAATAAAACTAAGCGAAGATGTGTCTCTTAAGTTATGTTAACTATGGCCTTTGTATCACTCTTGTTTTCAATGGCCCTTACTTTATATGGAGGCTTATTATAATTCTTAGAAGTTGATTCTAATCCACTTGTATATTTTAATTTTCCCATAGAGAGAAGCTTGACTTCCCTTTCTTTCACTCTGTGGCATAAATATGTTAATGTTGGAAATTTCTTAAACAAGATAACTTCATGTAATGTTGGTAGTAAGCTTTGTTTTAGTATGGCTTGGAGCTCTCTATCTACCATGGGCCTGGTCATCTTTGTCAATATAGTTTTTTATCACAAGATATATTATGTGATAGGGTCATTGGATTTTTGCTTCAGTTGTGCCACTTGAGCATATGAGATCTTATCATTGATGTTAATTGAAAAGTGTGTTAAAAACATATCTACCAATGGACTAAATGTGGTGATAAAATAATTTAAAATATCATAGAACCATTTTAAATCAAAGTCCTGTAGATTGTGTGGGAACAACTTAGTAAAGAGCCAATCATTGGACACATAGTCCAAACATGTTGCATGGAAGGCTCGTAGATGGTGATCTAGGTCACCCTTACTCTCATATAAATTAAACTTAGATGCCACAAAACTAGATGGTAAAAGAATTATCACTATGTGATGTGCCAAAGGTGTTTGTATAATGACATGAGAACCCAAGGCATATGATGGCCTAGTAACTCCCTACTCAATATGTAACACCTTAGCCTACAAATAATGATGTAAAAATGATAAATATGTGATGTAACATTTATAAAGATGTACCCTGACAATTGAAACTATGTATAAGGTGCCCCCAAATTGGTGAATGTATCAAATAAGGAACATATTTATCTGTGTGTATGCCACTAGTGGGTAGATAATAGAAAATCTAAATTGGTATAGTGGACTTGAGTCCTATACCAATCTACAAGCACTCAACAATAACAAGTGAAGCATGTATGTATGATAAAAATCAACTATACTAAGATAGCTAGCATATGTAGTGTCTGTCAAATATAAGAAGTGTAAACATAAAAATGCATACAATCTATAATTTATTTATTTTATTAAATATTTGAATGTTTTTATGTTTTGACATATTATATTTTTTTATTTTTAGGGTATAATCTATGTAAAAGAAACATTAAAATAAAATTATTTACAAGGAGAGAGAAATAAGGAAAGTATGTACAAGAAGGGAAGAACAATACTAACTAATGAGCCTCATGGGAAACTCATTGTCAATGTGGCATGTGTCAAATAAAGGAATAGTGATTATGCATGTTATATGAAAAGGTAACTAAGGTACCAAAACCTATTGTACTAAGTGATCTATAATTAGCATTGCTTGTAAATAGGTGTTAATAATCCATGAAATTGATTATGGTGTCCTCTGAATTATAGGGGTCTTAGGGACCCATCTGGTATAAGATTTTATAGTTGTCATAGGTGCCCAATGCTAAGAACTCTAAGAACTCAATAATATTGATCTTGAAAAAAAAGGAGTGGAGGGAGGCCCTCTAGAATGTACAACATATCTCTAATGTAGGGGTCTCTCTAATAAGGGTCTCTATGTGAGAGTATGCATATATGGTAACATTGTAAGAGTAAACCTCACTTGTACTGCTAGCTCAACTAAACTCTATGGTGTTGATAGGATCTATGCGTAGAACTATAACTAGTAACTATGGTGTGACTACCTATGGGACAGGTAGAGGATACTCATATGAAATATCCTCAATTATGATTACCTAATTTGATGTATATATTTAAGGCATCTATGCATGGTGGATGGGATGGCTTGTAGCTTATATATCCATGGCCTACCCAATTACATGTCAAATGTACCTACACTAGGTACTACTAATAATATAGTGGCCACATGTGTTCGTACATTCTATAGTGTAAGTATAATCTCCCCAATGGAGATCTAAAAATGACCACTGAAACCATGAATAACTATGTCGGCAGGAGAAATATCCTACTCTAAATACCCTAAATTTTGTAGAAGTGTGATAGTGCACATATTGATTTGATCCATTATCAACCATAACACTCTAAGCAGGATGATGATCTATGTAGGCTCATACAAAGAGTGCATATAAATATGAATCATCATCGATAATCTCTTGTTCTGAGAAAGTGATGAGTGGTCTAGTTGGTATTATAGTATGATACACACTAAAAATATTTTGTAGGGGTTGTGCATCCTCTATAGTAGTGTGATATGGTGTTGATGGTAGATGTGTCTGATAAGTATAGTGAACACCTAACATTCCCCTACCTCATTTTTTGTATGCTTTGGAAATGGATCCAAAAATATTTTTAGTACCTTAGCTTCTATTTGTTAAACTTTAGGTGCCTCTATGGGTGTGCCCACATCAATGATGTTTTCCTCTATCAAATATTATATCTTATGTTTCAAGATGATGTATCTACTTATAGTATGCCTTGGTGCCTTGTGATAGTCATAGAATGCATTGGAATCATATTTATTTAGAAGAGGTCCTATCGTATCAACCTATTTGATGGGAGGGAGAGATAGGACATTAAATTCTAGGATCTATTGTAAAACATGTGCCAGTGATTCTGGAAGGTTAGTAAAAACTCTCTATGGAGGAGCTAATAAAACTAAGTGAGGAGCTGTCTATGAAGCTACATTAACTATGGCCTTTAGATCACTCTTATTTTCAATAACCCTTACTTTATATGGAGGTTTATTATAACTCTTAGTACTTGATTCTAATCCCCTTGTATATTTTAATTTTCCCATAGGGAGAAGCTTGACTTCCCTTTCTTTCACTGTATGGTATAAATATGTGAATGTTGGAAATTTCTTGAACAAGATAACTTCATGTAATATTGGTAGTAAGGTTTATTTTAATGTCTTGGAGATCTCTATCTACCATGGGGCTAGTCATCTTTGTCAATATAGTTTTTTATAACAAGACATATTCTATGATAGGGTCATTAGATTTTTGCTTTAGTTCTGCCACTTGAGCATATGATATCTTATCATTGATGTTAATTGAAAATTGTGCTAAAAACATATCTACAAATGGACTAAATGTGGTGATAAATTGATTTAAAATATCATATAACCATTTTAAAGCATAGTCCTTTAGATTGTGTGGGAACAACTTAGTAAGGAGACAATCATTAGACACATAGTCCAATCATGCTGCATGAAAGGCTCGTAGATGGTGTTCTAGGTCACCCTTACCCTTATATAAATTAAACTATGGTGTCGTGAATCTAGATTTTAAAGGAATTATCACTATGTGATGTGTTAAAGGTGTATGTAGAAGAACATTATAATCTAATGTATATGATGGCCTAGCAATTCCCTACTCAATATGTAACACCTTATCCTAAAAATAATGAATATCATGCATAAATGATTATACATATAGAAATGAGGAACTAGCCATAGGAGGTGTTGCTATTATTTAAGTTTGTTGATTTAAAATAGGTTGTTGTACAAGCTATATTTAACTCAAAGTAGGTGTAACAATATTACTATCTAGGGGAGTAGAATATTGACCATTATTTGATTTGTTCTTTATTTCCATTATGGATTTTATAATTTGTGCATGATCATGGGATTGTTCTCAAAGTCTATCTCTAAAACTTTTTAGAATCTCATCCTTATTGACTAAAAGATTTTCATTGTTAAGTAAGGGGAGAGTTTCCCGGTTCCCATATTGTGTATCATTCTAATATTTATTGTATTTCTCATCTTGTACTCTATGATTTCAATATGAAATATTTTTATGCAAAACTTTGCTAGGTGTGGATGAATATACATGAGGAACACTATCATATTCTAAAGACTTTGTACATGTAATTTGATTTATCAATAATGTGACTTTTCACTTAATAACTATTTTTTATTCTACAATTTTGATAATATCTTGATCATACTAATAATTTGATCCCTTAGAGTCTCACAAGTGCAAATCTTGGTTGCTTTTTATTGATCATGTAGTAGCACACACCCTATAAGGGAGAGGTGGAGGCATGGATAGGTTATGTATGGGCACTAGTAATAATAATATAGGTTGTATCATCTCATGTAGGAGTGTTAGTATGGACCTAGTTATAGGGAAAGTAGTTATCAACCTCATGGAGATGAGGAGGATAAGGAGATTATTTCATGTGCATAAGATATGACATTGAAACTTGAAATCCAATTTTTAGCTTACATAATAGATCCTTTATGTATATAAGGATTTGTTTATTAATTACATTCCACATAAGATAATAATAACATGCTAGAGATAGAATCAAATATGACATACATTTTAACTAATATAAAACATCATGTACATGTGTTTATGTCATCTTTTAATTCATTATAAATGAAAGGAAAAAAGCATGCAAAGGAAGCTAGAAAAAGATATATTAAAAAGTGATAAACTTCATCTATCATTATTATCATGATTTTATGAAATGCAAATCAAAAGATACAGGGATCTAAAATATGAATGTGGGTCCTTGAAGTCTGAAAACATAAACCCTAGGTTTATTTAGGGTTAGACTTTATGCATTGTTTGAAGTAAGTCAAGTTCACCAAATGTTTTAACCTTTTAGTAATTAGGGTATTTCAATCTTATGTTGTTAATGGGATTGAGTATAGTAAATCAAGGTATAAATATGCAATAAATATAGCCACTGATCTGTAATAAAATTGACTTAATTTGACCTTTCTAAAAATAGTAATAAATAATGTAAACAAGTACTTAGTTGAAAAATGATTGAAATAGGAGATCTAGAGGCTACAAACTAGACAGAGTTAGTCTAAGTGTTGAAAATAAGATCCAAGTGTCAAAATCCTTCCTAGATAGTAGTGCCCTAATTGGACAATAGCACCATGTGATGTTATTTTTCCTATTTTTGTGGCAGTGTCCTCTATGAAACATTATTTTGATATTATGATGCACCTGTGTCTAGGCCTATCAAGCATGTTCTCATGTGCACAAGTCTTGGATCTCTATAGATGGCCTATTTTGATTGATTTTATGTGTAAATCCTAATCCTCTATATTGCTAGGGTATTCAGTTGATACAAAAAGTGAAGTTTGTTGTTAGTGGGATAGGATGGACATCCTCAACACCCTACTATGATGAGAGTTACCTACATACCAATACTTTGAAGAGGTATCGATCTCGATGTATTTATCCCCATATATAAGTGTTGTTACAAGTGTAAGTGAAGCTAGGATGAATGTTAACTTAAGTTCTTTGAATGTGATTGAGACTGGGAACTTGAGTAATCTGAGCTTAAGAATTCTAGAGATGGTTATATTTAGAATTAGGTTAGAATAGGTATTGATAACCTTAATTATGCACAACTTATTTTAAGTTTGTATGTGTAATTTGTATTTGATTTCCATTTAGAGGTTAGAGGGCTAAAATTAATATATATTATTATGGTTCTTGTGTAGGTCTTAAAATAGGTCTAGGTTGACCTTAGATGGTCTTAGATTTGAAAAGATATCTATTTGGTAGAAAAAGGAGGGAAAGGACAATAATACCAAAATTGGGACACTAGTGTCTTGTGGCACCATTGTCCTTATTATGGTGTTAGAGTCTAAGTGGTAAAATCTGAGGCACTAAGGGCCAAGATTTCAAGATGAGGGTTTAGGACTACTTTAGGTATGTTTAAGGATGCCTATATCCCATATAAAGGTTGGATAAGTGTGAAAATAGGTCATAAGATAGGTTTAGGGATAAGCTAGTGATGGGTGGTCTCAAGTAGCACTCTTATCATTCAAGTGTTATTTTTAGGTGATTACAACTTGGCAAACTTAGACCTTGATTTTTAATCTCAATTTATGACCTTTCCTACTTTTGGAAATCTTGCATCTACTATATCTTGTGCCCTTTGGCCTATTTTTAGTCTGATCAGTGTTTTGTTAATGACCTAAACCTTCTATCTTACCTATAATTCTTAAAATATGTTTATCTTATGCCCCTAAAAGTTTTGATCTTGTACCTATTTTATAACTACTAGGACACAAGCATCAGTCCTAGACCCCTATATTGATGTTAATGTCCTACCCTAATGTAGGTATCTAGTTCTCTAAAGTCATCTAAATTACAAATGAAACCTATCCTAATGGTTAGCCTAAGTGATTTAATGTAAGATATTTCCTAATATGAGTGATATATATTCACAATCACTCCTCATTCATTTATCATCTAAGATTCATACCAAAGAGAATTCAAAAATCAATCAATTGATAAAATATTCTTTGTTTATTCCTATTTCCATATTAGTCATAGGGACTACACATCTATAGGTATGAAGTATTGAAATAGTAGCCTAAGATCTCAATTTTTTAAGTTAAAATCTAGGTCATTATTGTACTTGATTTCCATATATTACATGATTCACACATCAGGTAATATTAAGAGAAAACTACATCAATTTGAGGCCCTCTTCAGATTATTGGCTATGTAGGTAATGCTTATTGACAGAGGGGTCTTTGGGGTCACCTCGACACTATGTGACCACTAACTCATTTTCCAAAGGTCACTATGAGTATGAAGCACTAGGGTTTTACAATTTCATAAGGAGTGATAGTCTATGACCTAGATCTAAATACACCAGAGTGGGGGTGACAAAAATCCAAAGAGAATCTAGGTGGTCACATCTTTTTTCAGCAATTATTTCACATAGGACACCTACATCTAGTTCAAATAATAACATCAATGCCACCATCCAAGGTTGATTCTAATTTCTATAGTTTTAGATGCACTTAATCCAAAATTTGGTGATTTTTATAGAATCCTCTTACAATATTCTTCCTACTTATTCCATATCTAGAATTGTGTCAGCATCATAACCAACTATTAGATTAAACAAAACACAGAGAGAGAAAATGAGATTGAGAATAGCAGAGCACATATTCAATGTATTCAACCAAGAATGAAGGCCTATTAAATAGGAAAACAAATGAAATACCTATGAAGCATGAGACGGGTATAAGAAAACTAACCTACGTTGGCTTGCATGAAATAGTAAAGATCGAACAAATAACTAGCCTCTTAACAAAAGTGGTTAAGGCAACTAACCAACATAAATTACCTTACTAAATAACCTAAGGTAAATACAATAATATGCTAACACCCTCCCTTAATGACTAAACTAGAAACAAGACCAATTTTATCTCTAAATTTTATGAACTTGTCTGTACCAAGTGGTTTGGTCATTATATCAGCTGGCTGCTCTGTAGTGGGGCAATAGAAGAGACTGATGTCTTCATTTGTAACCAACTATTAGATGTAATGATGGTGAACCTTAATGTGTTTTGTCCTAGCATGAAATATTGTATTCTTCACCATCTTCAAAACACTTTGGTTGTCACAAAAAATTGGAGTAGGCTTTGAAGACTCAAACTGAAGATCCTCCAAAATTTTCTTTATCCACATTGTTTCACAACTTGCACTGACCACAGCTTTATACTCTACTTCTATTGAAGATAATGCCACCATAGTTTGTAGTTTGCTCTACCATGAGAAAAATCCTAAACCAAAATTGAAAACATACCCTATTGTAGATTTTCTTGAATCAACTGAACCTGCCCAATCAGAATCAGAATATCTTGAAAGTTTAAAATCTACAGACTTCTTATATAGTATGCCAAAGTCAAGAGTACCTTTGACATATCTTAATACTCATTTTGTGGCTAACCAATGGACTTCCTATGGTTTAGACATGAATCGAGATAGAAAACTCACTGCAAAACAAATATCTGGTCTGGTGGTAGTGAGGTAAATGAGACTATTCACTAGCTACTGATACACTGTTTCATTGACAGGAGGTGAATCAGTGTCTATTGAAATTTTAGCTCCTACTTCTATAGGTGTGTGAGTTGGATTACAATCCATCATTTTGAACCTTTCTATCAATGAATTGGCATACTTATTCTATGACATGAATACAGTATTACCACTTTGCCAAAACTCAACACCTAAATAGTATTTCAGTAGACCTAAGTTTGTCATGTCAAAAGTACAAGAAACATTAGCTTTCATTTGTTGAATGAGACTAGTACTACTCCTTGTGATGGCTATATCATCAACATATATAATGAGAATCAAGATATCATCACCAGACACCTTTACATAGAGAGTTGGTTCCACATTACACCTTTTGAAACCTGACTCCCTAAGATATGAGTCTATTTTTGTATACCAGACTCGAGGAGCCTACTTAAGTCCATATAAGGACTTGATCAACCTACAAACAAGATGTTCCTTACCAAGAACTTGAAAACCTTGTGGCTGAACCATGTAGACTTCCTCCTCCAAATCTCCATTCAAGAAAGCACTCTTTACATCTATTTGGTGCACTTGCCATCCAAACTGAGCAGCAATAGCAATAATCAAATGAAAAGTTACCATCTTGGTGGTTAAAGCAAAAGTCTCCTCATAATCAACCCCTTCCTCTTGTGCATAACCTTTTGCAACAAGTCTAGCTTTGTGTTTGTCCAAGGAACCATTTGCTTTGTATTTTACCTTATAAATCCACTTACAACCAATGGATTTCTTTCCTGGTGGTAATTCCATTAAGTTCTAAGTCTTATTTTTCATCAAGGAATCATATTCCAATTGCATAGTTGATTCCCACTCAGACTTCCCTTTGGCCTATGAAAAAGAAGTAGGCTCAAATACTTGTGAAACAACAGTTGTTAGAGCAAGATTGACATGCTCACCTTTATTACCAAACTGCTTTCTTGATCTCAGTCTTCTACCTTCCACACCTTGTGGCAAGTCTCCTTCTTTTAGTGCTTCAATTGTGGTAGTATGCCACTTTGGCTTCTTTGGTTGTTCTACTGGAACCTCATAATGACCTATATCAATTCCCTCCCTGGAATGTGATTCCACTAATGAACAAGAATCCTACTCACTTTTCACATTATAACTAATAATTGAATCATTAGATAACAATGACTCAATATCTGAAACTTGACCAGTTGTTGTGAAGTATGGCATTTGTTCATTTACTATGACATCTCTATTTACCATAACTTTGTTAGTAGAATCATCAACTAATCTGTAGGCCTTTGACTGATCACTGTATCCAACAAACATGTATGCTTTGCTTTTTGCATCCAAATTTCTTCTCTTTTGACTAGGAATAACTACAAAAGCAACCAAAAATTATAAAATCACTTACATCTGGAGTTTGACCTGACCAAGCCTCCTCTAGATTTATATTCTCCAAAGATTTTGTAGGACTTCTATTGAGGATGTATACTTTTGTATTCACTACTTTTGCCCAATACCTGTATGGAACATTTCTACTTTGGACCATACAGTGAGCCATGTCCATCACCGTCCTATTACGCCTTTCCACAACTCCATTTTGCTGCAGAGTGTAAGGTGTAGTGTATTGTCTATGTATGCCGTCAGTGGCACAAAACTCCTTGAACTATTTTGAGATGAACTCACCCCCATTATCCATTCTAAGAGATTTCACTAGTCGTCTTGCCTATTTTTCAACCATAGCTTTCCAAGTAAGAAAGTTATAAAACCAATTAGATTTCTTCACTATAACGTATACCCACTTTTTCTTAGTGAAATCATCAACCAGTAACAGGAAATAATGGGCACCAGAAGGGGTAGGTGTCTGCATTGGACCATGCAAATCTACATGTACCAAATCCAATACTCCCTTTGTTCTCAAAGCTTTACCAACATCAAATGAATGTCTAACTTGCTTCCCCAAGTGACATCCAGTACATACATGATGACTATGCCGAATAGAAGGAATCCCCTTAACCATCTTAGTCTTACTCAATGTAGTCAAATACTAAAAATTCAAATGCCCATACCTTTCATGCCATAGTGAACTTGTGCTATCAACCGCTGCAAGTGCACTTTCCTTTGCTTTGATTGGATCTGCAAGCTTATACAAGCCTTTCTCACCAATCCCAACAACAATAATCTTGTTATCTTTAGTGGTGACTAAACATTGTTGTTCTTGAAATTTTACAACAAAATTAGATTTTGAGGTGATCTCATTGATTGAAAGAAGATTTTTGTTCATATCTGGTACATACCTAACATTCTTGGAAGTATAATTTACTGTACCATCACACTTATATGAACATTACCAAATCCTTTCACAAAATATGTTGTACCATCTCCCAAAGATACAGATTCATTACTACTGTTATCTTCAACAAGATCCACATACCAGTCCTTATGGCATGTATTGTTGGGATATGAATACCGAAAGCACACAATTGATTACCAAATACAAGCAACTTAATATGCGAAAATAACTAGAATCAACAAGTAACTAGAATCCAGAAATAACACAAGATATGAGAGACAATACACAACTTGTATTAATACTCATACATAACAGAATACAATAAAGAAGATGCCACTTCTTCTCCACCACCTCTTCAGAGGCTTCCCACACCTCAAGTGAACAGTAATTCTCTCCTCAAAGCTCTCTCTCGTAGGTCCCAACACCCAACTCAAACATTGAGTTGGTGTTCACCTTACACCTGTGCTCCACGCACTCCACAAGTGCTCCATGCACTCCACAAGTACTCAACGTACTCCAAGTAGATCTCCCCTGAACCTGCAACAACCTGCACCTCAATAGACCTTACTTATGGAAGGATCTTCCTTGCCTTCCTCTCTTGCTCTATCTGAGTACACACTATACTCCAAGTAGATCCTACCTGATTCTGCTCCCTATTGTGTTGCTATCCTATCTGATCTTGTACACCTACAAATCAACTTGGTTCTGCACACCTGTGAACCTTGACCTTGCACACACATACACCTACAAATCAATTATCTTACTTACCATGTAGATCTCCTATAGAAGCCATGCTCACCTGATGACCAAGATCATACATACATGAAGAACCCTGTTGATTCTCCAATCCAGCACCCACACTTGGTACTGTGGCACTAAGAAGAACACACCATTGCTCACCTCACACACAAAAGGAGCTTATAATATTGCTCTCTTACTCTCTAGCACAAATTTACAATACAACCATGAGTCTAATATATAGATCTCATCCAAACAATAATTAGACACCTAATTACAATAATTAGATCCACAGCTCTCAGTCTAAAATTAGCTCTAAACATGCAAACACATGGTTCGTCAACTAACTACCCGTAATATACTCGCAGTCAAACCACACAGGTGACCGATGTCAGTCCCTGTCTATCTGGGGGTCACTGATGCCGGCCAACTACTGACCGACGTCGGTTGCTTCCTGTCTCCTACCTGCCAATGTCAGTTGGCCTGACCGATGCTGGTAATAGTAACACTCAGCAACCTTCCTGGAACCTCCTCCTCTATTTGCATCAGTGAAGCTTTTAGCTCCACAACCTAATAATCTCCCACTTGGAGATAAACAGTTGCACTGTACCTGTACCTGTACCCCATCTAATCTATTTCCTAGTTTGTATCCCTCTTCAAGATCAATCCTGAAGACAACCCACCACACACACTATGGTGTACCTCCTATCATCTAAGGACCCTGCCACATCTGCATCTACAAACACATTTAGTGAAGTCCTGACCTTGAATAGCATGAATCCCTGCTGCTAGTCCCTCTCACATCCCTGAGAACTCACTTCTCTAAATTGGCTTCTAACTCTCTGACAACACCCACTGCTTGGGCAAATTTAGATCTATACCAGACCTCATGTGATTTCAGACACTAAACTATCCAGGCCTTAGTGTGCTTTGATTCTACATCCTAAACCTTGCCAACACCTGATTCACATCAGCTCCCACTGGAAACAAAATCAACCTATGATCTCCATGTCTCCCATGCTAAAGAATTTCACTGCTCCAAATTCTTCATAGCAAACCACTGAACTAATCTTACCCTTAGCTCAGCAAAACCTTGTATGTACAAACCTACTAGCTAGCATACTATCCACATACAGCAACAGAATGATGTTGCAATCATCATCCACCTAGTAAGTCAAACCACAGTAGTTACCCTGACATTGACTAAAGTCATGCTTTGTCATCCCCCTGTCAAAACCTGTACCACTATCCTGCAGCTCCCTCAAGACCATATGACTTGGCCTTCCATCTCACATGTTTATTCTCTCTATTCTTCAACTAAGGAATCCATTCATCTCTATGCTTTCATACCTACTGGTAACCCTACCAAATCTCCTACTTAGTTCTGCAATCTTTCCATGCCATGCTCCCACTGTTTCCTAGATCCTTCTTGCTCTACAATCAGTAACTAGTATAAAGAAGAAGAATAATGAATTTGATGCTTACTTACGTCTTCAGTCCTCCATATGGGCATTTGAGACTCCTTAACAGCTTGCTATCCACCCAAAATCTGTTACAGTGACTGACCTCAGTCACCACACAGTCTACATCCAACTGACATCGGTTCCATGCACCTATCCCTGACTACCAACCCTGTAGACATTGGTGTCCCTGCTATCGACGTTAGTCCTCGTGACCGACGTCAGTCTTACCTCCTATTGATGTCAATTTTCTTGCCAATGCCGGTACCTGTGTTTTCCTATAAGTGATGACTTTTTTACTCGCAAGCTCCTTTGAATCAAGTCCCATGTCCAAACT
The DNA here is from genome assembly GCA_037957365.1 of Torreya grandis. Taxonomy (NCBI): domain Eukaryota; kingdom Viridiplantae; phylum Streptophyta; class Pinopsida; order Cupressales; family Taxaceae; genus Torreya; species Torreya grandis. The sequence goes on along the minus strand of JARHVA010006184.1, from coordinate 802,890 downwards.
ACCCTGCTCAGAAGTATCCAGCCCCATCCACTGGTCTCTGTCTGCCATCTCCTCCATAAACACCAAGGCTTTCCAGTTCTTAAGCCTGTCAAATATATCTATCTTCCGCTTAATAACATACATCTCCTTCCTGCTCATGTGACCAAGCCTACGAAGCCACGTCTCCATAACAAAAGAAGAATCAGTAATATAAACAAGTAGATAAAGAGTACCTATTTTCTTACCACCAGCTAATTTAAGTGCATCCACTGTGAGAGTTCTTGTGCATCTCTCATCACCCAACTCTTCTAAAAAAATTAGCCACATCTCCAAACTTGGGACCTGCATGACCTCCTTCAACACCCATGTGTTGGCCTCCACCTACAATTTCAGCTTCACTTCCCCTTTGCCAATTCTTTGGCAAGGCTCACCAGCTCCTCTCCCTGGGGCTGCATGGAAAGAGGCAACAAAATCTGTTATCCAAGATTCAACTTTATCCAAGAAACCTCCCAAAGCATCCTGTGCAACAACACCTGCTACATCTGCATCTTCAATTTCTTCATGCTAATCTGTTACCAACCAACAATATTCTTTTACCTGCTCTTTCTTTCCATAGGACCGTAAGTGACCATCTGTGCTTTTCAACTCCTCCATTCTTAGCTTACTTTGATCTACCATTGCTCTACTCCCACTCAATCAAAAACCCTTGAGAGTGACATGTAACCAAACACAAAACTGCTTCCTACAACCTTAGCTCTGATACCACGTGTTGGGATATGAATATCGAAAGCACATAATTGATTACCAAATACAAGAAACTTAATATGCAAAAATAACCAGAATCAACAAGTAACTAGAATCTAGAAATAACACAAGATATGAGAGACAATACACAACTTGTATTAATACTCATACAGAACAGAATACAATAAAGAAGATGCCACTTCTTCTCCACCACCTCTTCGGAGGCTTCCCACACCTCAAGTGAACAGTAATTCTCTCCTCAAATCTCTCTCTCTTAGGTCCCAACACCCAACTCAAACACTAAGTTGGTGTTCACCTTACACCTGTGCTCCACACACTCCACAAGTGCTCCATGCACTCCACAAGTACTCAACGTACTCCAAGTAGATCTCCCCTGAACCTGCAACAACCTGCACCTCAATAGACCTTACTTATGGAAGGATCTTCCTTGCCTTCCTCTCTTGCTCTATCTAAGTACACACTATACTCCAAGTAGATCCTACCTAATTCTACTCCTTGTTGTGTTGTTGTCCTATCTGATCTTGTGCAATTGCAAATCAACTTGGTTCTGCACACCTGTGAACCTTGACCTTGCACACACATACACCTGCAAATCAATGATCTTACTTACCATGTAGATCTCCTATAGAAGCCATGCTCACCTGATGACCAAGATCATACATACATGAAGAACCCTGTTGATTCTCCAATCCAGCACCCACACTTGGTACTGTGGCACTAGGAAGAACACACCATTGCTCACCTCACACACAGAAGGAGCTTATAATATTGCTCTCTTACTCTCTAGCACAAATTTACAATACAACCATGAGTCTAATATATAGATCTCATCCAAACAATAATTAGACACTTAATTACAATAATTAGATCCGTAGCTCTCAGTCTAAAATTAGCTCTAAACATGCAAACACATGGTTCGTCAACTAATTGCCCGTAATATAATCACATTCGAACCACACAGGTGACCGACATCGGTCCCTGTCTTTTTGAGGGTCACCAACGCTGGCCGACTACTGACCGACGTCAGTTGCTTCCTATCTCCTACCTATCGACGTCGGTTGGCCTGACCGACGCCGGTGACAGTAACACTCAGCAACCTTCCTGGAACCTTCTCCTCTGTTTGCATCAATGAAGCTTTTAACTCCACAACCTAACATGTATAATGGTGAGATGCCCCTGAATCAAAGTACCAAGCTCGATCCACCACAGAATTACCACTGGAAGCCATGAAAGCAAAATTTGGTGATTCCTCACCTTCACCTTTAGTTACATTCACATGATGAGCTTTCTTTCTGGGGTTAGCCATATCTTGTTGTCTTTTCCTACAATCTTTCTTAAGGTGACCAAGTTCCTTCCAGTAAAAACATTTCCATTTAGATCTCTTATTACCACTTACTTGTGAAGATTATGATGGATAGCTATTTTTACCAGACTACTTACCCTTTTCCTTGATAAAGAATGCACTCTATATGGAAGTGGATGTAGACAACACTGCTTGCTCTTGTCATCTCTCCTTTTGCAATAGCTATGTAGACAATATTTCAAAATCCAAAGTCTCCATCTCAGCAATCATGTGCAAGGACTCCATAAATGACTCAAATGATGATGGAAGATTTTGCATAACAAGAGCAATCAAATCTTGCTCATTAACAGGTTTCTACACTACTTCTAATTGGTCACTAATGTCTTTGATCTGCAATAAAAACTCAAAAATGGAGCCACCTTCTTGCATCTTAGTGGAAAACAAAAAATTCTTCAAATACAACACTCTACCATCTTCAGAAGCCTGATATTTTGAAGATAAAATTTTCTATAAATCTGATGCTATAGTCGCATTTCTGACCTCTGAGATTAGATTATCTGCTACTAACAATTTTAACAACATGAGAGCCTCACGATGACATTTATCATAGTCATTGGTAGAGTGGCAGGCCTTTGCTCTTTATTGAGCACTATTTCATCAATATTCATATATTCACATATTGTCAAAACCTTGTGACTCCACAAACTAAAGTTCTTGCCAGTCAATTTTTGAGAATTTGGTAGTAACGGGTGTTGAATACTAGCCATTTTACCTATTTTTTCATGAAAATAATAAAATTGAGAAAACTATAATGACTTTTTTTTTAAATCCTTCTACACACTAATTCTATATTGACACTGAACAACCCTATCCATTTTTAGCAACAAACTCAATACCATTTGCAAGATCACAAAAATTCTACCACTGAAACAATTAAATCAGAAAAACTACAATTCCTATTTAAAAAATTCTTTCTCCGTTGACATCCAGATAAAAAACCCAAAAAATGGTGAAATTTTTAGCTTCCTGGATGCTTCCGTGATTATAAGTCAGTGGTAGGTCCCCAATAACCCTTATTGGCTAAAGTTTTGATTTATTTCAATTAAAAAATCAAAAATAATTAAAATATTAAAAACTTTAGGCTAAAATTTTTATAAATAATTTAGCGAATTAGAAAATTGGCCTACCTCTGAAACTTCAGGCGAAGATTCTGAACCTGTTTCTCAACCAAATTGCAAACCATTTTCACCAGTGTCTTAGTTTTGATTTAACTCATGATTTAGGCTTTTGTTTCACTAAAAAAGATGAAGAAATGAATTTTTATGATTTTTCAAGATCCATACGGTGCCCTTGCACAGAGAAATTCAACAAAGGCTTTTGAGCCTCTAAAATAGCATGTTTTTGCTTCCTTTTGGTCTTATTTAGCCTTCTGATGCTTCATGGCAATTTTCAGACCTTCTGGTTGAGTTTTCCGAATCTCTATTTGCTTTCTCTCTCCTCAGCTCTCCACTGGGTGCCTATAGCTCCTCCCTGGCAAGACACCGACCTCTCTTTAGCTTCCATAGATCTCCACTCAGGTTCTACAAATGATGGGCTCTGATACCATATTAGATTAAACAAAACATAGAGAGAGAAAATGAGATTGAGAATAGCATAGCACATATTCAACATATTCAACCAAGCATGAAGGCCTATTAAATAGGCAAACAAATGAAATACCCATGAAGCATGAGATGGGTATAAGAAAACTAACCTACATCGGCTTGCATGAAATAGCAAAGACCGAACAAACAACTAACCTCTTAACCAAAGTGGTTAAGGCAACTAGCCAACATAAATTTCCTTTGTAAATAACCTAAGGTAAAAACAATAATATGCTAACACCAACTAAGTACATTCTTTCTTTATCATTTTCATATCTAGCATAGTTTTAATTACTATTTTTAGCTTATCTCAGTTTAATTAATTCATCATATTTTACATTTTAGTTTAGCATTTAATTGACCTATTATAGAGATAATTTATCACCCTTGTACCCTAGGTTGTCTCTATCCCTTTTAAACGTATATTCCATCATTTATATTTTTAGGGTTAAACACACACTTGTAAAATTTAAAAATTGACCAAATTGTATAATTATATGATTCAGATACACACTTGTGCTAGCATTTTCTACATTGGTACCATTTTTATACCTAGGTTTTAGTTTGAGACATATATGAGGTGCATATGTCATAAAAAAGAGCACCTACAATTACAAAATCAAATCATCTTTCAAATTTTAAATACTTTTATAGACTTTAGCCTACACCAAGATGGACTTTTATGCACTATTATTGGACCAATCTACTACATTAGTTGGTTCACTTTTGGTAAGGTTGAGGTGATTACATCACTCAATATTAATAATTTTATAAGATGGAATGATCAAATTATCCATTTACACCAAATTTAATGTGAATTAACTTCAATCATTCATGGTCACCAGGTTATAAGTATGATTGGGTTGCACAGTTGAGTTGATCTCAACTATCAAGTGACAACTCACCTTTTTTCCAAGATTGGGGGCAAGTTACCCTCTAATATTTATATATATTTTCACTTTAAAGTTTTACTATTGTCCTAATATTATCTTTAAATTTTCACAATAATGCATCTCTTCAAATCAAATTGCCAAAAGGCAAGATGGTTGCATCAATACATAGGTGTACTACTAACCTTGCTCTTTTTACTTTCAAACACTTCAAATTCTTTCAATTTTAGATTATATACATTGATTATATATTGTAACATGCTCTTGGTTATAGGTTAGTCATTAGAAAAGCACTCAATTGAGACTCGTACAAAAATAAGATATGTTTTATATACACCCAGCTACACATTTTTTTTCATTTAAACTAAAAATTTTATTACTAGATTAAAGGGGGGGAAATGTAGACACTAAATATAAATTATATAACACCTATTTCTTGTATACTTAGAAAGTAATTATCATGTTTGTACCTTCCATTTTTAAGACCTTCCTACTACCTAAAGGCTTGCATCCACTATCTCTTGTGTCTATTGCTTATCTCTTAGTCTAACCATAGTTTATTCTGATGACAAACCATTTTGTACTACTCAAAATATTATTAACCTACTTATTATCATCCTCTTAAAGTTTTGGACCTATACCTATTTTCCAATTTCCTAGACACTTACATCCCAACTAGACGTCTATGTCGATGCTAATGTCATGTGCCAAATTGAGTTTTTAGTGCCCTAAGTCATCAAATTTAAAAATAAAATAAATTCCTATAATTGTAAAAAGTTATTTTATGTGATATATTTCCAAAATGAATTATTGGGCACATAGTATTGAGATACCTTAATAATCCCTCTATCAATTGGCACTACCTACATATCCAATACTCAAAAGTGGGCCTCAGATTTTCTCCCATACATGTTGACTTATGTGTGTATCAAGATACATTGTGTGATAATCAAGTACATAGAGTGACCTAATTTGTAACTTGGCAAGTATGTCTCATGGAATGATCCTTTAGTACTTAAAACATGTATATGAATTTTCCATATTATTGATATTGAAATAAGAAAGAATAGGGAATATTTGCTCACTTGAATGATTTATTGAGTGCCTTTTAAAAGTTGCCTTGTGAGTTATTAGGTTTGTGCTAGGTGAGGAATGAATGAGGATTGATATGTCTCTATGTCTCATCATATCCATCATGTGGGATATGAATTTATTTTTTATGATAATGGAAAGTAAGGTATTCACATGTGGTACTAACAGTTGTTTGCATATCATTCAACCAATGTTGGCTAAGATGTAGAGTCAAATTTGGTTGTTGATAAATTACCCATATATCAAGGTCTACTACCTTTGGTCCACATGCAATAGGTAGTATAATGTACCGAATAGATCTTGAAAAAGATAGAGAATATTATAATTCATTTATATTATGTCCCATCTATTGTATGTGTTGATATTTCAAGTTATGTTCCAAGTAATATATCCACCTTGAGATGTTGGTAATGAACCCCATCAATATTTTTAGTTATTTTAATTAATTAAATAATATTACTCCCTGATTATTTTAAGCTTTGTTAATAGGGAAAGAGTCTCAAGGGTGAAAAGCATAAAATATTATGCAATTAATTTAATTAATTAAATAATATTGCTCACCCTTAATAACAAATGCTTCATGGTTGTATTATAGTTATTATCAAACACTCATAATGGTGCATCTAATGTGATATTAATTAAATTTAATGAAATATCCTAACATAGTAAGTTTTACCCCACATGAAGGCCATAACCTTGAGAGGATTTATCCCACATTCACTAGTTAACTAGTGATAGTGATGTTCATAAATGTCATCACACAACATAAGATTTTCCAATAGGGAAAGATTCTCAAGGGTGAAAAACCTAAAATATTAGGTAATTAATTTAATTAATTAGATAATATTACTCCCCCTTACTAACAAATGCTTCATGGTTATGATATGGTTATTATTGAAGACTCATAATAGTGCAGCTAGTGTGATATTAATTAAATTTAATGAAATATCCTAACACAGTAAACTTCACCCCACATGAAGGCCATGACCTTGAGAGGATTTATCCCACATTCACTAGTTAACTAGTGATAGTGATGTTCATAAATTCCACCACACAAAATAAGATTTGCCAATAGGGAAAGAGTCTCGAGGGTAAAAATCCTAAAATATTATGAAATTAATTTAATTAATTAAATAATATTACTCCCCCTTACTAACAAACACTTCATGGTTATTATCGAACACTCATAACAGTGCAGTCAGTGTGATATTGATTAAATTTAATAAAATACCCTAACACTATAAGCTTCACCCCACACGAAGACCACAACCTTGAGAGGATTTATCCCATATTTACTAGTTAACTAGTGATAGTGATGTTCATAAATACCCCCACACAACATAAACCTTTCCAATAGGGAAAGAGTCTCGATGGTGAAAATCCACATATATATTGTAACTAATTTAATTAATGAAATAATATTACTCCCCCTTACTAAAAAATGTTTCATGGTTATGTTATGGTTATTATCAAACACTCATAATGGTTCAACTAGTGTGATGTTAATTAAATTAAATGAAATACCCTAACATAGTAAGCTGAACCCCACATGAAGGCCATGACCTTGAGATGATTTATCCCACATCTACTAGTTGACTAGTGGTAGTGATGTTCATAAATGCCACCACACAACATAAGCTTTGCCAATAAGGAAAGAATATTGAGAGTGAAAAGCCTAAAATATTATGCAATTAATTTAATTAATTAAATAATATTACTACCCCTTAATAATAAATGCTTCATGATTATATTACAGTTATTATCAAACACTCATAATAATGTAGCTAGTATGATATTAATTAAATTTAATGAAATACCATAACACGGTAAGCTTCACCCCACATGAAGGCCATGACCTTGAGAGGCTTTATTCCACATTCACTAGTTAACTAGTGATAGTGATGCTCATAAATGCCACCACACAATATAAGCTTTGTCAATAAGGAAAGAGTCTTAAGGGTGAAAAGCTTGAAATAATATGCAACTAATTTAATTAATTAAATAATATTACTCCCCTTTACTAACAAATTCTTCATGATTTTGTTATGGTTATTAGTACACACTCATTATGGTGCAACCAGTGTGATATTGATTAAATTTAATGAAATACCTTAATATGTTAAGCTTCACCCCACATGAAGGATACAACCTTGAGAGGATTTATCCCACATTCACTAGTTAACTAGTGATAGTGATATTCATAAATGCCACCATACAACATAAGATTTGACAATAGAAAAATAGTCTTGAGGGTGAAAATCTCAAAATATTATGTAATTAATTTATTTAATTAAATAATATTACTCTCCCTTACTATCAAATGCTTCATGGTTGTGTTACGGTTATTATCGAACACTCATAATGGTGCAACTAGTGTGATATTAATTAAATACCCTAACATGGCAAGCTTCACCCCACATAAAGGCCATGACCTTGAGAGGATTTATCCCACATTAACTAGTGCTAGTGATGTTCATAAATGTCACCACACAACATAAGCTTTGCTAATAGGGAAAGAGTCTCGAGAGTGAAAATCCTAAAATATTATGTAATTAATTTAATTCATTAAATAATATTACTCCACCTTACTAAAAAATTCTTTATGGTTGTGTTACAGTTATTATCGAATACTCATAATGGTGCAGTCAATGTGATATTAATTAAATTTAATAAAATACCCTAACATGAGAAGCTTCACCCCACACGAAGGGAGGATTTATCCCATATTCACTAGTTAACTAGTGAAGTGATGTTCATAAATGCCACCACACAACATAATATTTTCCAATAGAGAAAGAGTCTTGAAGGTGAAAATCTTGAAATATTATGCAATTAATTTAATTAATTTAATTAATTAATATTACTCCCCTTACTAAGAAATGCTTCATGATTGTGTTACGATTATTATCAAACACTCATAATGATGTAGCCAGTGTGATATTGATTAAATTTAATGAAATATCCTAACACAATAAGCTTCACCCCACATGAAGGCCATGATCTTGAGTGGATTTATCCCATATTCACTAGTTAACTAGTGATAGTGATGTTCATAAATACCACCATATAACATAAGCTTTACCAATAGAGAAAGATTCTTAAGGGTTAAAATCTTAAGAAATTATGCAATTAATTTAATTAATTAATTAATATTACTCACCCTTACTAACAATTGATTTATGGTTGTGTTACAGTTATTATCTAACACTCATAATGGTGCAACCAATGTGATATTGATTAAATTTAATGAAATACCCTAACATAATAAGCTTCACTCCACATGAAGGCCACAACCTTGAGAGGATTTATCCCACATTCACTAATTAACTAGTGATAGTGATGTTCATAAATGTCACCACACATATAAAATTTGCCAATAAGGAAAAATTCTTGAAGGTAAGAAGCTTAAAATATTATGCAATTAATTTAATTAACTAAATAATATTACTCCCCCTTACTAACAAATGCTTCAGGTTATGTTACAATTATTATTAAACTCTCATAACGATGTAGCCAGTGTGATATTAATTAAATTTAATGAAATATCATAACCTAATAAGATTCACCCCACACGAAGGCCACGACCTTGAGAGGACTTATCACACTCACTAGTTAACTAGTGATAATGATGTTCATAAATGCCACCACACAACATAAGTATTCCCAATAGGGAAAGAGTCTCGAGGATGAAAATCCTAAAATATTATGCAACTAATTTAATTATTTAAATAATATTACTCCCCCTTACTAAAAAAAACTTCATGTTTATGTTATGGTTATTAACGAACACTCATAATGGTGAAGCCAGTGTGATATTAATTAAATTTAATGAAATAACCTAACACAGTAAGCTTCACCCACACGAAGGCCATGACCTTGAGAGGATTTATCCCATATTCACTAGTTAACTAGTGATAGTGATGTTCATAAATGCCACCACACAACATAATCTTTACCAATAGGGAAAGAGTCTTGAGGGTTAAAATCTTAAAATATTATGAAATTAATTTAAGTAAATAAATAATATTACTCCCCCTTACTAACAAATGCTTCATGGTTGTGTTAAGATTATTATCAGACACTCATAATGGTGCAGCCAATGTGATATTAATTAAATTTAATAAAATATCCTAACACGATAAGATTCACCCTACATGAAGGCCATGACCTTGAGAGAATTTATCCAACATTCACTAATTAACTAGTGATAGTGATGTTCATAAATTTTGCCACACAATATAAGATTTTCCAATAGAGAAAGAGTCTCCAAGGTGAAAATCTTGAAATATTATGTAGCTAATTTAAGTAATTAATTAATATTACTACCTCTTACAAATAAATGCTTCATGGTTATGTTACGGTTATTATTAAACAATTATAATGGTGTAGCCAGTATGATATTAATTAAATTTAATGAAATACCCTAACACGGTAAGTTTAACCCCACACGAAGGCCATGAACTTGAGAGGATTTATCTCGCATTCACTAGTTAACTAGTGATAGTGATGTTCATAAATTCCACCACACAACATAATCTTTGTTAATAGGGAAAGAGTCTTGAGGGTGAAAATCATGAAATATAATGTAATTAATTTAATTAATTAAAAAATATTACTCCCCCTTACTAATAAATGCTTCATGGTTGTGTTATGATTATTATCAAACACTCATAATGGTGAAGCTAGTGTGATATTAATTAACTATAATGAAATACCCTAACATGGTAAGCTTCACCCCACATGAAGGCCATGACCTTGAGAAGATTTATCCCACATTAACTAGTTAACTAGTGATAGTAATGTTCATAAATGTTACCACACAACATAAGTTTTACCAATAAGGAAAAAGTCTCGATGGTGAAAATCCCAAAATATTATGCAATTAATTTAATTAAATAAATAATATTACTCCCCCTTACTAAAAAATTCTTCATGGTTGTGTTATAGTTATTATCAAATAGTCCCAATGGTACAACCATTTTGATATTAATTAAATTTAATGAAATACCCTAACATGGTAAGCTTCACCCCACACAAAATCCATGACCTTGAGAGGATTTATCCCGCATTCACTATTTAACTATTGATAATTATGTTCATAAATACCACCACACAACATAAGCTTTGCAAATAGGGAAAGAGCCTTGAGGGTGAAAAGCTCAAAATATTATGCAATTAATTTAATTAAATAAATAAAATTACTCCCCTTACTAAAAAATATTTCATGGTTGTGTTACGATTATTATTGAACAATTATAATGGTGCATCCAATGTGATATTAATTAAATTTAAATAAATACCCTAACATGGTAAGATTCAGCCCACATGAAGGCCACGACCTTGAGAGGATTTATCCCACATTCACTAGTTAACTAGTGATAGTGATGTTCATAAATGCCACCACACAACATACTCTTTGCCAATAGGGAAAGAGTCTCAAGGGTGAAAATCTTGAAATATTATACAATTAATTTAATTAAATAAATAATATTAATCCCCCTTACTAATAAATTCATGATGGTTATGTTATGGTTATTATCAAATATTCATAATGGGTAGTCAGTGTGATATTAATTAAATTTAATGAAATACCCTAACACGGTAAGCTTCACCTCACATGAAGGCCATGACCTTGAGAGGATTTATCCCACATTCACTAGTTAATTAGTGATAGTAACATTCATAAATGCTACCAAACAACATAATCTTTGTCAATAAGGGAGAAGTCTCGAGGGTGAAAAGCCCAAAATATTATGCAATTAATTTATTTAATTAATCAATATTACTCCCCCTTACTAATAAATGCTTCATGATTGTGTTACTATTATTATCAAACACTCATAATGATGTAGCTAGTGTGATATTAATTAAATTTAATGAAATATCCTAACATGGTAAGCTTCACCCCATAGGAAGGCCATGACTTTGAGAGGATTTATCCCACATTCACTAGTTAACTAGTGATAGTGATGTTCATAAATGCCACTACACAACATAAACTTTGCCAATAGGGAAAGAGTCTCGAAGGTGAAAATCTCAAAATATTATGTAATTAATTTAATTAATTAAATAATATTACTCCCCTTACTAACAAATGCTTCATGGTTGTGTTACGGTTATTATTGAATAGTTATAATGGTGCAGCCAGTGTGATATTAATTAAATTTAATGAAATATCCTAACACAGCAAGCTTCACCCCACACAAAGGCTACAACCTTGAGAGGATTTATCCCACAGTCACTAGTTAACTAGTGATAGTGATGTTTATAAATGCCATCACACAACATGATATTTGCCAATAGGAAAAGATTCTTGAGGGTGAAAAGCCTAAAATATTATACAATTAATTTAATTAATTAAATAATAATAATCCCCCTTACTAATAAATGCATCATGGTTATGTTATGGTTATTATCAAATATTCATAACGGGGTAATCAATTTGATATTAATAAAATTTAATGATATACCCTAACATGGTAAGCTTTACCCCACATGAAGGCCATTATCTTGAGAGGATTTATCTCACATTCACTAGTTAACTAATGATAGTGATGTTTATAAATGCCACCACACAACATAAGCTTTGTTAATAGGGAAAGAGTCTTGAGGGTGAAAAGCCCAAAATATTATGAAATTAATTTAATTAATTAAATAATATTACTCCCCCTTACTAACAAAATCTTCATAGTTTGTTATGATTATTATCTAATACTCAAAATAGTGTAGCTAGTGTGATATTAATTAAATTTGGATATATGAAATATATACACAGGTGTGTGTGTATATATATATAATCAATCTAAACTGATAAAGTATATATACACAATATATATACTCAATTTAAATTGATAAATTATATATACACATATTTTGATATATATATTTTGGTATTTTTGGATGTATAAGGTTTTCGAGGGAAACTGTTTCATTTTATTAAGTCTAACTATAGGATGCCTATAAGGAAGAACTAGATGTGTGGATTTGAATGAAATTTAGTTGTTTAGACTTAAAATTAATTAATATGTTTTTATATTAAGATCTTAATATATATGAACAACACAGAATAAAACCCGTAATATGTAAACTTACTCTTATTTTAGTTTTTGAAACTAAATGGTTAAAATTTTAAATCTGGGTATGGGTAGGTCACAGAATGAACTATTGTTTTAACATGGCTCTATTTTTATAGGCATATTTACTTGGTGTAAATATTGTATGATTAAGTTAAGATGTCATTATATTCTTTTTATGCAGATTATGCATTCAATTATATATGATTGCATATACTATTACATACTTGGATTGGTTTGTATTTATGTAATAAGTTTTGCTCAGTCAATACAAAAATGGGTATGTAGTGTTATTCATAAAATTGTATAAGGAAGTTTGAATTGGACATTTATGTGTTATTATAATGAAATTTCTCAAACTGAGTCTAGCTGACTAAGTATATATATTAATTATATGTTTTTAGTTCAAGTATCATTTTATTAGATGGAATTGTGGAAATTAATTGAAAGGTTTTGATATGAACTACTAGCTATGTATGAAATTTTATATATGTCATTTCTAAGTGTATACTGGATTTATCTAGTTTAATAAAAGGGCTATGGGGCATTTTTGTTAGATAGATATATATACATTGAGTATATGGAATACTCTTAGATATTATATAGTGGATGTCTTTCTTGAGTATGATGTATACGAAATGATATTTTTAATGGTATAGGAATGATATTTGAGTATTTTTAATATATATATAATATATATATATAACACATTGTAAAATATATATATATAGTTGTGGACTATGTAATAAATAAGAATTAATTTACCATTTATGTATATATGTATACATACGCACAATGATATAGTGCTTGAAAACAGTATTACCTTATAATGAGTAAAAGGATATATATATATATATATATATATGGTTGTATAAAAGCATTAAGATAAAGTATTTAAGAGTTTAAATATAAAGCATTTATGATGTTTTGGACTATCTTTTGTTATATGTGAAATATGAATAATTTATTAAGCCTATGTTATAATATTATTTCATGGAGAAATAACATTATAAGTTACTTTGTGGTTAAGTAACTAATAGTTTAGATAATCATTACCTAGATGGTATGTTATATTGAGGACTGTTTTTGGATTTTATTTATTATTTATAATAAATTAGATGATTTTGGATTTATTGTATATTCATTTAATGGACTAAATGAATGTATTAGATATTTCTAAATTTAAGATGATTTTTATTATTAGCTAAATTGAAATATATGAATGAATCTATTTATTTTTATTTTATTATATTTTTTTAACTAATCTCACATTCATGACCCTAATTAAGTAGTGGATGAATTCCACTAGCTTAATTAGCACCATCAATGCAAGATGGGGTGTGATCTGATCAAGTCATGTGAACGAATTTAATTGATCCTAGAGATCATTTATTATTGAAAACTTTGGCCAATATAATGTTTTATCAACATTATCATTTTATATGTTGATATAGTTTTCATATTTATGAAATATCATATTAGAACATATTTCTTTATGGTACACATTATGTATTAGATATCTTCAATACACATATTCTAGTTTGTTACTATGTAATTTTGCACTATCATTATCTACCCATTCATGAAGTGAGGGTCATCCCCTTGTTTGTTAGATAGTGTATAGAATCTATGGTCTATGATTGGTGTGGAAAAGTGTTCATATGATGCTCTCCCTCCCAATTGGATTACTATACTTAAGACTACACTTGAGATTACATATTGATACTTGAGTCATGGAAACTCTTGAATCATGGAGATTCTGCTTAGAGGAGCTTTGTATCATATTTTATCATTTAAGATATTTTTATGTATTGATGAAAATTATAAAATTTATACATTATACTTATATAATAGTGGTTGTAATGTTATATCAGTCATGGTTAAATTTATAATATTTCATTTATGATGAGATACAGTATTTATTATTATTTTAGTATTATTCATGATTTTTATATTTGTTCATGGTGATCTTTAGCTAAGTGAATTAGCTATAAATAATTTTAGTTAAATAAATTAATATAATTAGTTTAAAATCACTATTAAGGTTTCTCATGGTGAAATCTATATGTTGAATATGAGTAATTATTTTTAAAAAAATATATATTGTAATATTCTAGTAAAACCCAATGGAGTTGTTACATTATGGTATCAGACCTGACTCTCAAACTATAGGACTTAATGTGTCTTTTGATGTAAACTTATTATCTTAATAAGTAGGAAGAATAATAGTGCATGCTATGCTAGGAGGTGAGGGTAATTTGAATATTAAACCCCCTATTGATCTAAATCAGTTCATTGCGAAGTAAGATACAAAGTTGGACCAAATACTCACAACTGTGTAAGAGACTAGGGATCGAATCATGGCCCTAAAATAGGAATTGAATGGCCATGAAGATTAGAATTATTAGGAGGAATTTTAAGAGCATCATGATGACTAGGAACATCTTCAAGAGAAGAGGGATGAGGAGGTGCCATGATATATGAGATCTTGAGTAGTTGTAGAGTTGGCATA
Source organism: Torreya grandis (assembly GCA_037957365.1). Classification (NCBI taxonomy): domain Eukaryota; kingdom Viridiplantae; phylum Streptophyta; class Pinopsida; order Cupressales; family Taxaceae; genus Torreya; species Torreya grandis. The sequence continues at coordinate 787,633 of JARHVA010006184.1, read as the reverse complement.
CGATATGAAAAAGGTGAATCCACCCAAGTTCGATGGAACTATATTAGGGGATGGATCTAAAGCATGGATGATAAAAATGGAGAAATATTTTGAGATTTGGAATTATTTTAAAGTCATGAAAGTAGTTTGGGGAACTTATTAGATTATTAGTGAAGCAACAACTTGGTGGGAAAATAGAAGCTTGAGATGAACCTCAACTCAACCACCACCATTTGAGAATAGTTTGTGACACTATTTAGGTCATGATGGCTTCCATAATTATACTTAAACCAAAATATTATAGATTTTCAAAATCTTAAACAAGAGGATTTGATGGTGAATGAATACTGGGAGTAATTCACCAAGTTTCTTAAGTATGAACCTCAGTATTAGATAGATGAGAAGTTCAAAATCAAGAAATTTATCATGGGATTGAAACCCCAAATTGGTTGTGAATGTAAATGTTCCATCTACCATGGATCAAGTGTTTAAGAAGGTGATCAAGTAAGAACAAAAAATAAAATCTCTTACCCAAGTCAGAGATAAGTTCAAAAAAAAAATTGTAATTTCTAAACCAACTTTCAAGAAGAACTAGAAGCAAAGGAGTGGAGATTCCAAGGGTCAGTTCAAGAATCAAAATGCCAATTTTAATAGTGGTTTAGGGAATAGAAAACCTGGTAATGATTTCAAAGGTGGTTTCAAGGGAAATAAATAGATTGAGAGGAAAGGACTAGTTGGAGGTTACTTCAAATGTAGAGGTGACCATTTTGATTGAGAATGTCCTTAGGAAAAATTTAAGAACAAGGGTTCAGCTTCTTAGCAAGGTACATTTCAAGAATGGATTCATGTAGCTATTGATAATGGATAAACTAAGTATTAAGCTTCACCCATATAATTATCAGGTATTTTATTTGATCATCTAGTTTCTATTTTGATTGATACGAGAGTTAAAAAATATGTTATTGCTCCTAAAATGCTAAGAAAATTGTCTAGAAAAGCTAGAGTTATTGAAAATGTATGATCAATACAATATGGGAATGAGTCAAAGATTAAAGTTGATAAGTGTCTAGTTAAAGTAGCTATTAGGTTGCCTAAGTTCACTACAATAGTAGATATTTATGTATCACCATTGGGATCTTTTGATGTGATCCTAGGATTCAATTGGCTTATGAAGCATAAATCCAAGGTTGATTATTTTTTGAAAAAGGTTGAGTGTCAAGATGATTTCAAAAATCAAACACAACTTCAAGGTGAGAAAAGGGAGTTCAAGCTAATGTATACTTCTACAGTTCAACTCAAAAAATCTTAAAGGAATTGATGTTAGGAATTTATAGTTAATATAAATGAGATGGAAGATTATTTGGAACCATATATCAAATATTATCCTTTTTTAAGAAACTTCCATGATGTGTTTCTTGATGAATTACTAGGAATACCACCTAAGCATGAGTTTGATTTCTTGATTTATATCATACCTAGATCAGAATTGTAATCTAAGGCACCATACAGAATGATAACCACTGAATTGGTTGATTTAAAGGCATAACTATAGGAAATGTTGTTTAAAGGGATGATTTGACTAAGTGTGTCACCTTGGGGTGCACTAGTTATCTTCATCAAGAAGGATAACACTCTTCACCTATGTATAGACTACAGGATGTTAAATAAATCAATGATCAAAAACATATATTTATTTTCATGTATTGATGATCTCTTTAATCAAATGTGAGGGGCCATAGTCTTTTTTGAGATTTATTTTAGAGTAGGGTATCACCATTTAAGGATCCATGAAGAGGATATTCTAAAAATAGAATTTAGGAATCAAAATGGGCACTATGAGTACATAGTGTTACCATTTGGATTGATAAATGCTCCAACAGCATTTATGAATCTTATGAACAGTGTGTTTAGAGATTACTTGGATCATTTTTTTTTGGTCTTTCTATATTGCATACACATTTATTCCAAGGATGAGGAAGAGCACTTACAGCATCTAGAATTATTTTTGTAACATTTGTAGAAGCATAAGTTATATAGCAAGTTGTTTAAGTGTGCATTTTTTCAAAAGAGAATGCAATATTTAGGGTATATTATCTCTATGGATGGTATTTCAATAGATCCATCAAAGATAAGAGCCATAATAGAGTGGTTGAGACCAAATAATGTGTATGAGGTAAGGAGTTTAATGGGATTAATGGGATATTATAGGAAATTCATTCTGAATTTATCTAAGATAGATAATCAAATTACCTCTCTTCAATGAAAGAATTAGATTTTCATCTAGTCAAATAAGTGTGAGGTAACCTTTTAGAAACTGAAAAGAAGGCTTACTTCAACACTAGTGCTAAAAGTTCTTGATCCTAATGGTTAATTATCAATGATCACCAATGCATTTGGTGATGGACTTGAAGGATTTCTTATGAAGGATGGTTCAGTGGTGCCTATGAGTCTAAGAGAAAAGAGCCATATAAGGTGAATTAGTCCCCTCATGACCTATAACTTGTAGTAATTATTCATGATTTATAAGTTTAGAGGTATAATCTATTATTAAAACTATTTGAGCTCAAGATTGATAACTCAGGACTCAAGTGCATTATCACCCAACTGAATCTAAATGTTCATCAAAGGAGATGGTTAGAGTTCTTGTCTGATTATGATTTTGACATTAATTATATCAAAGGAAAGGATAATAGAGTAGTTGATTCTCTAAGCTATAGAAATTACATATCAACCATGGCTACTACCAGGGGTAATTTTAGAGATTAAGTGATCAAATTATTGCTAGGAGATAAATTCTATGATCAAGTTAGGAAAGCGTTATCTAAGAATGCTTAGAATCATAAGTATAAAGGATTAAAGATAGAGAATGATAGTCTTTTATGGTACAATTATATGATGTATGTGCCTAATATAGAAAATCTAAGAAGCACATTGCTAAAAGAATTGTATAATTCCCCATCTTTAAGACATCCAGGAATAACCAAGCTCATCGTTGAGATTAGACCACTCTATTTTTGGAAAGGAATCAAGAGAGATACAGTGAATTTTGTGTCTTGTTGTATGTAATGTCAACATATAAAATCTAAACATGTGTATCCATCTAGATTTATATATCCACATGACATACTAGAATGGAAGTGGTAGGTAATTAGTATGGATTTTATCTAAGGTTTGTTGTTATCATAGAATAGACATGATATAATCTTTGATGTATTTGAAAAACTAACCAAGGTATCCCACTTCATATTGGTCAACATAATAGATGATGAACCTACACTTATGAAGAGAGCCTTAAAGGAAGTGTATCAATTACATGGTTTTATAGAGAAGATAATTTCATATTGAGATCTGAGGATGACTTCTAGGTTTTGGTTGACTCTAAATTTAGCTCTAGGTACATAGTTGAACTTTAGCACTACTTATCACCAACAAACTGATGGGCAAATAGAGAAAATTAATCTAGTTTTAGAATATCTCCTTCGCATGTATTGCATGGATCATCAATATAAGTGGGAGTTACTCCTTACATTAGTTGTATTTACTTACATTAACTCATACCAATCATCATTAAAGATGGATCTATTTGAGAAATTATATGAAAGGAGGTGTAGAACACCAATCAGTTGGGATAGGTTAGAAAATAGGTTAATCTTTGGACCTAAGATGCTTTCAAAAATGGAAAAGTAAGTCAGGATAATCAAGCGGAGGTTGGTCGAAGATAATGATAGATAGAAAATTTATGTTGATCTAAAAATAATAGCTAGGTAGTTTTATGTTGGTGATAAAGTATTTCTATAGGTTAAGCCTCAAAAAATCTCAATTAAATTCATAAAGATAGTGAAACTTTCACTAAGATATGTGGGACCCTTTAAATTTTTAGAAGTGGTCAATCCTTTAGCGTATAAGCTTGTATTTTACATAAGGTCTTCCTTGTGTCTTATCTTAAAAAGTATGTTGTTGATCTTTCACAAGTGTTGGATTGGAATGTTTTGTAGGTTCTAGACCCTAGGGTGGTCATGGTAGAACTAATCAGAGTAATTGACACTTGCAAACTCTATTTGCATAAAAGAGAAGTGTCATAGTTCAAGGTCTTATGGGATCAATATTCTAAGGATAGTGTCACTTGGGAGGACTATAATGAATTTTTTAGGCTATTTCCACATTTATTTGTTTGATTTTCTATTGCATATTACATTATTTTTTATTGAATAATGTTTTAAATTCATAATTTGTATTTGAATAAATGTCATCAGAACAATGACCAGATTTAGGGAGGAAGGATTTCATATCCCAATTTCTCTCTAAGTTGAACAAATTATTTGATTTATGGATTATTATGGTTGATTATTTCATTAACTAGTATTTGATTAATATTGATGACATATGTTGATTATGAGATAGTTTTTTCCTTAATTTACGTGATTAGTTTTCTATGAGTTAGCAGTGCCTTTTGTTAAGCACAAAATATACTAAGAGAGGGGAGGGTGAATCAGTATATTATATATTTTTTTACTTAATCAAATTCCTTTTCTTTAACCACTTAACCACACATTCAAGATATGTAATAAAATTGAAACAATAATATGCACCACACAAAAGAGAGAGAGAGAGAGAGAGAGAGAGAGAGAGAGAGAGAGACCAAATTGTTACGTGGAAACCCAAAGTGGGAAAAACCATGGAGAACAATCTCAAGTATATGAATGAGCACCAACTCAAATTAAAAAATTTACAAGCACCAACTTATAGGAGCACTAACCCCTTTACCAAGCACCAACACAAAAACTATTTATGAGCACTAACCCCTCTTGTGTATAAAACACAACTATTTCTCAATGTTGCTTACTCAACAAATGATAGAACTCTACAATATCTCTTGCTTTTCTCTCTCTAAAAATAAATACAAACCATACACTCTCTTGCATATTACAAATGGATTCTCAAGCCTTTATTTATAGCTTTCCAAATGACCTTTGTCATTCACCCTTATGACCCTTCAATCCTCATGGAAAATGGCACCAAACTTGCATGACCCTTCGTATCCTTGCATTTGAAAAGTCATATGGTGACCCTTCATAAGCAAACACATCCTTTCCTCTTTTGTCTTTATTTTGGTGACATTTCATATTCCTCAAAGTGTCCCTTCATGGAAAAATGTGCCATACCCTCTTTTGTCTTCACATGGTGACTCTTGGAATTCCTCAAGATGACTCTTCATGAGAAAATGTGTCCCATTCCTCTTTCATCTTTTACCCCGTGACCCTTTGACTTCTCCATGGGCCCTCTTTTGACTTATATGCAACCAAAAATATATTCATTAATATAAAATAAATATTAACACACATTAGCCAAGATATGAATATTAAAAACACCATTAAATGCAATGGGGCCTTTATCACCAATAATGTTATACCTTTGACATCAATGACAATATTTCCAACACCTTTATATTATGTACATTATGATCATGTTTATACAACATTATTTTATGGATATAATGATTTCTCGAGCTAACTACCTTCATTGTTGTGAGCTAGATGTAGGATAGATTCTTCCCTCAAAGTGTGATGGAGGGAGAGTATCATCAGAGAGGGTGATTTAGATGAATATTTTGGGGGATGATAGAGAATGAATTTGGAAACCCTTGCACACACCACATGTATATTTTTTGATTGTGTTGTTTGATAGATAGTTATAGTATGCTTTTTTTTACATTTAAATGATAGTTGTGATCTTTTATGTTTTAACCAATCTAGTTTCTATGTTGAATGATTTCATTAATTTAGTGATCGTATGTAGCTTATCTTGTTTAACATAATTGTTTGGTTGATTGAGTTGAATTGTATATGTTTATACTTATCTTAGTAACTTATTTTGAATAGATGTGTTATATAATGTTTTGATTTTATATAGGCATTAAAAAGTATAAATAGATTCCATTTTTATTTATCTATAAGTGTTTCAGTGAATTTTAGCTTATGTTTTGAAAAGAAGAAGAAGAAACTAAATATAGATATGATTGAAAAACCTATTTGATTATGTGTGCATTGAATCAAATGATTGTGAAGAGCTCATTTTTAGCTTGGAAAGATGACCTATAGATAAAAAAAACACTAAATCAAATCTGTTTGTTAGACATATAATTGAGTGGATTGCCTAGCGATAGCTAGATCTTGAAAGCAAGAGCTTCTTCGGAGGCTATAAATTCACACATTTTAAATAATTAAGTTTAGAAAATAGAATAAAAAATAATTACATCAATAATCAAAAGGTATTGAAATTGAATACAATAAATGCTTGCTAAGAAATAAACTAGAAATGATTAAAATAGTGATAAGCTAATTAATACTAATGCTAGATGATTAGGGTCTACTTCAAAAAATCAAGCAGAGGTCTATGAACACGTAGGGACATAGAAAATTAGATTTGATTGGAGGTAGGTATATGGAAACATCTTGTTAGAATTTGCTACCATAGTAATCATTAGTGGTTAGGTTGACCATCAATGGTTAAGGTAACCATCGGCAATCAAGGTGACCATCGACAGTTGTACAGACTATTAGTGGTTGAGACAACCATTAATGGTTACTATGTGTAGATCTAGGTTGGTGAATGGTTGGTTGATGGGATCAAAAAGTGAGATTTTGGGAGATGGGTTGGTTTTGGGCTGAGTGTGAAAGGCAAATAAAGTAATTAAATGCTAAAAATTAGGTACTTATCTTGCATAAAGTTGATCAAGTAGATGCTTAAGATGATTAACCTATTGATGGGGTCTGACATGATTTTGATAAAGTAACGATACTTGATGCTTTGGTAGAGTTGTGGTGGCAAGTTGGCTCTCTGATGTATTAGATAGTTCACTAGATTATTGATGATGATTGACCTATAAAAAGATAATTCTATATGCACAAGTTCTTGATAAAAATTGTAGATCATTTTCACCTCCTTATTCCTTTTTTTTTATAGGTAAGGCAAGATAGTTGCAATAATATGTGAACTGGACCCTCTAATTTTAAATTATTTATGTAATGGCTCACATATAGATTTAAATGAGTTATATTTAGAAAATCAAGGTAGGTGGCTTGTATGTTGGTGGTTAAAGAGATAAACCCTGATTGCTAATGGTCAAGGTGACCATTGGTGGTCATCCTAACTATCAATGGTTGAGGGTGAAGGGTAAAAGTAGGTAAAAAGGTTGGTTAATCAATTTGAAAAAATTGACTATGAGTTAGGCTTGGTTAGGGATCAAAGGGTTAGATTGGTCCCAAGAGGGTCTTAAGGCAGTCTAAGGAAATTATGACATTTAGAATCACGATGTGTAGATTTTTGGTGTCTACATTTTTCTCCTTTTTGTTATGCAACTTTGAATCAACAAGCTACAAAAAAAAACAGATTACTAGTTGAAGGTCTGATTACCCCAAGTATAAGAAGAGGTGTTCTCCCTTAAACTAAGAGCCAATGAGGTAAAATAAAATTAGATGCATGTTTGACAAGGTGGGTGAAGGTGATGATGAAGGTGGGTGATAGGTTGGGAAGTGAAGCACAAACATGCACACAAAGTACGACAAAAAGGTGCAATAGTTGAGATCGTGTATTGAATAGGTTACCATAGTTAGTAAAAATAAGGGTCAATTATAAAAGGACAAGAGACAAGTGGACTTCATGACCACATTTAGGTGTGGAAGTTGGTTACACTCTCAAGTCTTCTAAGTGATGTCTGAGTTTCAATGGGTATCCAAGGTAGGAAGTGCTCCCAGTGAAAACACAAACTAGTTAAGTATCATGGGTATCTAAGGTAAGAAGTGTTCTTAAAAAGACACAAGTGGGTCTGGTAAGCATGAGGTGGAATGAGTTCAAAAAGTGGTCAACATAGAAATGTTATTACTACAGTCAAAGGACTAGGTAAAAAATGTCACAAAATGTATGATAGTTGGATCAAAATAGACCAATGGTGAGGTGATAGTGTGGTCAGTTGGGTAGAGAAGGTAGTTTCTAAGGTTGGGTAAAAATGGGTGGCTTTTACTAAAAAGGGGTCTACTTAGGTGAAAGCAACAAGGTAGGCATCATGACCATTGATGGTCAGGATGCTCAAAGGTGACTATTGATGATCCCCTTGACCATTGATGATCAAGGTGAAAACCCTAAAATCTTAGTGGTCAAAAGTGAAAATAGAATCACTTTTACATTATTTAAACTTTGTTGGTGTTGAAATTGAGCTCTGGTGATTGTTGTGTTGTGGTGAAAGTGAATACTAATGGTGGTTACTTTCTAGTGGTTAAGATTATTTAGTTGGAGAGTGGACTGAGGGGACTAGCAAGGATGCAGGGAGGATGTGAGTGTAAATGAGGATGGCCAAGCCTACAGCTGACTTCACAATGGTGATCATGAAATGAGGTAAGGGATGCCTTAAAATTGGTAGGTTAGCATGACATAGCAATTGTATTGGGGTTAAGGGTGGTGAGATTGGGAGGTTATTCCCTAGTTAAGTTTTTTGGGGGTTTTGGGCAAATTTGTAGATAAATGGGAAAATTGATCTAGTGGGTAGTTGAAATGGGGTGGGTACGTACCTTAGGGTAGCAAATTAGAATGTTTTATTTATCATTTGAGTAGTTTTAAGGTAGATAGGATTTGGGGTGTTCCACCTATGGAACACCCACAGTGATGGTCAATGATTGATACCCATAAAAGTAAAGACACTTGACCATCAATAGTCACCATGATCATCAGCGATCAACTAGGGAGAAATTTTGATATTGTAAAGTGCTTAAAAAGCTAAGGCAAACAAGATGGTGTTTATTAGGCATAGACTTGGTGAGGAGGTTAGACGGTAGAGATAGGTTGCTTGTGTAAAGCTGAAGGGTAAGGTAAGGTCAGTGTTGGTAGGCAATGTTTTGGGTGACTAAGTTATCTACTAATGATTGGTTATAGGCTACAGAGTAGATAAAGATGCATGATTAAGTGTCATGCATTTTCATAGAGATCTAGTAGGAGATGACTCTAGATGACCAGGCACACATGGAGGAGGTCAGGTTGGGGGTGATGAGGCATTATCAACATGTGCCTCAAGATGCATTCATGGTCATAGCACTCATAAATAGATGTGATCCCACTATGAACACCTTCCTATTATCGCCCAATGAGATGACTATATTGTTGGAGGATGTAAATAGGATCACACATATTCTACTCTAAGGTGATCCAATTTACCACATAGAGTAAGAAGAGAGGGAGGAGCTCATTGAGATATTATATGGAGATGATTTTGATTAGTTCTGATGTCACACTAGTGGGTTTAGCTATAGCATAGTGTATGAGAGGGCTCTAGTTGAGAGGAGACTCATGATGATGTTTATTGATTGTCATCTCATGGTTTACCCTTCTTGACTCAAGCAGTGGGAGATTCCCATATTTACTACTAGGGGTATTGGTGGAGTTGTTATTAGGTTGTACTATATTCAATTTGGTTCCTATTCTCTTGGTATAGATATATAGGGAGATATGGGGGTTTCGGTCCCATAAGAGGTATGTTATTAATGTCATCTTGGTTCTACATTGTTGGGCTTATGAGCACATTTGAGTGCTGATGTTAGTGAGATTGTTATGGGTAAGGTACACACAAATTAAGTTCCCAATCAGCTTTGTGTGGTGGAAGGGTGACTTGACTACATTAGGTATAGGAGGTGGTGCACATGATGTGGATTGGGTCAAAGGTGCACTAGGTGCACTAGTGATTGGAGACATCACTTAGAAACCTTGTGTTTAGTTTTTAGCATGGCCTAGGTATAGTAGGTAGACACTCTCCCTATAGAGCTATAAATGGATACTTGACATTTATATGGGGAGGTGGAGCTTATCCCTTTGATAAGGTATGTAGATATTTTGGCCTAATAGAAGGAATTTTAGGTCCATTCCCCAAGTATAGGTGAGAATACTTGGAGATTTTATTACCAGAGCCACATCATGTGCTAAATTTTCTAGATTATAAGGAGCTACCAGTTAGGCCATAAGTAGATGACACTAGATTTATATATGGGTGCATGGCATAGTACCAAGAATTATATGTAATGGCAAACATTGGTGGGGATGATAGAGGTAGAGGTCCTATAGATGTGGACCCAGCTAGGAGAGGGTGTCAAAGAGTGCAAGCACAGGGGGTCGACCCTGATGGATAGGCAAGAATGGTATTAGAGGATACATAGGTATAGGTCACAATGTTATAGGGGTAGGTGGCCACCTTATAGGGTCAAGTTGCTACTCTCATAGGTGATAAGGACTAGGCATAGTCTTCACTCACCTTGGTTACATAGGAGAGGGACTCTCTAAGGTAGAGAGGAGGAGGATCAACTATAACATAGACAAGGCCATCGAGCACCATCCCCATGACATGATACATAACTACAATGGAGGATATATGGTATTATGAGGCCATATTTTTGACATAGTGTCTAAAAGATCCCTGATGGGGTGAGTATAGAGACATTTTAGTAGGTAGTGTCAGTGTGGTGACTCCAAGGTAGTGACCAACATTTGTAGGTGGGAAGATAGGTACACTTAGGGGATTGGAAGGTATAGCAAGGGGGTAGGCACTAGGATTTAGTAGTGTACCAGGAGACAATGGTATCATAGGGACATGACACAGCTCAAACATTTTATATATTATTATATATCATTTTGATTCCTTCCTGTGAGTTGATGTAGTGAGATGTACATTTTGAGAGAGAAACACGTCTATATGCTTGTATACATTATTATGCTATTTGGACTCATGAGATGTGTGTGTGTGTGTGTGTGTGTGTGTGTGTGTGTGTGTGTGTGTGTGTGTGTGTGTGTGTGTGTGTGTGTGTGTGTGTGTGTGTGTGTGTGTGTGTGATCTTTGTCTATTACTTATGTTCATGGTTTATGTTGATGTTTAATACTTATGATGTGATGTTATATTGTTTATGGATTATGCTTATGTTGTGGATGTTAGACACTGACGTAGACTTACCTAATTAGGCATGAGATGGTATTTATAGATGATAGTTATAATTATGACATGCTAAATTTTAATGAGTATATGCTTCACTATTTAGATTTTAGACATGTGGTGGAAAATGGTTGATTATTTTATTGCTTATAGATGTTATGGTTTAATTATGCTTGTTATGGTTGTGATTATGATTATGATGTTGCTTATGACACACATGGATATGCCTGTTATGATTATGGTTGTTGTTATATTGATTAAGGTAATGATAACTCCTTGAACAAATAGGTTGAACCTTGTCCCCACTTAGTGCGAGTGCATAAGTATTTTATTAATATTCAAAAAAAAAGTACATAAGGGTGTCTTTACTCCATTAGCCCTTTTACATTGCAAACATGGATTATATAGATTTTACCAATGATCAGAAAAACCAACTAATCCTATAACCAACTATTTACAGGAAATCAACCCGTAAGGTAGTTCTAATTAATAAATACAAAACAAGAAAGCTACCTAAAATTAAAACTAACTTTATTTTATGGGGGTGTCTTTACTAAAATATGCATGCCCCATTAACAATATTTATTTATTAACCTACCAAAAATCTAACCAACTGTTAAGACTTTGGAACAAGTCCTAACAAACCCCCCTATGATCCAAAGTCAGGTCTTTGGACACATACCAAGCATTTTTCTAAATTTTTCAAATTTGATTCTATCAAGGGGTTTTGTGAAGATATCAACTATCTAATCGGCAGTTGGGAAATATATTGGATCAAGAGCTTTCTTTGCCACCAACATTCATAGATAATGGTATTTTACATCCATATGTTTTTTTTTGGCATGAAACACTAGATTCTTGGAAATCTTGATTGTACTTTGATTATCAATGTATAATTGTGTAGGAGCAATATGAGAAACCTGAAGATCTTCAAGAATATGATGAAGGTAAATAATTTCTCTGGAAGCATCTCATGCTGCAATATACTCTAATTCTACTGATGAATTTTCCATTGTATCCTACTTCTTACAACACCAAGCAATGGCAGTTGAACCCATATGCATAGTGTATCCTATGGTTGACACTCTGTCATCCACACATCTGCCAAAATCTACATCACGATATCCAACAAGTTTAAAGTTCTTATTGTGGTGGTATTTAAGGCCATATGTTTTTGTTCCCTGAAGGTAATGAAGTACTCATTTTAATGCATGCCAATGGATTTCTCTGGGCTCATGCATAAACCTAGATAAAATTCCAACTGAAAATGAAATAGCAGGCCTAGTAGTCATCAAGTATATAAAACCTCCCACCAATTATCTATATGTGGTGCCATCAAAAAGGGAAATGCTATCATCCTTAGACAATTTCAAATTACTTTCCATGGGAGTGAGGGCAGGTTTGTAATCACTCATGCCAAACCTATCTAATAACTTAGAAATATACTTAGTCTGTGAAATGAAAATACTATTCTCTTTTTGAGTTGCCTCTATGCCTAGATAGTATTGAAGAAGTCCAATATATGTCATCTCAAACCCATCTTTTAATTCCTTCTTCATAGACTTGTTATGGTTGTCATCATTACATGTGATAAACAAGTCATTGACATAGAGAACAAGTATCACCATTTTCTTACCCTGCACTCAAAAATAGAGAGTATCATTAGATTAACTACGATGAAAACTAATGAATTTCAAGTATGAATCCATTTTCTCATACCAAGCCCTGGGTGCCAATTTGAGGCCATACAAAGCTTTTATCAATTTACACACTTTGTGTTCAGCACCCACCTATTCAAAACCCTGAGGTTGTTTCATATATACTTCTTCCTATAAATCACCATTTAAAAAATCACTTTTAACATCCAATTAATGTACTTTTCAACCATTTTGTGCTACTAAGGCAAGTACCATATGAATAGTATGCCATTTGGAAGTTGGTGCAAATGTTTCCTCATAGTCAATACCTTCTTGTTGGGCATATCCTTTTGCAACAAGTCATGCCTTATGTTTATCAATGGATCCATCTAATTTATACTTAGTCTTATAAACACATTTACAACTGATGGGTTTAACATGTGGAGGAGTATCAACTAAAACCCATGTATTATTTCTAAGTATGGCATCATACTCATTTTTCATTGCCTGTTTCAAAACATGTTCAGTAGATGCCCCCTCAAAAGTGGATGGCTCAGAGGAAGAAGTAGTAACAACCATAGCATAGTTTACCTATTTTCAAGAATTTTTGGACCCTGTTAAACCAACTTCATATGCTTTCAAGTCAAAAAAATTACTTTGAGCCCATTTTGGATACTTAGTCAAATTATTCAAATCAGGGACTCTAGAATTCTCATCATGTGCATCATTCAAAGGGGGCCTTAGAGAATTTTAAACAATTTCTAAGTCATCAACCTATGAACTTGTAGATGAATAAGAGGAAAGTGATGGAATCTGAGTCTCATACCATAACTTCAAAGAGTTATCCCCATTATTCAAACCCTTATCTCTTTTTGTATTTTTCCTCTTTAATCTATCAAGTTGTGAATCAATCTCTGTAGTGTTCATAGTCCTGAACTCATCAAATATAACATCATGACTCACTATGAATTTGTTTGTATCTTGTGCAAGCAAATGAAACCCCTTTTTATCTTCAAAATAACCAAGAAAGATGCATTTTTGACTTCATGGTTCCAACTTAGTTCTGTGTTTAATAGGAACCAAAGCAAAACAAATACATCCAAACACTTTCAAGTGTTTAACTTTTGGTTTAAACCCATACCATGCCTCATATGGAGTTTGTCCTAAATGTGTAACTATGGGGGGCCTATTTCTCAAATACACTGCAGTACCAATGGCTTCTGCCCAAAACTTATCATCAAGCTATTTATAGTGTAACATGGCATGTGTTGTGCCCTCTAAAGTTCTATTCATCCATTCAGATACTCCATTTTTTTGTGGGGTATAAGCATTACTATATTATCGATGAATGTCATGTTCTCAATAATAATTTGAAAATTCATTTGAGGTATACTCACCTCCATTATCTGAATGAAGAGTGGCCAAATGTGAACCTGTTTCTTTTTTGACTAAGTGTAACCAATCAACAAACTTAGCGAAAACTTCATATTTGTTTTTCATAAAAAATACCCAAGTCATCCGAGAAAAGTCATCAATAAACAAGACAAAGTATCTACAGCCACCAATGGATGACTTTTTCATGTCACATATATCACTATGAACTAACTGTAAACATTTATTAGCTCTCCAAGATGACTGTTTAGGAAATTTTTCCTGATTTTTTTTGCCCAAAACACATGACTCACAAAAAATACTATCTTTGCAAAAAAGGGGCAATCCATTCACCATACCATATCTCTGAAAATCCACTAAAGAGTGGATATTCAAATGTCCATAGTAGAGATGCCATAACCACTTTGTAGACATAGTACTTGTCCCCGTGTCAATAATTGCCACAAGTTTTATAGTGGGAGGAAGCACTTTACAATGCAATCTAACCAAGTTTCCATCTTCATATCATGTATACATTATTTTATAATCATCCTTCACTGAATTAATGTAAATGAGCCCATTTTCAAGGACTATTTGATATTCTTTCTTTCAAATAGTTACCAAAGAAAGTAAGTTTTTCTTCAATGTGGGAACATACCAAACATCCTCCAAGTATTTTATAGACCCATTAGGAAGAAGAATATGAATACATCCAAGTCCTAGTGGTGTATGCATAGACTTATCTGCTAAGGCAACTAGAAAGAGAGAAGCTTCCTTAAAAGACCAAAAGAAATATCTCCTAAATGTCATGTGTTTGGTTGCTCCTGTGTCTAAAACCCATACATCTGTGAGCTCATCTCTAACCTCATATTCAATATAATCAATGTGTCCTAAAGTAGTGAATGCAAATTCATGGGCAACATTACTGGACTCATCATAGTCATGATCAGCATACTGAGCAGAGTTAGACTTAGTCACTTTTCTTGGCCTCTAAATTTTATCAAAAGAAATCATACATTGTGAGGCAATGTGACCAAATTCTCCATATCTATGACACTAAATGTCTGATCTACCTTGACCTCTGCCCCTATATGAGTTGTGACCATGTCCTTGATCACTTGTTTCATGTGAATGTGATTGGTTAGATTTTTGATTATTTGAATGACCCCTACCTCTATTTTGATATCTGCCTCCTCTGTAACCTTGACCCCCTCTATAATTGTTTCCTTTATTGTTTTGATGCCCAAGTGAAGATGAAATAGGCTTTGACTCTAAAACATGGGCTTCTTCAATTTTATTTGATTTCTTGGGTAGAGAGAGGTCATGTTGGATGAACAACTTAGCCAACTTATCAAAGGTGATGCCTATGATCTTGTCAGAGACATGCAACATTTCAACAAAATTTCTATAGGACCCTGGTAGTCCTTTTAATGCAACAGTGACTATGAGGTCATGATCTAGTTTTCCAAAACCAGCCTTAGTGTACTCAATAGTGATATTTTTCAACTTAGACATATATTCTCCCATATCCCCATCTTCATCTAATGACAAATTAAACAAATGCATATGAATATATATCTTCTTATGCTTGGGTTTCTTATCATACAAATTTAACAATGTTTTCCATGCAATGTAACTATGAGGAGAATTTTCAATATGAACATAAGTATCATGCATAAAACAACATTTAATGAGAGCCAAGGCCTTAGAATCATAAAAATTGAATACATATAATTTAGCATGTTTCCTATTGGTAATGTGGGATTTTAATTCTTGACAATATCCCATAACTCATTAAAAACTAGTGAAGCCTCCATCAATCATTTCCAATCTGAATAATTGGAAATTGTTAATCTATCACCATCTGAAAGCAAATTTTGAATTTTTGACATCTTGAAATGAAAGCAATTGTAGTAGAGAAAAGTGTGACAAAATACAAAATAAATGAAACAAATATCACACTCACTGCATAAGACACATGAAAGGCAATGGAAAATTGATTCCAAAGGGTACATGGTGGGGATTTAGTTCAAAGGGATAGAGGAATTGGTGGATGCCTCATTGGTAGAAAGGGATATGACATCAAATTTCATGGTTGAAGGTTGGTTTTTGGCTACTAAAGGTGTGTTTGATGAAGGTAAGAGGACATCATTAGGTCATCAAGTCATGCTACATGTCAAGAAGGGACTTGGGTCAGTTTGGATGGTAATGACCTAGTTTTCATTCTCAAACTTAATGTAATAGTGAAGTGTAGAGGGGACACAACTCATGGAGTAGATCCATGGTCATCTTTAAAAAAATTGTATTAGAATTCACCTTCCACTACATAGAAAAGTTTGGAGAGCATGCAGGGTCTTAAATAGATATGAAGAACAATAGTCCCCAAGGTAGTGGCCATGGTATCATTGAATGATTGAAGGATGGTCAAGGTTTTAGATATGACATTATCCATTATGTTGAGTTGGTTATAGGCATGGGAGCATATGATGGTAATGATTTCTCCCCCATAAATCATGACCCATTTTATGTAGGTTTGGTTGATGTAAATAGTAATAAAGAGAGGGGGATCAGGGTCATATAAATGAATGAAAGGTATTTTTGAATCCTTAAAGGTAAAAAGGTTGTAAATTTGAAGGGCACAAATAAACGCTGCTAGAGGTTGGGGATCTTTAGGCTGGACCTCTATATCTTATAAACCCAATGTTAGTGCTTGGTGGTTATGGGGAGAGGTAGAGATAAACTCATATAAGATCATCTTCATCGAGGTCTGGTGAAGTTGCTTGAGGATAACTCTCTTGATGGATTATGAGGGGTTAGATTGGGAGGCACCTAAAATAGATACCTTGGGTTTGGTTGAATATGGAGATGGATGGGTTTGAGTTGGTTAGGAGGTATACAATGAATACATCTAAGGAATGGACACCTTAGCCTTCCCCTTATCCTTCTACTACAATCTTGTGACCATATTGATAGTATGGATAAGAGGGGGAGTTAGGGTAGAAGATTGGTTAGACTCATCTTCATGTTGAGGTGAGAGTAGAGGAGTAGGTAAACATTAGGTAGGTATTGTTGTTGGTGGGATTGGTATAGGGATCATATAAGGTTTGTCTTTTAATAGATCTTCCTCATCGTAAAATTAGTGGATAATGATTTGGAGAGCTTTACAGTTCTCCATGTCATAGATGGGTGTCCTATGAAAAGAACACACTTGGTGGTCATTATACCAAATGGGATTTGAAGTAAGGGGATCAAATGGTCTGATAAAGAGTAAAGCCAAGTAAGAAGTTTGTAATAACTTATGAAAATTGGCTAAGTAGGATTCAGCTAAAGGTGGTAAAGGTTTAGCAATCTTGGATTTAGTTATTTAGGTGAAAGGTTGTTTAGAAGTCAGTTTGGTGATAGGTGCCCTAGGTAAGGCAGTGTGCTTTGTTGATGGATTTGGTTTAGATAAAGAGGCCAATGAGCTATAGGTGGAAGATTGAAAGATAGGTAGCCTAGGTATTGCTAGAGTGGTAAAGAGAGGTGCATTAGAAAGCAACTACAAAGATGTAACCAAAAGAGGTGGTGAGGTTTTGGTAGAGATAATGGGCTTCCTTCTCAAGGTAGGATGAAGTTCCAAAATTGAGGGCAAGGTGGAGGGAAGTAAAATTTGGGCCTTTGGGTGGTTTTACCTCTTTGGTTGGTTTGGTTTGGTTCTTGGTTGGTGGGTTTGAAGAGGTCAAGTCCACTTTCATGGATGGGTGACTAAGGCATGATATAAGGAAGGCACCAAGGCTTTTAGGTGATTTGGTTGGGGTGATAAAAGGGGGTTTGGTTATTTGGGTCATGGTTGACTTAGGTGGTTAAGGGTTGGTTGGTTTGGTAGAGGTTTTAGTTGGTTAGGTAGAGGTTTTAGTTGGTAGGGTAGATATGGTAATAGGTTGGTCAGCCAAAGAAAGGGTTAGAAGTTCTAGTCTAGTAATGTAAGGGAGGTCTAGTTACTACCAAAAGGTAGCCCAGTCTAAGTTGGGTTTGGAAATAAACTCTAATCTATGGACTAGTCTAGAGAATGGTTAATAGATCAATTTGGTTCCCTGGATAGTAGGTTCAAAGGATAGACCCATCAGTTG
Organism: Torreya grandis; assembly: GCA_037957365.1. NCBI lineage: Eukaryota > Viridiplantae > Streptophyta > Pinopsida > Cupressales > Taxaceae > Torreya > Torreya grandis. Next base: position 769,574 of record JARHVA010006184.1, on the reverse strand, counting down.
GGAAAGAAAGATTGTAACCTTATCCTCTTCCTCAATCAATGGATTTAAGGTTTATATAGGTGGCTCTTCCATGGGAGGAGTGGACATGGGGACTTCCTCCTCAAGAATGATTTATGAGGGAGGTGTGAGTTGCTCGATTGTTAAAGGTAAAGGTAAGGTGGTGATGGTTGGTTGTTCTGGTATATCATTTGAAGGAGTGGTCAAGGAATCCGCTACCTCAATAAGTGGGAGGGAGAAGATGGAATTTCTTTAGTTTGGATTTCTAAAGGAGGGGAAGTTGACTCCACTACCTCAGTAAGTAGAAGAAGCAAAAAACTGAGAGATTGGGTAGTAAGTGGTTTGGTAATGAGTGCATTAAGGACCATATTGACCATATGGGTGTCATGAGAACACTAAACCTAGTTACTCTCATTCTTAGTAGGAGTATGGTTTGGGAAATCTTTCCTAAATATATCAAGGGCTTGGTTTGATGGTGCATTGGGGTTATCCAATGCGAGCTCCCCCTTTTCAGTAAGGGATTAGACAAGGCTCTTAAAGGTATTGCACCTACTAACATCATGAACTGTTACCTAATGGAAGGCACAAAAATCATTATCATTATACCAACTAGGTGTAGGATGAGAGGAATCAAGCTATTGAGGGGGTTTGATATGAGGAAGTTGAATGATATTAGCTTTCAATAACTTATCCAAGATTGAAGCATAAGATTCTCCAAGCAGAGTGAATTGCTTTTGGTTGTTACGGTTTTGGTTCCTCATGTTTTACTTTAAGGAACTAAAGGAATTTAGTTGGTTTATGGATGTTTGAGGAGTGGTTTTAAGGATAACTACATTCATGGTTCCCTTACCCTTGGTATTGGTATTACACTAGTCGTCTAGTTTGGAAGAAGAAGCCTTATTGGTTTTGTAGGTGGAGTTCTTGTTTTTCAATTTTAGCTTTCCTTTGTCAATAGCTCTATTTTCTATCTTACTAACCATGTTAAAATCTCCATCAAAGGTTTATAATATTTGGACATGTAATGTAGAGGATATATGCTTGGCACATGCCTGAGTAAAGAGCTCTATGAGTTTGGGTTGAGGCAAACAAAAGGAAAGTTGGTTAATTAAGCTCCTTTAATGAGCTACAAAATTAGTAATGGATTCATCCTCAAACAACTAGATAGAGTAGAGGTCAGTGATAGAAACTTTCTTGGAGATATTGATCAAAAAATGGTCCAAGAAAGTGAAGGAGAAGGAGAAGAGGGAGTGCTTGGGTATGACACTATACCAATCCAATACCAAACCAGTTATGGACATGGGGAAGGTATGAGAAGGAGGGAATCATCATAGGTAATTAGATAAAAATCATGCTTAAATACCCTAAGATGTTATTAGGGACCCTCCTTACTTTGGAATTTAGAGAACTTGGGAAGTTCCCATTAGGGAGGATATAGATTGATAGGTATGGATGGATGGATGGGCTCATTATAGATTTGGTCATATGACAAGATGTTATGAGCACATGAGATGGATGACTCTAAGGTGGTCATCTTATCCATAAGCATCTTCATTAGGTCGACTTGGAGTTGTTCACCTAAAAGGTTGTAAGATTCATATCGATGTGTTAGTTAGGTGACATACTAATAGTGGGTAAAGCTTAAGAAGTTGCCACATATGGGTATGTGGATAATAATGGTTAGGTGTAAGATGCATAAGGGTAGGTAGATTCAAGTGGTTGGGTAGTGGGTAGGGGTACATGCCCTTGTAGGTTAGGGATGTATCTTAGGTTTGATGTAATGGGTGTGTGTTGGGTAGGAGCAATAGTTGAGTTGGTGACCAATGAAAGGGTGGTGACCCTCATACTGACCAAAGGTAAGGTGGAGGGTATGGACACCACAAGGATTTGAAATAAAGTAGTGGTTGATGAATTGGGGGTAGATGAAGGAAGGTTGGTAGTGTTATAGGTAGGCACTCCCATAGTGGAAGGAGTGTAGGTGGATAGAGGTTGGCTTGCTCTTAAGGTAGAGGAGTTGTTGGTAGGAGTGGAAGGTATAAAGGCATTCATAGTTTGGGTTGATTGGTTATCTATAGTAGTCTCAATTGGATTGTTAGTGTATGAGGAGGCTTGAATAGCCAAAGTTTGGGTTATAACCATGGCAATATAAGTGTTCCCCATGAGGTAGAGAGGCATGCCATAAAGTGGATCTATGGGTAGGGCTGAAGCTGGGCTACGGTAAGACATGGTTGTAAGATAATCTTGTAGGGCCATGGGATTGTTATCTAGGAAGGTAAAAAAATCCACATCTCCTTGGGAAACCTCCCAAGGGAAATTAGGACTTCCTAAGGGATGAGGAGAATCTACTAGTTCAAAGATGTAATCCATAGATGAAGAGGTGGAAGAGCTAGGTTATTTTGGGGGTGGGTTTTTCTCCACAAGGTTCCTTCATTATTGGTGAGTGAGAACCATAGAAGATAGGGGAGAGAGAAAGTACAAATAGCCTCACTACTCAAATAAAAAGAAGACAAGAAATGATCAAAGAAATCAAATTATACTTTAAAAGAGACGTTAATCCCTAAAGTTTTTATTAAATTTGCTTTTGGCTTATGTCCTAAAAAGTTGTGTGACTAAAATTGGCTTTTAAAGCAGGTACTAAAAATAAAGTCTAAGGTTGGTTTCAAGTTGTGTTTAGGCTCTTAAAAAGAATCTGTATTAGAATTTGTAGCAAGATTTTGAGCATGCTATGAATTTAAACAAACTAAATTCGACTCAAAATGTAAACTACCAATAAGAAGGATTTATAAAGAAAATCACAATGATAATAAGCTTACCAAATTCCCTAGCTCTACATTACCTCCTTCCAAGATTCATAAGAGGATGATTAGACTCATATTGATAAAGTGATAGCTTGATTAGAGATGTTAATGAAGGATACTTGATAATGGATGATGGATGTGTTATGAGACTTCTAGAATGATTTTGGTATGGTTTCCCTACAAATTTTCTAGATGGTTTGAGAGGGGAAGGAGAGGTTGGTTTTATAGGCTAATGGAGGGAAGATCTATGTACTAAATTTAAATTTGGGTCATCAAGATCTATGGTTGAGGAATTTCCATGAAATTTTCAATTCCATGGAAATCTCTAGAATAAGATAATTCTAGAGAAAGGGGGCTAAATTGGAGATATTTCTAGAATATTCCAAATCTAAAAATCTCCCCATATGGTTTAAGGGTTTAGGGAAGGCTAGTATAGGGTGGTGGGTGAGTAGTTGGAATATTTTTGAATTTAAAATTGGTTAGTGGGATTAGGGAGTAGGTTAGTAGGTAATGGGGTTTATTAAGGGCTAAATGAGGATTAGTATTCCTAAGGATATAGGAATACCTAGGGGGTAGGATAGTAGGTGCTTAGGTGGGGTTATAAGAATTTAAAATTTCCATATAATAGATAAACAAGATTAGATTAGGATAATGGGAGATTAGGGAAAATTAATAAAGAGATGGGATGAATAAGGTTAGTGAATGTAGATTAATGGAAGGGGATTTTAAATTAATGGAATAGGAATGGGATAAAATAGGATAAATGTAATTAGTGCCAACTAATAGGAATATTAGTTGATTGTAATGAAGCAAGTGATTTTAGGTGCATACATTTTTACCCTATTTGAAAGGCCATTGTGAGTGGATGAAGTGAAAGGAGTAATGGTATTTCAAAGAAAAACCATGTCATGTATGAATGTTTGCAGATGATGTTAGTGGGTATGATAAAAATGTAGCAATATTTTGAGCACACTATGAATTAAATAAACTAAATTCAACTTAAAATGCAAACTACCAATAGGAAGGATATATAAAGCAAATCAGAATGATAATAAGCTTATCAAATTCCCTTGCTCTATATTACCTTTTTTCAAGATTCATAAGAGGATGATTAGAATCATATTGACAAAGTGATAGCTTGATTGGAGATGTTAATGAAAGATACTTGATAATGGATGATGGATATGTTATGAGACTTCTAGAATGATTTTGCAATGGTTTCCCTACAAATTTTCTAAATTGTTTGAGAGGGGAGGGAGAGGTTGGTTTTATAGGCCAATGGGGAGAAGATCTATGGTCCAAATTTAAATTTGGGTCATCAAGATCTATGGTCGAGGAATTTCCATGGAATTTTTAATTCCATGGAAATATCTATAATAAGAGAATTCTAGAGAAAGGGAGCTAATTGGAGAGATTTTTAGACTCCTCCAATTCTATAAATCTCCCCATAGAGTTTAGGGATTTAGGGAAGGCTAGTATAGGGTGGTGGGTGGGTAGTTGGAATATTTTTGAATTTAAAATTGATTAGTGGGATTAGGGAGTAGGTTAGTAGGTAATGGGGTTTATTAAGGGCTAAATGAGGATTATGATTCCTAGGGATATAGGAATACCTATGGGGTAGGTTATAGGTGGTTAGGTGGGTTATGGGAATTAAAAATTCCCATATAATAGATAAACATGATTAGATTAGGATAATGGGAGATTAGGGGAAATTAATAAAGAGATTAAATAAATAAGGTTAGTGAATGTAGATTAATGGAAGGGGATATTAGATTAATGGAATAGGAATGGGATAAATTAGTGGGATAAAATAAGATAAGCGAAATTAGTGTCGACTAATAGGAATATTAATCGACTGTAATGAAGCAAACAATTTTAGGTGCATACATTTTACCCTTGTTTGAAATGGAAATGTGAGTAGATGAAGTGGAAGGAGTGATGTTCTTTCAAATAAAAACCATGTCATGGATGAATGTTAGTAGATGATGTTAGTGGGTATGATAAAAATGTAACAAGATTTTGAGTACACTATAAATATAAACAATTTAAATTTAACTCAAAATGAAAACTACCAATAGGAAGTATTTATAATGAAAATTATAATGATATTAAGCTTACCAAAATCCCTTGCTCTACATTACCTCCTTTCAAGACTCACAAGAGGATGATTAGACTCAGATTGACAAAGTGATAGCTTAATTGGAGATGTTAATGAAGGATACTTGATAATGGATGATGAATATGTTATGAGACTTATAGAATGATTTTGGCATGGTTTCCCTACAAATTTTCTAGATTGTTTGATAGGGGAGGGGGAGGTTGGTTTTATAGACCAATGGGGGGAAGATCTATGGTCCAAGTTTAAATTTGGGTCATCAAGATTTATGGTTGAGGAATTTCCATAGAATTTTTAATTCCATAGAAATCTTTAGAATAAGAGAATTCTAGAGAAAGGTGGTTAAATTGTAGATATTTATAGAATCTTCTAATTCTATAAATCTGCCGATAGGGTTTAGGGTTTAGGGAAGGCTAGTATAGGGTGGTGGGTGGGTAGTTGGAATATTTTTGAATTTAAAATTGGTTAGTGGGATTAGGGAGTAGGTTAGTAGGTAATGGGGTTTATTAAGGGCTAAATGAAGATTAGTATTCTTAAGGATATAGGAATACCTAAGGGGTAGGCTAGTAAGTGGTTAGGTGGGGTTATGGGAATTAAAATTTTCCATATAATAGATAAATAAGATTAGATTAGGATAATGGGAGATTAGGGAAAATTAATAAAGAGATAGGATGAATAAGGTTAGTGAATGTAGATTAATGGAAGGGGATATTAGATTAATGGAACATGAATAGGATAAATTAGTGGGATAAAATAGGATAAGCAGAATTAGTATCAACTAATAGGAATATTAGTTGACTGTAATGAAGCAAGTAATTTTAGGTGCATATAGAATCAATATGTAGCTTGGTATTAGGGCCTACCCCCTCACGTCACACACTGTAGTTATAAGGGTGTCAAGTTATTAGCCAATATATATATTGATATCTAGAGTTTATACTCAATTAGAGAGCAGAGTTGGTTCTCCCTTTGGTAATGAGCTCCAAGTAGGATTTCTAGAAAAGGGTAAGGTTACCGCTAGGTGATGAAATCCTATTTAGGCCTTGTCTCAAGTTTGTTTGATTTTTAATTGATGAAGGTGGTTTGGTTTAATGTGTGAAACAAAGAGTGAAGCTATGATAGATTACTTTACTTTAAGTTAAACTATGTGAGCTAAAATTAGAAGCAAGCAATGGATGCACTTGATTTTAAGCCCAAAAGAAATTTCAATTTTATTAATGAGCATAGATAGAGAGAAGAGCATACAAATGCAAAGAAAATAAACCCAAAGTAAAGACTCAAGGTCCCACCAGGTGTGCCAGAATGTTTCAATAAATTTTAGATTATATTTTAAAAAGAAAAAAAAAACTAAATATAGGTATGGTTGAAAAACCTATTTGATTATGTGTGTGTTGAATCAGATGATTATGAAGAGCTCCTCCTTGGCTTGGGATGATGACCTACCGATAATAAAGCACTAAAGTAAATTTTTTTGTTAGATAGATAGTTGAGTGGATTGCCTAGTAATAGCTAGATCCCAAAAGCAAGAGCTTCCTCGGGGGTTGTCAATCCACATGTTTTAAACAATTAAATTTATAAAATAGAATAGAAAGTGATTACATCAATAATCAAAAGGTATTGAAATTGAACACAAGAAATTCTTGCTAATAAATAGACTAGAAATGATGAAAATGTTGATAAAATAATTAATACTAGTGTTAGATGATTGGGGTCTACTTCAAGAAATTAGGTAGAGGTCTATGAATAGGTGGGAACATAAAAAATCAAATTTGATTGGGGGTAGGTAGGTAGAAATAACTTGTTATAATTTAATGCCATAGTGATCATTAGTTGGGTTGGTGACCATCAGTAGTTAAGGTGACAGTCAGTAGTTAGGGTGACCATCATCAGTTGTACAGACCATCGATGGTTGAGACAAATATCGATAGTTACTGTGTGTAGATCTAGGTTGGTGAAATGGTTGGTTGATGGGATGACAAAGTGAGATTTTGGGAGATGGGTTAGTGTTAGGCTAAGTGTGAAAAGAAAATAAAGTAATTAAATGATGAAAATTAATTACTTATCTTGTATAAATTTGATCAGGTGGATGCTTGAGGTGATTGACCTATTGGTAGGGTCTAGCATGATTCTGATAGAGTAATGGTACTTGACACTTTGGTAGAGTTATGGTAGTAAGTTGGCTCTCTAACTTAGTAGCTAGTTTGCTAGATTACTAATGATGATTGACCTATAAAAAGAGAATTTTAGATGCACAAGCTCTTAATAATAATTGTAGATGATTTTTACCTCCTTGTTCATCTCTTCTTATAGGTAAGGCAAGATAGTTACAACAAGATGTGAACTAGGCCTTCTAATTTTAGCACACTTATGCAATGGCTCACATGAAAATTTAGATGAATTATATTTAGAAAATCAAGGTACGTGGCTTTCATGTTGGTGGTTGAGGAGGTGGACCCTGACCATCGATGATCATCCTAACTATCGATGGTTTAGGGTGAAGGTTCAAAGTAGGTAAAAAGGTTAGTTAAGCCATTTAAACAAATTGACTATGGTTTAGGCTTGGTTAGGGGTTGCAGGGTCATATTGGTCCTAAGAGGGTCCTAAGATGGTCTAAGGGAACTAAGGCATTTAGAATCATGGTGTGTAGATTTCTGGTGTCTATAATAAGATATAGGTAATAATAATTAAAGATTATTATTATGATTTAGATATATATGTTTATTCTAATGTTGAAAGGTATATATAACATTATTTTAAAGTCATTCTATTTGATTAATGTTAGACTAAAGGTTTCATATTCATACTACATTAGATATTTTTTATTATTAAATGTTTTGGGAAATCATTGTAATTGTAAAGTGTTTATTTTGTGGATGTCATTTTAGCATTAAAACTTTATTCATTAAATACATATAGTATTACCATAATATGTAGTTAATACATTAGTCAAGTGGTCAACTTTACATGGGAAACTAATATTGACTAAGTCAATAGTCATTGCATGGTAGCATGAAAGTTTTATGACTTGTGGTTTATTTATTTGTTTACACAGTTTATAAAGTTAATAACATGAAAATATAATATGGATTTTTTAATGATTATTTAGGGATTTTTATATAATCCTCGAGATGATTAGGGTTTCTAATCATCTGTTGACTTTGATTAAGCATCATTTTGAATAAAATAATTGAGTGGGTTGTGTTTGCATGGTGACAAACTATGGAGTTGGTTGAGCTATCTAGGCATGCATATTTTAAGTGAATTTAATCTATCATTAATGGTGGAGAAGGGGAAGGCTAGTCAGTGGATGAAAAAGAATAAAAATAAGACAATGAGGGGTGTGAATGGGATAGCTCATGACATACATAGAGGAAGAGATAGAAGGATAAGAAGGTGAACAACTATAGGAAGAAGGAAGTTGTTTAGATTTCTTGGCATTCATAAATTTATAGGTAAGTTTTGTAATTAAATTCATGTGTGGAATATTGAATGGGTTTTTGAATTTGTTTGGTTATTGGGTATCTTTGTTTGAATCTTATAAATAATGGATTATATGTGGATCCCTATGGAAGGCTCAGCCTCCACAAAACCCCACATTTAACTCAAGGTAACTTGAGGGTTTTGGGAAAAGCCATAGAATTGTCATGACTATTTTAAGCTTCTATGAATTTATGTCCTAAACTTCTTTCTCTTAGCTCAAAAACTCTATTTAAATAATGGAAAGCTATTCTTTATGGGTATATGCATTGTGTCTTGAACTATTTGGTTTGAATCAATTTGATATATTCATTTTGGGTATCTAAAATATGGATTGAACTTGAATAGTGTGTCAGTTCGACTGTGTATACACCTATTTGGATTTTGGGTTTGTTGAATGAATTTTATATGCAAAATGAATTATGATGATATCTAAATTATATACACTAATATATTTATATTTATATACTCAATCTAAATTGAAAAAATATACATACATACATATATATACATACATACATACATACATACATACATATATATATATATATATATATATATATATATTTACTAATATATATATATATATATATTTACTAATATATATATATATATATATATATATATATATATATATATATATATTCTACTATTTTTGGAGGTATAAGGTTTTTGAGGGAAACTGTATGGTTTTACTAAGTCCGGCTGTAGGATCCCTGTAAGGAAGAACTAGATGTGTGGATTTGAATGAAATTTAGTTGTTTGGAATTCAAATGAATTATTACATTTTTATATTAAGATCTTAATATATATGAACAAATTAGAAGAGAGCCCATAATATGTATACTTACTCCTATTTTAGTCTTATAAACTAAATGGTTAAAATCTTAAACCTGGGTATGATTAGGTGAGAGAATGAAATATTACTTAAACATGGCTCTATTTTTATAGGTATATGCACTTTGTCTAAATATTTTATGACTAAAATAAGATGTCATTATATTCCTTTTATGTGGATTATGCATTTGATTATATGTGATTGTGTATATTATTGCACACTTGGACCGGTTTGTATTTGTGTAATAAATTTTGCTCAGCCAATAGAAAAATGAGTATGCGGTACTATTCATAAAATTATGTAAGGAAGTTTAAATTGGACGTTTCTATGTTGTTATAATGTAATTTCTCAAACTGAGTCTATCTAACTGAGTATATATATTGATTATATGTTTTTAGTTTAAGTATCAATTTATAGATGGATTTATATAAATTTATTTAAAGGTTTAGATATGAACCAATAGTTGTGTATGAAATTATGTATGTATCATTTCTAAGTGTATATTGGATTTATCTAGTTTAATAATACTCTTAGATATTAGATAGTCTATGTATTCTTCGATTATTTTGTATATGAAATGATATTTGTATGGTACAAGAATGATATTTAAGGATTTTTAATATATATATATATAGTTATATATATATATATATATATATATATATATATATATATATATATATATATATATATATATATAGTTATGGACTATGTAATAAATATGAATTGATTTACCATTTATGTATATATGTATACATATGCACAATAGTATAATGCTTGAAAACATTATTACCTTATAATGTGTAAAATAATGCATGTTATATATATTAATGGTTTTATAAAAGCATTAAGATAAAGCATTTAAGATTTTAAATATAAAGAATTTATGATGTTTTGGACTGAATTTTGTTATATGTGGACTATGAACAATTTATTAAGCTTATGTTATAATGTTGTTTCACGAAGAAATAACATTATAAGCTACTTTGTGATTAAGTAACTCGTAGTCTAGATAATCATTACCCTAATGGTATGTTATATTAAGGATTGTTTTTTTATTATGTTTATTATTTATAATAAACTAGATGATTTTGGATTCAATGCATATTCATTTGACAGACTAAATAAAGTATTAGATATTTCTAAACTTAGCATGATTTTTATTATTAACTAAAGCAAAATATATGAATGAATATATATTTTTTAATTCTATAATATATTTTTACTAAATCTCACATTCATGACTCTAATTAAGTAGTGGATAGATTCCAATGGCTTAATTAGCACCATTAATGCAATATGAGGTGTAATGTATTCAAGTGGTGTGTATGAAATTGACTGATCCTAGAGATCATTTATTATTGAAAACTTTTGCCAAAGTAATGTTTGATAAACATTTTCATTTCATATGTTGATATAGTTTTCATATTTGTGTGATATCATATTATAAAAGATTTATTTATGATACATATTATGTATTAGATATCTTCAACACACGGGTTCTAGTTTGTTACATTGGATTCCCACACCATCATTAGCTACCCATCTATGAAGGCAGGGTCAACCCCTTATTTAAGAGATAGTTCAAGGGATCTATGGTCTGTGATTGGTGTGAAAAAGTGCTCGAATGATGATCTCTCTATTTCAATAAATTTCTTGTTTATTATTGGAAAAGGGAAAAGAAGAAACTAAGTACGAGTATGGCCAAAAAACCTATTTGATTGTGCACACATTGAATCAAAATATTGTGAAGAGATCCTCTTTGGCTTGGGAGAATGACCTATAGATAAGAAAGTAATAAAGTGAATTTGTTTGTTAGATAGATAGTTGAGTGGATTACCTAGTGATAGCTAGATCCCAAAAGCAAGAGCTTCCTCAAGGGTTGTCAATCCACACATTTTAAACAATTAAGTTTATAAAACAAAATAGAAGGTACTTACATCAATAATCAAAGGGTACTAAAATTGAACACAAGTATACTTGCTTAAGAAATATAGACTATAAATGATTAAAATAGTGATTAGTTAGTTAATACTAGTGTTAGATGGTTGGAGCATGCTTCAAAAATTTATAAAAGGGTCTGTGAATAGGTAGGAACACAAAATATTAGGCTTGGTTAGGGGTAAGTAGGTGAAAGAACTTGTTAGTTTTTACTATCATAGTGACCATCGATAGTTGGGTTGACCATCGGTGATTAAGGTGATTATCAATGGTTGGATTGACCATCAATAGTTGGACATACCATCAATGGTTGAGACAACCATTGATAGTTACTGTGTGTGGATCTAGGTTGATTAATAGCTGGTTAATGGGATTCAAAAGATGGATTTTGAGAGATGCCTAAGACCTGAGTTGATTATGAAATAGAAATAAAGTAAATAAATACTGATAAATAAGTACTTGTGCTACCAAAAGTTGATTAGGTGGATGGTTGAGGTAGTTTATGTGTTGGTGGAATCTAGCTTGATTTTGATAGAGTAACAGTACCTAAGAACTTGGTGGAGGGGTGGTGGTAAGTTAGATCTCTAATATGATGGCTGGATAGCTAGATTATTCATGATGCTTGACCTACAAAAAGAAACTCTTAGATACATAAGCTCTTGATCATAATTATAAATGATTTTTACCTTCATGCTCCTCTTTTCATATAGGCAAGGCAAGAGAGTTACAACAACACCTGAACTAGGCCTTCTAATAATAACTCACACATGTAATGGCTTATAACAAGATTTAGATGAGTTATTTTTAGAAAATCAAGGTGGGTGAGTTTGCATGTTGGTGGTTAAGGAGGTACACCCTAACCATTGGCAATCAAGGTGGCCATCAATGGTCAAACTGACTATCGATAGTCAAGGATGAAGGTAAAAATCTAGGTTAAGTCAGTTGGGTAAACTAACTACGATTGGACCTAGTTTGTGGTCAAAGGGTGATATGGGTCCTAAGGGGGTCCTAGGTGGTCCAGGGATGTTTTCAACATTTGAAATCATAGTGTGTGGATTTTTGATGTCTACATTTTACCCCTTTTTATTGTGTGGCCTAGAATCAATCAACTATAAAACAAAAATAGATACTGGTCAAAGGTCTAGTTGTCCTGAGTATGGGGGGAGATGTTCCCCTTCAAACTGGGAGTCGATAAGGTAAAATGAAATTGGGTATAGGTTTGATAAGGTGGGTTTAATGAAGGTAGATGATAGGTTGGACACTAAAGCACAAATAGGCATGTAAAGTGTGATAAAATGTGCAATAGCTAAGATTATGCAAAGATGAGGTTTTCATAGTTGACAACAATAAACATTAGTGCTAGAAAGACAAGTGACTAGTGTACCACATGACCACATTTAGGCATGGTGACTAGGTACACATGTTAGTCTCCTAGATAAGGTCAGTGTTTCCATGGGCATCCAAGGAAAGAAGTGCTCCCATGATAAACATAAATAGGTCAAGTGTTATGAGTATTTGAGGTAATAAGTACTCCCAAAAAGACACAAGCAGGTCAGGTAAGTGTAAAATAATGTAAGTTCAAAAAGGGTCAACATGGAAATGTTGTCATTATGGTCAAAGGACGAGGCAAAAAGTATCATAAAAATGCATCCTAGTTAGGCTAAAATGGACCAAGGGTGAGATGACAAGGTGGTATGGGTGGGCAAAGAAGGTAGTCTCCAAGGGTGGGTAAATCTAGGTTGGTTTTGCTAAAAGTGGAATTACTTAAGTAGAAGCAACAAATTGGGGCATCCTAATCATCAATGGTTAGGGTTTCCAAGGGTGACCATTCATGGTACCCTAACCATCGATGGTCAGGGTGAAAACCCTAAATTCTTGGCAGTCAAAAGTGAAAAGAAAATCACTTTTACTTCATTTTGACTTTTACTTGCTTTAACTTTGAGCTCTATTTTTTGGTAGTTTATGGTGAAGGTGCATTACTAAGTGTACTTGCTAAGGTGGGATAGTACTAGTAAAGGTAGAGAGTTAACCTAGTGGACTGGTGAGGATGCAGGGAGCTCATGGATGTGGACAAAGATGAATAGGCCTATGGTTGACTCCATTTTGGCAATCACAAAATGAGGTAAGGGATGCCATTTATTTTGATAGTTTAGCTTGATTTGTTAATTGCATTGGGATTAGGTTTGGTTAAAATAGGAGGGTTTTGGACTAAGATGCCCTAAGTAGGGTTTTGGGGGTTTTTGAGCAAATTTGTAAGTAAAATAAAAAAATAGATATTATGCATAAGTGAAATAGGGTGGGTAGTCATACTAGGGTAGCAAAGAGGATATTTTTATTGTGTTTTAGGTAGTTTTTAGGTGTGATAGGGTTTGGGCATTATGGCTACAACACACCCACAGTGACCATCAATGGTCAGACTTGACTATCGACAATATATATCCATATAAAAATGGGTGCCTAACCATCGGTGGTCACCATGACTTTTATTGGTCACCATGACCATTAACGGTCACCTATTTTAAAAAATGGAAGTGATTGAAAAAAAATTTAAGCCAAGAGGGGTCACAATTGCTAGATAGGTGACCATGTAGGCTTTAAGGGTATATTTGGTAGGTCATTAGGTAGATAGGTAGAAGGGGTTAAAAAAATAGGTCAAATGTTTAAAGGGTAAGGTAGAGTAGGGTAGGTGTCATTATTATGGGTGACTAAGCCATGTTGCAAAATTAGTGTAGGCCAAGGAGCAGATATAGATGAATGATAGAGTGTTGCATATCTTCATAGAAATCTAGTAGGGGATAACTCTAGCTGATTGGGCACATATGAATGAGGTTAGGTTGGTGGCCATAAGGCACTATCAACATGTGCCTCGAGATGCATCCATGGTTATAGCACTCATCAAGATATGGGATTTTGCTATGAACACCTTCCTATTATTCATCAGGGAGATGACTATCTTTCTTAAGGATGTTCATAAGATCACCTTACTTCCACTTTGAGGTGATCCAATTTACCATATAGAGCATGAGTATTGAGATGATCACATTAAACTAGTATACAAAGATGAGAGTGATCAGGTCAAATGGCATGCTGGGGGGTTCAGGTACAATGCTTTGTAACAGAGAGCTCTAGGTGAGATGAGACTCATGACCATGCTCATGATTGTTGTCACATACTTTGCACTTTCTAACTCAAGTAATGAGAGGTTCCCTTACTTGCTACTAAGGGTACTAGTCAAGATATTACTAGGTCATACTACATTTGGTTGGGTGCCTATCCTTCTAGTTTAGATCTACAAGGAGTTATGGGGGTTCAGAGGTGTACTAGATGTACTAGTGATAGGATACATCAACTAGAAGCCATACATCTAATTTCTAGTATGGCTTGGCTATAGGAACAGATATTCTCCCTTTAGAGCTATAGATGGATATTTGATAGGAGGGAGGGAGAGGTGGACCTCATCCTATTTTATAGGGTACACCAATAGCTTAGCCTAGTATAGGGCATTCTAAGTCTATTCCCTAAGTACAAGAGAGAGGATTCAGAGGTTTTATTGCTAAACCCACATCTTATGCCCACTTTTTTAGATCATAAGGAGTTATCAACTAGGGCATAGATAGATGATGTCAAGCTTACAAATGGGTAAATCACATGGTACTAATGCTTATATGTAGTAATAGACATTGGTGGGGATAATGGAGGTGTAAAGATGATGGATGTGGATCTCGTAGGGAGAGGGGGTCAAAGGGTACAAGCATAAGGGGCTAGACCCAATGGATAGGTAGGAGTGTCACTAGACACTATACAAGCATAGGTTATAGTACTATAGGGGTAATTGGCCACATTCTAGGGCCAGATTACTACACTAAAAGGTCAAGTTACCAACTTATAGGGTTAGGTCTCTACCATGATAGGTGAGAAGGATTAGGCCAAAACCTCTCTAGGCTTGGTGACCCAAGAGAGGGACTTTCTAAGGTAGAGAGGAGGAGGAGAAATAATAGTATAAATAGGGTCACTGGGCACCATACCCATGGCATGATACCTAGATATAATAGAAGAGTTATGGTATTACAAGGCCATAATTTTGACAACGTGTGCATAGGAACTCTGATGGGGTAAGTATAGAGTGAGCTTGGTAAGAGGTGTGAGTGTGATGACACCATGGTAGTGGGAAATGTATGTATCTAGGTAGACAAGGACAACTATGGGGTTTATAGGTGGGTAAGCACTAGGATCCAATGGTGCTCTAGGAGGCAGCAATACCCCTAGGGCATAGATATAGATAAATTATGACATTTTTTATATCATTTTAATTTTAGCCTATTAGCTTATACGATGAGACATACATTTTGAGAGAGACATGTCTATTTTATTATACACATTATTATGTTATTTGAATCATGAGTTATACATATGATCATTATTTATGCTCATATTCATGGTTTATGGTTGTATGTTGATGTTTAATGTTTATGGTATGATGTTTATATTACTTATGGATGTTGCTTATGATATGGATGTTAGACACTAATATAGACTTAGCTAGGCATGGGATGGCTCTAATATATGTTTATGCTTATGACATGCTAAATTTTAATGAGTGTATACTGTATTATTTTAGACTTAGACTTGTGGTGAAAAATGGTTAATTGTTTAAATGTTTATGGATGTTATGATATTATCGTGCTCGATATCATTATGATTTTAAGGAGAGGGAATGATGCTTCTTCATTGACAAGGACTAAAACAAAACCAAAGTTAGA
Source organism: Torreya grandis (assembly GCA_037957365.1). Lineage (NCBI taxonomy): Eukaryota > Viridiplantae > Streptophyta > Pinopsida > Cupressales > Taxaceae > Torreya > Torreya grandis. The sequence goes on along the minus strand of JARHVA010006184.1, from coordinate 753,650 downwards.
CTAGTTTAATGAATATAAGCCCTTATAATGCTTCACATTAGTGTTCATTAGTTGGTTAAAATTTATCATGACCACATGATATCAATTAACACTAGATGGGAGACCAAAGAATATAATCAAGAGATAAACATCATCATGAAAATATCAGCTAGTCACGATGGGGTAAGGAGAGGGAATGATGCTTCTTCATTGACAAGGACTAAAAAAAAACCAAAGTTAGACTAGTTTAATGAATATAAGCCCTTATAATGCTTCACATTAGTGTTCATTAGTTGGTTAAAAGGTATCATGACCACATGATGTCAATTAAGCTCAAGAATCCCTTGCATATAGTGTAAAGGGGAGATGGGTGACAATGGAACCTTCTTACAAGACTAGCATGCCCCTTTTGTAAGTCTCCAAAGAGTCAATATAAATAAGTATATTCTAAATTATGTAGATTGATCATTGTGAGAATTCTACTTATTAAATTATATTGTGGCTTCCACCTTATTATGTTGTTTGAGAGCCGATTGTGGCTGTCAAAAGTAGTTTGCTTTTGCTATAGTTTTGATAATGGGTCCATTATTGATTGTTGTATAAATGGAAGTTAATTGATGTAGGAAGCTTCCAAGAAATTACTATACTTTTGAAAAAATGATTTACTCATCCCTCCTCCAATGGAATGGTCCAAGTTTATTTGTTTTGTTTAACAATTTTTTATAGTTGTCCTTCAAGGGAGCATTCCACTTTATGTTTTGCCAATTTCAAATAAATTTTCAACAACTATCCTTCAAGGGGGTAGTTTGTGAATGCTAGGAATGACCCATGATTGTTATTCATAGTGTATTTTTACTTGTTATTACTCTAATATTTCTTGACATAGACTTGCTTAGGCCAACTTAGTGGTTCTCCTTTAAGAAGGCAAAACTAGAAGCACAATAAGGTTGAGTAGGCATAAAGAGGTTTAGGTGACAAAAATCATGGGAGCCACCTTGTGAAGGTATGGAAAGTACCATGAGAACTATGCCATAGGTAGAGCCATGATACCCATTTTTTAAGATAAGGCTATGCTAGTGATAGATAATCACATAATTTGGTGATAGTCAGTTGCCCCTAAACTAGGGAGATGGAATGCAGGTAAATAGCAAAGGATGAGCTTAAGTTAGACAAAAGGTTAAATTGATCTTTATTAACAAAAGAATGGATGTAGATCCAAATAATTTATGGGCTCAAGTTTTGAGTGGCCTTAGAGAGAAGACAACTGATAAACTCCTAATCCATACTTTTGGGTGATGATATAAGATTCAAACTAATAAAAAGCAAACTTTCCCCACTTGTTTTTCTCCATATTAGTGATATGTTGGTTTTATTTTAGGATGAGGTCTCTGATGTTGAATTCTTTCACTTTAATTTATTTTTAATAGGCATGCTTGATGTGCTCTTGATACACATAGAGATGGGTAAGGGCTACTAAATGATGCTCATCAAGTAGCTTAAGTTGGGTTAAATGGTACTGGCGATAATCATCCTCAAAAATAAGCTCTTAAAAAGATATGTGAAGAGATAGGATTTGCACTTCAAGAGGAAATATGGCCTTTGTTCTAAACATAAGAAAAAATGGGGTAGCACATGTAGGGGTTCTAATGTTACTATGATATACCCACAAAGTGAAGGGGATGTGTAAATACCAATCCTAACCAGATGCATTGACATTTTTAGTAAGCATGTTATTAGGAGTTTTATTAGAAACCTTAGCTTGTCCATTCATTTGGGGGTGATATGGTGAGGGTAATCTTAACTTAATGTTGAATGCATCACATAGACCCTGGAATTGATTATTTTTAAAATATTTACCATTATCAGTGATAATCTTTTGAGGAACACTGAAATGGTAGATAATGTGATGGTTGATAAAGTCGACAATATTTTCCACTTTATCAAGACTAAAGGAATAGCCTCTACCCAATTGGTAAAATACGTGGTCACAATGATGATAAAGTGGTGTCACTACAAGGAATGAGGGTTAATTTCACCAATAAGATCTAGACCCCATTATGATAAGGCCCAAAAATTGGTGGAAACTCAAAGACTATGGCTAGGTACATGATGCAAATTAGTGTGTTATTGACACTTGACACACTTTTTCACATAATCATAGTAATTTTGGTTAAGGGTAGGCCAATAATAGCCTAGGAAAAGGATACACTTAGCTATAGCGAGGCCACCAAAGTGGACTCCATAGATTCTATCAAGCATTTCCTTGATAGCATGAGAGGCTTCTTAACTACATAGGCAACAGAAGAGAAGACCATCAAAGCTATGTTTATAAATAATACCTCCCATAATGGTATAAAGAGAGGCACTCTAGATAAACACTCTTTGAGCATTCCTAGAGAGACTAGAAGGAACTATGCCAAGGTTGAGATAGTCGAAGGTTTGTTGATACCAAAGGTCAGTTTGGGTCTCCCCCACATTGAAAATGATGGGAGAATCAAGTTTAACATAAGAAGGCTAGGTTAAACTATGGATGATGATAGATAGATTAGAATTCAATGATATAGATGGGATCTAAGAGTCGAGGGAAGACATGGTATCGGTGAACTTGTTAGTATATCATGGAGTTGGTTGGATGCGGTTGTGTTTGAATAATGATAAGAGTTCATAAACTAGTTGCTTGTAATGTTGTAGGACATCATTCTTTCACTGGTCAGAGTCATTGATTTGATTGACCACAAGTTGGGAGTCACTAAAGATTTTTATTTTTTTTAATCCTAGGGCTAAAATAGTTTAAAGGCCTATCACTAGGGCTTCATACTCAGCCATATTATTGGTACATTCAAAATCAAAATTGAAGGATAAAGGAAGAGGTTCACCATCAAAGGGGATAAGGATGATACCAACTCCCCCACCACATTGACACTATGATCCATCAAAGAACATGGTGACTTGATATGTGAAATCTACCTGAGAGAGGGTTGTGATGAACTCATTAGGGGACTCAAGAGGAGGAGGTTGGTTATCTGCTAAAGGTGCCTTGACCAATTGGTTAGTAATGACTTGCCCTTTAATTAACTTTTACTGAAGGAACTCAAGGTCAAACTCCACTAAGAACATGAACCACTTGACCATACACTAGTTTTTCTATAGCTTGGAGTGCATGTATTTGAGTGGGTTATGGTTAGTTATGACATAGGTTTTATGGTTAAAAATGTAGTGGTGAATTTTTTTAGCCACGAAGACTAAGGCCAAGAAAAAAAATTTAGTATAGGTATACCAAGTCTCATACTCTACAAACATGCGACTAATGTAGTAGATGGCTTGCTCTCTATGTTATTCATCTTGGTGAGCCAACATTTCCCCTAGGGAATGGTCAGTGGTAGAGATATATAGGTAGAAAGGTTGGTCATCCTTAGGAGGGGTAAGGACAAGTGGATATAAAAGGTACTTTTTGAGTAAATCAAGGGCCTTTTGGTAATCATTATTCTACTTGAAAGATACATCATTCTTTAAAAGGTGGTGGAAGGGTTGGCACTGATCTAAAAGCTAGGAGATAAAATGATGAATAGATTGGAGCTTCCCTTGCAAACTATGGAGTTACTTAAGGTTGGTTAGAGGAAGCATTTCGAGGATGGATTTGATTTTGGTAGGATCAAATTTGATTTTATGAAGGGAGATAATGAAGCCAAGAATTTTTCTCGACAAGACCTCAAAAATGCATTTCTTGGGGTTAAGGTAGACATGGTAATGGATGAGGCATTTAAAGTTGATCTTAAGAATAGCCAAGTGATCTTTTTAGAGTTTGTATTTTTTGAGAAGGTCATCCACATAGTCCTTGACAATTTTATAGATGAGGTCATGAAAGATATAGGTAATGGCATGTTGGTAGGTTGCACCAACATTATTTAGTCTGAAAGGCATGACTCTATAGTAAAAGGTTCCCCATGGGGTAGTAAAGGTAGTCTTGTGCTGATCTTTAAGACCAATTAAGATCTGATTGTATCTTGAAAATCTATCCATGAGATATAACATCTTGTGGTTGACTTTAAGATCAAAAAACTAGTCAATACTAGGTAGAAGAAAGTCATCTTTGGGGCAAGTGAGGTTGAGGTCACAAAAGTCCACATAAATGCATAGTCCCCCTATGGCTTTGGTGATAGGTATAATTTTAATACCCATTAGGAATAGTCAATAGGTTGAATGAAATTAATAGATAAGAGATGTTGAAGCTCTTATTTGATGAGAAGGGCTATGTGAGGGTACATACTTCAAAGTTTTTCCTTGACATGGCTGGTAATAATGATATGGGTAACAATGGTGGGGTCAATTTTAGGCATGTCACTATAAGACCAAGCAAGGGTTATGATATAGTCTTAGAGGAAAGAAGGGAATTCCTAAAGTTCTTTAGCATTCAATGATTGGCCAAGTTTGACAATGTGAGGGTTATCCAAGGTACCCAAGTTGATATCCATAGTGGATTTTTTTAACATGGTTGAGGTCTCAAGAGGAAGGGATTTTTGGATTGAAGAATTTGGGGCACCAAGATAGGTAAGAATAGAATCATCATCTTAGCACTGAATAGTGTTAATGGTAGGAGAGTCTTCTCCTATCATCTTAGGATGGTTTAAAGGATGGTTACGGTCACCCCTTCCTTATGACAAGTCAGGGGTCTGAGACTAATCATGTTGATGAAAAAAAGTTAGGTTGGATGATGTCATCATCCTCACATACAAGTAGAGGTCAGGTCGATGAGGAAGGGGCATCTTCTTCAACAATGGTAATGGTGGGTTATTTGGATTTCTTATTATTAAGTAAGATGAAACCAAGTATGTGCTTCTTGTGTGTCTTCCTCGTTTTGATGGTGACCCATTCATGTAGGTCATGCTCATACTACCCAAGATTGAAGCCTTTCTAAGCACACTGATGGAGGTATGTTTTGGTAAATCTCATTTTATATAGGTAAGAAAAATTAATGGTGAATGATCGAGGTGGAAGATAAGTGGTATAAGCACCAATGGATTTATCGAGTCCTCCATAGATAAGATAGGTCTGACAATGGGAGGTCTAAAGGGCATAATAGTCCTATCATTAAAGTCATATCCTAGCTGGTTAGTAAGTTGCCCATACTCATGAGGAGTAGGGAAATCATCAAGGGCTAAAATTTGATATTCCCCCAATGAAAGATGATGGAACATTGATTCCAAAGGGTCCATGGTGGGCATTTGGTTTGAAGATATAGAGAAACTAGTTGATGCCTTATTGGTAGAAAGAGATATGATGTCTACTTTGGTGGTTGAAAGTTGGGTTTTAGCTATTGAGGGTGTGTTAGATGGGGGTATGAGGACATCATTGGGGTGATAGGTCATGTTGTATGTTGAGAAAGGACTTGGGTCATATTGAATGTAAAGACCTGAGCTTCATGCTCAAACTTAATGCAATGGTGGAGAGTAGAGGGAATGTAACACATGGAGTGAATCCAAGGTCATCCCAACAAGATGTTATATTATAATTCACTTGTACAACATATAAAAGTTTGAGGAGCATGTAGGGTCCTAAAAAAATATGAAGGATGATATTTCCTAAGGTAGTGGCCATGATATCATTGAAGGAATGAAGAATAGCCAAAGATTTGGACATGACATTGTCTACTAAATTGAGTTTGTTGTAGGCATGAGAGGATATGATGTTAATGATAGTTCACCCATCAATCATGACCTATCTAATATGGGTTTGGTTGATGTAATCAGTGATAAAGAGAGGTGGATGTTGGTCCTTAATGTGGATGGAAGGTATTTTTGAGTGCTTGAAGGTAACAAGGTTAGAAATTTGAAGGGCACTAACAAAGGCTTATAGAGGTTGGTGTTCCTTAGGTCAGACCTTAATGGATTACAAAGAATCTATTAGTGTTTGGTAGTGATGGGGAGAGGTAGAGATCAACTCATACAATCTCATCTTCACTGAGGTCTAATGAATTTACTTGAGAACAACTCTCCTAATGGATTTTGAAGGGTTATATTGGGAAGCACCTAAAATAAACACCTTGGGTTTGGTTGAGGATGGAGATGGTTGGGTGTAGGTTGGTTTGGAGTTTGAAGAGGATTATGTCTAAGGAATAGACACCTTAGCCTTCCCCTTATCCTTTTGTTATGATCTTGTGACCACATTGATAGTATAGATAGAAAGAGAGGTTGAGGTAGTAGACTGGTCAGACTCATATTCATTTTTAGGTGAGAGTGGAGGAGTAGGTAAGCATTGGAAAGGTATGGTTATTAGTCAGATTAGTATGGGTCTAATAGGAGGCGCATCTGTTAATAGGCCATCCTTATCATAGATTTCATGGATAATGGTTTGAAGAGCCTTGTAGTTCTTCATATCATGGTTGGGTACCCTATGATAAGAAAATACTTGGTGGTCATTGTACCAGATGGGTTTTGAAGTTAAAGGGTCAAAGGGCCTAATACGAGGTAAGGTTAGATATGAGGTTTGTAATAACCTATGAAAAATGGTCGAGTAAGACTCGACTAAAGGTGGTATATGTGTAGTGGTTTTTTCTTTAATGGTTGAGGTGGAAGTTTGTTTAGGAGTAGGTTTGGTGATAGGTGTTTTGGGTAGGGTGGTGTGCTTGGTTGATGACCTCAGTTTAGGCATAGAGGTTGATGAGTTAGAGGTGGAAGATCACAAGGTAACTAGCCTAGGTATTGTTGCCATAGTGAAAAGAGGTGCATCAAAGAGAAATTATGAAGGTGTAACCAAACAAGGTGGTGGAGTTATGGTAGAGATATTTGGCTTCCTATTCAAGGTAAGGGATGAGTCCCTAGAATAGAGGGTAAGGTTGAGGGAGGTAAAATCTAGGTCTTTCAGCCTTTGTGTATTTTTACCTCTTTGGTTGCTTTAGTCTATCATTTGGTTATTGGTTTCAATGAAGCAAACTCCACCTTCATAGATGGGTGACTAAGGCTTGGTGTAGGGAATGTGCCAAGGTTCTTGATAGGTTTGGTCAGTTTGGTTTGAGAAGGTGATTTTGTCGCTTGGGGTTTAGGTGCCTTGGATGGTTGATGGATTATTGGATTGGTAAAATTTGTTATTAGTTTGGTTGGTAGGCTAAGAGTTTGGATAGTGAAATTGGTGGGTTGGTCTACTAAAGGTATGGTTGAAGGTTCTTGCTTGGTGATATAAGGTATCCCTAATTGCTACCAAAAGGTGGCTTGATCAGTGTTAGGGTTGGAGATAAATTCCAATTTATGCACTAGCCTAGAGAATGGTTTATAGGTTAGTTTTATTCCCTAAATAGTGGACCTAAAAGATAATCCCCTAAGTGGAGACATAGGGATAGTAACCTCATCCTCTTCCTCAATCAAAGGGTATAAGGTTGAGATAGGTGGTTACTCCATGGGAGGAGTAGATATAGGGGTTTCCTCCTTGGGAGTGATTTTTGAAGGGGGGAGTAGTTTGCTTAGTAGTTGAAGGTAAATATAGGGTGGTGATGGTTGGTTATTTTAGTATATCAGCTAAAAGAGTGGTTAAGGACTCCACTACCTCAAGAAGTGGAGGGGGAAGAAATGGTATTTCCTTGGTTCGGGTTTCCAAAGGAAGGGAAGGTAAGTGCACCATCTTAATAGATAGAGGAGGGGGAAGACCATAAGATTGGGTGATAGGTGATTTGGTAATGAGTGCATCAAGGACCATGTTAATTATATGGGTATCATGAGAACACTTGATGTTTTTTCTCTCATTCTTGGTAGGAGCATGGTTTGGGAAAGGTTGCCTGAATATATCAAGGGCTTGGTTTGATGGTACATTGGGGTTATATAATATAAGCTCCCCCTTATCAATGAGGGATTAGACAAGGCTCTTGAAAGTGTTGCACCTACTGACATCATATCTTATTACTCAATAATAGGCACACAAATCATTATCATTAAACCAACTAGGTGTAAGATGAGAGGGATCAAATTGTTGAAAAGGTTTGATAGGAAGAAGTTGAATGATGTTGGCTTTCAATAACTTCTCCAAGGTGGAGGCATAAGATTCTCCAAGTGGAGTTAATTGATTTTAGTTGTTCTGGTTTTGGTTGGTTAATAGAAGGTAAAGGAGCAACTTTAAATACAACCACATTTATGGTTCCCTTATTCTTGGTATTGGTTTTGGACTAGTTGCTTGTCTTGGAAGAAGAGGCTTCATTGGTTTTGTAGGTTTAGTTCTTATTTTTTAGCTTTAGGTTTCCTTTGTCAATGGCTCAATTTTATAACTTATGTGCCATGGTTAAATCTTCATTAAGATTCAAAATCTTTGGATATGCAGTGTAGAGGAGATATGCTTACCACATGCCTAAGTAAAAAAATCTATGAGTTTGGGTTGAGGTACGGAGGAGAGTTAGTTAATTAGGTTCCTCCAATGAGCCACAAAATCTATAATGGATTCATCCTCAAATTTTTGGATGGAGTATAAGTTGGTGATAGAAACTTTCTTGGAGATATTGATTAAAAAGTGATCCAAGAAGGTTTGAGCTAGTTGGTTAAAGAAGAAAAGGGAGTGTTTGGGTATGGCACTGTACTAATCCAATGTTGGACTAGCTACAGACATGGGGAAGGTGTGGAGAAGAAGGAAATCATCATAAGTGATGAGATAAAAAACATGTCTAAATGCCCTAAGATGTTTTTGGGGATCCTCTTTACTTTGAAATTTAGAGAACTTGAGAAGTTCCCATTGGGGAAGATATGGCCTGATAGGTACGGATGGACGGATGGGCTGATTACAAATTTGGTCATATGACAAGATGTTGTGAACATCTAAAATAGATGACTCCAAGGTGGTCATCTTGTCCATAATCATCTTCATTAGGTCTACTTAGAGTTATACACCTGGAAGGTTATAAGATGCATAATGTTGTAATGGTTGGGAGACATACTAATAGTGGGTATAAGGCTGGGAGGATGCCACATATTAGTAAGTGGATGCCAATGGTTGGGTGGAAGATACATAAGGGTAGGTAGATGTAGGTGATTAGGTAGTGGGTAGGTATACATGCCCTAGTAGGTTAGGGATGTAGCCAAATTTTGGTGTAAAGGGTGCTTGTTGGAAAGGAGTGGTAGTTGGGTTGGTGACTGATGGAAGGGTGGTGTCCCTTGTACTGATCGATGGCAAGGTAGAGGGTATGGACACCACAAGGCTTTGAAGCTAAGTAGTGGTTGATAGATTGGGGGTAACTAGAGGAATGTTGGAAGTGTTAGATGTAGGCACTCCCATTATGGTAAAGTGGTTGGTAGGAGTGAAAGATATAAGGGCAGTTGTAATTTTGGTTGGTTGTTTCACTATGGTAGTCTTGAAGGGGTTGTTGGTTGATGAGGAAGATGGGTATTCAATGGTTGGGTAGTAATTATGTAAATATAGGTACTCCTTATGAGGTGGAGAGGCATGCCATAAGGCATATCTATGAGTGGGGTTGAAGCTAGGGTATGGTAAGACATGGTTGTAAGATAATGTTGTAAGTCCATAGGATTGTTATCTAGGAAAGTGGAAAAATTTGCATCTCCTTGAGGAACCTCCTGAGGGAAGGTAGGACTTTTTGAGAGATGAAGTGAATCTAATAGTTTAAAAATTTAGTCCATGGATGAAGAGGTGGAAAATTTAGGTTGTCTTGGTGATGGGTTTTGCTCTGTAAGGTCTCTTCGCTACTAATGAGTGAGAACCATATGAGAAAAGGGAGATAGGAAGCATAAACAACCTTACTACTCAAACAAAGAGAAGAAAAGAAAATGATCAAAGAAATCAAATCACACTCTAAAAGATATGTTAAGCCTTAGAGTTTTAATTAATCTTTCTTTTAGCTTAAGTTTTAAGAAGGTGTGTGACTAAAATTGACTTGCAGAGTGGGTAATAAATAGGTAGTCTATGGTTGGTTTTAGGTTGTGTTTAGGTGCTCAAGAAGAATCTATATTGGAATTAATATGTGGCTTGATATTGGGGCCTACCCCCTTACTTTACACACTATAGTGATAAGGGTGTTAGAGATTATGTATATTGATATCCAATATATATTGATATCCAGATATTATACTCAATTAGAGAACTAAGTCAGTTATCCCCTTCGCAATGACCTCCAAGTAGGATTGCTGAGAAAGGGTAAGGTTATTGCTAGGTGATGAAATCCTAGTCGGGCCTTTTCTGAAGTTTGTTTGGTGTTTAATTGATAAAAGTGGTCTAGTTTAGTGTGTACAACAAAGAGTGAAGCTACGATAGATTACTTTACCTTTAAGTTAAGTTATGTGAACTAAAATTTCAAGCAGTCAATGTATGCACTTAATTTTAAACCCAAAAGAGATTTTAGTTTTGTTAATGAGCACAGATAGAGAGAAAAGCATATAGATGCAAAGGAAGGAAACCCAAATTAAAGACTCAGGGTCCCACTAGGCATGCCAAAATGTTTGAATAAATTTCTTGCTTTTTATTAGAAAAGGAAAAAGAAGAAACTAAGTATGGGTATGGTTTAAAAACCTATTTGATTGTGCACACATTGAATCAAAATATTGTGAATATCTCCTCTTTGGCTTGGGAGGATGACTTACAAATAAGAAAGCATTAAAGCAAACTTGTTCATTAGATAGATAGTTAAGTGGATTGCCTAACGATAGATAGATCTCATAAGTAAGAGCTTCCTCGAGGGATGTCAATCCATATTTTTTAAATAATTAAGTTTATAAAATAGAATATAAGGTGCTTGCATCAATAATCAAAAGGTACTAAAATTGAACACAATAATGCCTGCTTAAGAAATACAAATTAGAAATGATTAAAATAGTGATTAGCTAATTAATAGTAGTGGTAGATGATTGGTGTATGCTTTATAAAATTAGAAAGGGTTATGTGAATAGGTAGGAACATATAAAATTAGGTTTGATTAGGGGTAAGTAGGTGAAAAAAACTTGCTAATTTTTAATGCCATAATGACCATTGGTGGTTAGGCTGACCATCAATGGTTAAGGTGACCATTGATAGTTGGGATGACCATCGGTGGTTGGATAAACCATTATTGGTTGAGAAAACCATTGATGGTTATTGTGTGTAGATCTAGGTTGATTAGTGGTTGATTGATAGGATCCAAAATATGGATTCCAAGAGATGGGTAAGACCTAAGTTGATTTCAAAATGGAAATAAAGTAAATGAATACTAAAAAACAAGTACTTGTCTTACATAAAGTCAAGTAGGTGGATGGTTGAGGTAGTTAACCTATTGGTGGAATCTAGCTTGATTTTAATAGAGTAACAGTACTTAAGAACTTAGTGGAGGGGTAGTGACAAGTCATCTCTTTAATATGATGGTTGGATCATTGGATTGTTGATGATGCTTGACCTAAAAAAACTCTTAGATACATAAGCCCTTGATCATAATTATAGATGATTTTCACCTTCCTAATCCTCTCTTATTATAGGTAAGGTAAGATAGTCATAAAATCACATGAACAGGGCCTTTTAATAATAACTCACACATGCAATGACTCACAATAAGATTTAGATGAGTTATTTATAGAAAATCAAGGTGGATGAGTTTGCATGTTGATGGTTAAAGAGGTAAACCCTGATTGTCAGTGGTCAAGGTGACCATCGGTGGTCAACCTAACTGTCGGTGGTTAAACTTACCATCAACAGTCAAGGGTAACGGTAAAAAGTAGCTAAAAAATAAATTAATTTAGTTGGGAAAACTGACTGTGGTTAGACCTGGTTTGTGGTCAAAGGGTGATATGGACCCCAAGGGGTTCCTAGGTGGTTCAGGGATGTTTTTAACATTCAGAGTCATAGTATGTGGATTTATAGTGTCTCCAATCCCTCCTAGTAGGAGTACAATACTTGATATTACATATTAATATTTGAGTCATGGAGACTCTTGAGTCATGTAGACTCTACTCAGAGAATCTTTGTATCTTATTTTATCATTTAAGATATTTTTATGTATTGATGAAAATTGTAACATTTATACATTATACTTATAAAATAGTAGCTATAATGTTGTATCAGTCATGGATGAATTTTTACTATTTCATTCATGATGAGATGAATTATTTATTATTATTTCAATATTATTCATGATTTCTATATCTGTTCATGGTTATCCTTAGCTAATTGGATTAGTTATAAACCTTTTTGTTTAACTAAATTAATACAATTAGTTAAAGATCACTAGTTAGGTTTCTCATGGTGAAATCTATATGTTGAATATGACTAATTATTTTTTAAAAAAAATCTATATTCTAGTAAAACCTAGTGGGGTTGTTACAATTTTGAAGGATGGATCTCTTTTGAAGAATTGAAAGTATTAGGCCTTTTTCATTTCTCAAGCACAATTTGTATGTGTCCTTTACTCTTATATTTCTAAATTTGGTTTTTCAATGCCTCATAATGATTTGTATGATGACTAATGATTTGATGATAGTTATAATATATTAATCCTTCTTTACGAAACAATCTACTACCTAATTTATGCCTATTAATAGGTAAAGATATCATCCTAAGTTCAAGCAACATAGAAAGTATTGTATTTAGAGTATCTTGGTTGGTTTGTTGTGATCTGTAAATTCTATTATGGAGTATTATAAGAGACCTCCACATTATTTACATAATGCCTATACATTTGAACCTTTTAAGTTTGATGCAAAGTGTGTAGCTAAGAGGGATTTATGGAATAACAATAATTTACAAGTTCATCTACTATTTTTCCTTTGCCCTTATCTTGATTTGGTTATGTATCCTTCGAAGGTTAATTTAGATTATATGTATAGGACTTGTAGGTGATAATAGTTTATGTAAAAGATGCTCAAGTGGATCAAAATTAGTTTTTGTAATTTCTCATCTATCATATTATGGATAGATCATTATGACTATCATAGTAGTTTAAAACATGGCCATAGTGTTAATCGATATTGACCAATAAAGGAAATTCAAATGTTTGATTTTCTTGTAGTTTTGGAATCATTGGTTCCTTTGGTAATGGAAATTATTATTGATGTGCATCCATGTTCACTTTGATGTTTAGTGTTTTATTTTCATATGGAGATAAATGATATATTGTACTTGACTCACCTAATTCAAGAGTGTGTATATTCTCAAGCATAATACATTTTTTAGGTGGTGCCACTATAGGGATGCCCTCATATCAGAATGTATCATTTTTCAAAATGTGAAAGGTTCATCATCATCAAACATTATCAATAAGGTCTCATCATGTATGAATTTTACACATCTATGTAGTGTAGATGGGATTAATTCTATTGTACATGTCCAATGTCTACCCAAAAGCAAATTATAATGTGATCATTACCTAGAAAGTAGTTGGAACCATTTTTTGCCCCAATGTCACATCTAATGTGATTTGGAAAATTAGACGGCTATTTAAATTATCAAATCCCTTGATATGCATAATTGATTTTTTTTATAAGGTTCATGTTAATACCCATGGTGGTTAGGAAATTTATGCTACAAATATTTAGACCTGATCTATTATCAACAAGCACCCTTTTTATTCCCTTGTTATGCATAGTCACTTATATAAACAAAGGCAAATCTTGGTCAATAATATCCTTAGATGGTAAATATATTGGATCAAAGGCAATGATTTTTTATTTATTTTTTAGGTCTTTCATAATATCTACAAAGTAATATGGTTCAATATCACTTGGAAATTGGGTATTACTTAATGTTTCATATAGGATATCCTTATAGATAGTGGATTGCTTTATAAGTTTGAAGATTGATTTCTTAGAGTGAACATTACTCAATTGGTCAACAAGGTCATATCCCTTAGATTTAATCACCAATTTTGTCTTAGGAGGTACCTGCTTTATATTAACAGGTGGTAGATTAGTTTACACACCTTTACCTTTTTGAGTACTGATAGCATGGATTGGAAATTTCAATATAAGTTATGGGAAAATAATGGGTGTGGGATGGTGGTTGTTGCTTGAATAAGATATAGGTGGAACAAATGGTTGAGATCATGCACATTGGCATCTAGATACCAACTCTATAGTATTACAAAAGGAATTATGAAGATAAGTTAGGTGTTGTTTTTGTTTTAAAACCATCTTATTATATTGACAAATTTGCTTATTTTATTGAATTATAGGACTAATAAATCAATTATGATAAAAAATTACAACTATAATCATAAAATTTGAGCCCACAATGAGATATAGATGCATATATATTGCACATATTTATAAAAAATCAAAATCTAATTTTTAACTTTTAAATCTTGTTAAATCAAAAATTAGAAACAAAGAATTAGAAAACCCTAGATCAAAATATAGGGTTTTGGGGACCAAAGGTTAGGTTCACCAAATTTTTAACCCTAAATTGAGATGGGTAAATATAGTATAGGGTTAAGAATATATGGATGAATAAGCACATAGGGTGATAAACAATTCTATAGCAGGCCTATTAATTTACAAACTTAGATAAACAATATTCTAGATTTTAATGTTGGGATATGCTAAAAATATAAAGTATAATTACTTATTGATATTGAAAAAAATTAGAAACAAGATTACTTAGCTAGTTTACTATGTGCATGTAGATCTGATATTAAATAAGTTGTACGTAGACTAGATCTAGATTCTAGATCAATCATCAAATTCTAAAAATTTGTATTATGTGGTCTCAAATGCTTACATCAGACCTAGATAGTTAGATCAATGCTAGTGTTTGAGTTATACATAGGTGTCCAATATATAATATTGACTATATATAAATAAAACCACCTAGAACCTTCTAGATTTTCTTCTACCTTTATTCTAGTGTGTTCAGATCTCATGCATAAGTTATCACTCTTTGTCAAATTATCAAACCCTAGATTTCTCAACCTTGGAGTGATTATGGGGAAAATGGGTTAGAGGTCACACTATGTTGATTTTCCCCTAGGGCCCCTCTATCAATGGTCATTGCCTAAATATCCAATACTCTAAATAGGACCTCATACTTATGTAATTATCCCCTATGTGTTGGTTTGTGTGTGTATAAGGATGTAATGTGTGATAATCAAGTACATAGAGTCGCCTAGTTTTTAACTTGGAAAATATGGTTCATGGAATATTCTTTCAGTACTTTAGACCTGAAGGAATACTAGTCCTATGCCTGATATAGAAATAGGGATGAATAGGGTAGATTTTCTCATTTTAATGCTTGATTCGGTGCTTTTGGTAAGTTGCTTTGTGAACTGTTAGGTCTTTGCTAAGTATTGAATGAATGAATATTGATCATGCATATATACCAATCCCTTTTGTAAATATATCACATTAATTCACTTAGGTCAACTATAAAGACATGCTATAATTACAAATTTGATGACTTTAGGGGACTATACACTGTAAATTTGAAATATCTCACATTATCATCCTCTACAAGTTTTGGAACTTATCATGATAATTTTTACAACATTGAATATCTCGGTTAAGCTTTGTCATTGGTATGATATTATAAATATATTCAACATAATTTGTAACTTGAATTAAGATAACATCCAAAAGTATTTGGCTTTCATATTTGACTAACAAAACTACTTTAGGGTGCATTTTACTTATTTTTTAATTCACTGGTTTGACATCTAGATACAATACAATATTATGCATTTCCATTATTAGGTTAAGTATAGACATTTCTTTATATGCCCATGCACATAATTTTGGATAATCTTATAAATTATGTTGAAGATATTTATCTTCATCATTTTTTAACGTAGTTGATAAAAGGACTAATTGAGGATCTTTATTAGTGCCAAAATGAAATTTAATTTTTTATTCATTAAGTAATGTTGATCTATCCTCCATATAGCATCATAAGAATAGTATTGGGGGCATCTAATTATGATTGAGGAATGAATAGAATCATCACTTTTACCAAAATATGCATGTGAATTTATTTTGTGAAAAAATATCATCTTGTGTTGAAAGGAAGATCCTCATAGGCACCTAAATTTTCCAAAAGAGACTCATCATTTGAAAATTATCTAATGTAAAATTTTAAATTGAAATTGTGTTGTCAATGAGCTCAAGATATACTAGTGACAATTAAGATACATGTTTGACTTGATTATTATACTCTAAGTGCATGTGTATTAGGTATGAACTTGGGGATCATTTAACTTTATTAATACCATGAGATATGGACTTATCATTATACCTAAAACCTATTTTCCCCTTATATTTATAAATATTAATAGGATGAACAATACTCTAAGCATATTTATAACCCATGTCCAATGATGTACTTATATTTTTATAAGTATTTAAATCTAAACCACATTGTTTGAAATTTATTGATGATTCATCTGAATGTGGTCCTAATGAGGGTAATGTTTATTGGAGTAGATATTGATGCATATATGAAAGAATTTTGCATATATCAAACATAATTATTTATAAGATGGACCATTACATAATATTTAAAAGGAGATGGGTCTAAAGGACACACACATATATAACCTTGATAGCTAAACTCAAACATGCATGTAATGTAAAAGGAATGGAATTCATGTCATGAATCCACGGCTATTCTAGTAAAATATTATAATTATGTTCATTAGGCATAATTTGATAAACAACGGAAAGAGTGCATGGGCATGGAATGTTATCAAATCTATAAATATTCATATTTGAATGAGTCAAATAATTTATGGTTATGCCAAGTAAATTTAGGAAAGAGATGTTACAAATGTTCAACCCTAATCCATTGCCAACAAGTACTCTTTTGACCACCTTATTTTGTAAAAAGACTTGGATATATAAGGGAATATATTCATCAATAATATTTTTGGGGGGAACATCTTCCTTTCTGAAAAAATTACTCTCTTATGTCCATCAGCTAACATTAATTATAGAAGCTACATAAGGAGGTTCAACATTGTTAGGTTGAAGTGTATTACCTAATGCCTTACATAAGATACCTTGTATATTAGCAATATTTACAATAACTCTAACAATGAAACATTGGCATTACTATTATTTAATTGATCTATTATGTCAAACCCATTATATTGTGGAATTTTCCCCAAAAGAGGGGGGGTTAAGGGGTAGGAACATGAGGGACTCTACCTTGTTAAGTATTTACAACATAAATATTTTGAGTTTTATTAATAAAAAAATGTTTCATACATGCCTTTTGGTGTTTATTAGTTATGGGAAGCAATTTAGATTGAATATTATAAAAATATGAAGTATGATGTAATTATGCTTTCACTTAGGTAACTTTTAGAACATCATTAAATTTTAACCATGTACATATGTAATGCATAGCATCTTTTAAAGTAAGAGAATATTTTACAAGAAATTATATAATCCTATCTACATATGAAAGAGAAATATATCCATTCATTCCATTATGACTACAACACAAATATGAATAAGAGATGTTAATGAATGTGAATATAATACAAGTAAAAATCAAGGTATAGGGGTAATATAGGTAAGGGTTTGAATGATTGTGTAGGTTCTCAAATATACTTTCTCATTTACTAATTAGTTTTAGTCCAATGTGTTAGCAATCTAAGAGTCATGGTTGATATCAGAGTCTCAAGAAGAGATTTGTGTCATGGTTGTTATTGATTACAAAATATGTGTGTGAAAACATTAATGACAAAGGTTTTGAGTTGAACAAACCTATTGCAGAGCCCCATGGAGTTATGTGTGTACTTTGAATGACTATGAAAATATAAGAATAGTCATATGAATTCTTTTGCTAACATGGTTATCTTGATAGATATGGCCAAGTACATAGGTTGATGTTAATAGCATTTACATGTATGCAAGCATCTGAAGGAAATGATCACACTATGATAATTAGGTTTGTGGCTATTCTTTGTGGTCTAAGTTATAAAGTCATAAGGATGAGTAGAGAAAATGTTACAAATGCATAAGGTTGTCCTCAGCTAAAAACCTAGTAAGTTTCCATACTTAGTTGATTTTGCACCTTTGCATTTGTCTAGGGAATTATTTCAAAAGAAGTGGCTCAAGCAATTCTTTTAGAAATAATGGTAAAGGAAATTCCTTAAAAAACATTTTGAAGACTCTTCAAACAAAAATATCATAACAATTATTCCAAATTTTTGGAATTCTTTCAAAGAAAGTGGTTCGATGAATCATTTTAGGAAAATGGTTTAGACTTTGTTAGACAAAATGTTCACAACAAAGTTTTCAAAGGAAATGGGTCCTGACGAATTCTTTTGGGAATTTGATCTAAGTCCCCTTGAAAAAAATATTATAGTAAATTTCCAAAGGGTAAGTGACCCAAATCAAATTTTCTAAAGGGTATGTGGACTTTTGCACAAGTTCTGAAGGGTGTGTTGAAGTTTCCAAAAGGCATGTTGAAGTTTCCAAAAGGCATGTTGAAGTATGCAGTTATCAAAGACAAAAAATTTGGTTTCCACACTTAGTCATTTTTGGAATTTGAATTTATTTTGGAAAGAGTGCTTTAGTGAATTATTTTGAGAATTTATTTAAGTCTTTTCAAAGGGAATTTTGTCAAAAAACTTGTCTCAAACAAAAATCTCAAAGGAAATGGGTCCCGAACAAAAGTTATAAAGGGAGCTTTGCAAAAGTGTCGAAGGGTAAGTGACCTGAACACGGTTTTTGAAGGATACGCATTTGCAAAATTTCCAAAGGGCATTTAGAAAATCCCCAAAAGGTACACTACAAAAATTATAAAATAAAAATTTGAAGTAAAAAGAGCACTTGACATTTTGTTGAGGAAATTATCCTAAAGCCCCTTAGACAAAAAGGCCACAATAAAAGTTCTGAAGGAAAATTATAGAGGATATAAGGCCACTTTATACATGCTAAAAGGCTTTCATGATTAACTCCCAATAGGCATGGAGATGAGATAAAGTCCAAGCAAGTTTAGTAATATCTTAAAAAGCAAAAGCTCTCATAAATGCCATGGTAAGTGAGATGAAGTCAAACATGTTGAAGGTTAATGACTAACATAGTTAAGGATCATGCTTCTACTAAGATCCAATATCTCATGGGAGTTAGAGTCTTGACATTGATAGATGCATCTTAAAGATGACCAAAGGTATAGTCAAAAAGCATTCAAAGATTTGACAAAGAGAGTTAATTTTAAGGATGGCATGAAGGAGGAGATCAAAGGCTAGCATTTAAAGTTTTAAATGCAAATGGATAATCACAAAATCATTTCATTCTTGAAAATATTTTAATTTAAGTGACATAGGTATAATTCAAAGAGGCTCAGAGAAAAGAAGACAAACAGTCATTTTCTTGGAATGAGAAGAGTCAAGCCATGAGTACAGAGTATATAAAGTTAAGAGACTCATCTAAGCATGGATTCATGATATGTTCAAACATGAGATCCATATATTGTGTCAAATAGAAAAATTGAGATACAAAAAAAGAGTTATATAGAATGTCAATTAGACATATTCAAACATAGAAAAAGGGAGTAGAAAGGGAGTTAGGCAGAATGTTGAATAGAAGAATCTAGACATAGAAAGAGAGGTTGAGAGAAAGAATGCACATACAAGTATTATGTAGAGCATGAGTAGTTGCATATCAAAATTTTAATAAGGAATAGACCCATATTCTATTATGAATCTATTTTTTCATCAGACGAAGTTGTAGCTCCACACAACTATTTGGTTGGTGCCATTAGTGAGGCTAAGTTGGTGCTCAATTAGGGTATTAGTGTCTCTTTAGGGTTTTTGCCCTTAAAAATATGATCAATGAGGTCATTATGATTTGGCTCTCAGACCTAGCGATGGGTATCTCCTTAGGATTGGTGTCCTACAATGTAACTAGTGAGGTTCAGTCATTGTGACAAATTTTGTGAGGCTAGATTAGAATAGTATCTTCTAATAGCATTCTTACCATGTTTTTTTCCCTTTGGGTTTCCACGTATAAATATGGTGTTATGATCTTTTCTTTTGTGCATGTGATATCTTTCATTTATTCTTTAATCTTGCATATGTTTAAGATTCATATTAAAAGTTTTAAGGAACTAGTTTTTAACATCTACTAATTCAAGCCCCCTCTTAGTAGATAGGTGTGTTCAACAATTGGTATCAAAGCATAGGGTTCCTAGAGAGAATCTTAATCAGCTTAGGTAGATCTTGGATTCTAAAAAATGGCTAGTCATGAAGGAACTTCATCAAACAAGGCACCTTTGTTTGATGTGTCTAACTATGCCTTTTGGAGCATAAGGATGGAAGTGTATTTGACCTCTTTGGGCTTTCATTTTTGGATGACCATTTAGAATGGATACACCCCCCTACTATTTCTCCTATTGATTAGGTAGTAAATAAGGCATGTGAAAACAATGCAAAAGCAAAGAATGTTATTCTTTGTGGATTGTTAAACAAAGAGTTTGTCAAAGTCATGCACTATTAGAGTTCAAAGGATATATGGGTCAAATTTAAGAGCATCTATGAAGGATATGATAGAGTAAAATAATCCAAGCTCTAAACAAATAAGGTAAAATTTGAGATCCTCAAGATGAGTGAGGAAGAGAAGATTACAGACTACCTCCTCAAGGTTGATGAGATTAATAATGCAATCAGAGGACTTGGAAAGACAATGGAAGAGTAACCATTGTCAAGAAGGTTTTGAGATCTCTAAAATAAAATTATGATTCTAAAATATCTACAATTGAAGAAGTAAGAGATCTAAATAAGCTCGCATTATATGAGCTACATGGAACCTTCATTGCATATGAGATGAGGCTGGGAGATTCAGACTCATCCAAGAGAGAAGTTGTTTTCAAGGTTTCTAAGTAGGCAAAAGAATAAGAATCTCTTAATTCCAAATCTAAGGATTTTGATGTTGTAGAGGTCAATTTCATCAAAATTTTGAATAAGAGCTTAGGTAAATACAAAGGTAAGTTACCCTTTAAATTCTTTAATTATGGAAAGATACGTAACTTTGCTGCTAAATGTCCACATAGAAATAAGACTGACTGTAATTCAGCTGAGAAAAATTAAAAAGATAAATCTTATTATCCCCAGAAGAAGAAAATCTTCTTTAATAAAAAAAATGCGTTGTATTCAAAAGAAGATAGTGACTCGATGGATGGCAGCAGTAGCTCAAGTGATGAGCATGATAGTGATTTTGTGGCTAAACAAAATGAAGTCCTATTCATGACATTTGAGTCAACTTCTTCATGCCAATATGAAGAGGACTTAGATGAAGATGAAGGAGAAGAAGGATAATTAAATCTTTAATGTGAACTCATATGTGCTTTAAAAGAAATTGACAAGCTTAGAAAAGAAAATTCTAAATAATAGAAGCTTAGCCAAAACAAGTTTGAGAAATTGACTAAAAGAAATGAGGAATCAGATCAAATGATAGTAAGTTTGAAGACCCAAGTTGAGGAGGCAAAGAGGATAGAGGATGTGGTCAAAATTGACCTATAAGTGAAGTCCTGATAATGCTTGAAGATGGAAGAAGAAATCATGGACCTAAGAGTAAATCTCAAAAAGGCTAAAGAATAGATTGATAAAGGCCTAAAACTGAAAGGAGGATCTATCATACTAGATGAATTGATCATCTCACAAAGTCCCTCTAAGGAAATATTAGGTCTTAGGTATGAGAAAGGGAAGAGTCCCATGTTGAAGACAACTGGGAATCTATATGAAAACTTCAAGGCAGCAATAGAGTCAAGAATCAGAAAAGAAAAAAACTATATTCCTAAAGAGCAAAAGAAAAGCAATGAATATGTTCCTACAAAGACAAAGGTTGTTGCTAAAAAAAGCAACATAATAATCATGAATGTGAATAAAATAGACCTCAAGAGACCTCCTTTATATCCTCAAAGGAGAATGATAACCAAGTATTCTTCATCATTTTATGGTTATTGTTATAGTTGTAATCATTTTGGCCATAGAGCAATTGATTGTAAAGTTGTACCTAAAATAAGGATAAGCTTCTTAAGTAGAAATTCATTTACCCCTCTGTTAGATATAAATGTTTTATGCTACAACTATAATAATTTTGGGCATATATCAAATCATTATAGAACAAATTTTGTTAAATCAAAATCTAACAATGCTAAAAGGGTTGAGACTCCTAAAGTGAATAGAGGCTCACAAATCAATGACAACAAAAAAAGTACAATCAAGAAGCCAAAGAAGATGTGGAAAAATAAGAATCAGTCTATGATGTCTCAAATTGTGCTACATGTTAAAGATCAAAATCAATGGGTCATAGATAATGGATGATCAAAGCATATGACTGGTGACAAGAGTAAGTTCACCAAATTGAGCAGATGCAAAGAAGGGACTATCAATTTGAGAGACAATACTACAGTCAAAATTAGAGGCAAAGGAACCTTGCATATTGATGGAAAGCTCCCTACACATGATGTCCTTTATGGTAAAGGGTTAGAACATAATCTGATGAGTGTTAGTTAGATGTTTGACAATGGCTATAAATTCATATTTGATGCTGAAAGTTGTGAACTAAGAAGGTCTAGAAAAAATTTTGCACAAAGAAAAAGGACTGAGAGTAACATATATAATCTAATTGAGGTAAATGACACAAATTATCTCATGGAAAAGATTTATGAGATATGGTTATGGCAAAGAAGGATGGGTCATGTTAACTTTGAAAATTTAGTCAAAGTAAGTTCTAACAAATGTGTAAGACACTTTCCTAAGATAACCAAGCCTGTAGACATAACTTGTAGAGAATGTCAGCTCAATAGACAGATCAAGGTCTCATTATAAACTAAAGAGTATGCAACTACAAAGACTCTATAGATAGTTTATAATGATCTTTATGGACCAACCAAGACAAGAGGTTCCAAAAGAGTGTATTATTTCATGTTGTTCATAGATGACTACACTAGAATGACATGGGTAACCTTCTTAAAGGATAAGTCTCAAGCCTTTGAAAGATTCAAGATTTTTAGATTCATGGTTGAAAATTAAATTTTTAGAAAGATCAAGTGCCTTATATCTAACAAAGGTGGTGAATTCACTTCAAATGAATTCATAGACTACTATGAAAAGCATGGAATTAAGAGACAATACTCTGCTACAAGAAATCCATAGCAAAATTGAGTTGTTGAGAGGAATAATAGGACTATCAAGGAGATGGATAGAACAATTTTGAAAGAAGCCAACTTGTTAGATGATTATTAGAGAGAAGCAGTCCAAACACTAGTATACATCTTGACCAGAGTTCAAATGAAAGTAAATAGTGACAAGACTCCATATGAAATGTGGTATGGGAAGCCTGCTTCAGTCAAGTATTTCAGATTGTTTGGAAGTAAATGCTACATTCAAATAAAGGAGACAAATCTAGGAAATTTTGATTTGAGATGTGATGAGGGAATATTCTTTGGTTATTCCACTCATAGCAAAGCCTATGTTTGCTACAACAAAAGACTGCATAAGCTAGTGGAGATCATCCATGTTAAATTTGAAGAGATCCTCAAGGAAGAAACTTAACTTGCAAATGAGATCAAAAATGAGAAACTAAAAGAAGAAGTTGAGGATGAAATATTAGATAATGAAGTAGAGATAAAGAGGACTAAAAAGGCACCCTCAAGGTTTGTTCAAAAGGATCATTCTGAGAAGTAGATCATTGGCAACATGAATGAAGGATTCTAAACTAGGAGAAGGGTTGAAATTAGAAAATAACAAGTAAGTTTTGCTTTACTATCTGAAATTGATCCCAAAAGCTATGTTGAGGCTAGAAAATTTGAGAATTGGAAAAATGCCATGGATGAGGAACTAAGTCAAATAGAAAAGAACAAAACCTGGCAGCTAGTTCCAAGACCCATAGACAAGAATGTTATAGGCATAAAATGGGTCCTTAAAATCAAGTTGAATAAAGATGGATTTGTTGTGAGAAATAAAGCTAGACTTGTTTGCAAAGGATATGCTCAAGTAGAAGGAATAGACTTTGAGGAGACATTTACCCCAATGGCAAGATTTGAATCCATCAAAATGTTTTTAGCATTCTCAGCCTTTAAGAAGTTCAAAGTCTAATAGATGGATGTTAAGTCATCTTTCCTGAGTGGAACCTTGGAAGAAGAGGTCTATATTGAACAACCTAAAGGTTTTTAGCTGACATATGAGGAAGACTATGTGTACAAATTGAAGAAAGCACTATATGGTCTAATACAGGCACCTAGAGCATGGTATTCAAGGCTAGATCAATATTTGTAATAAGGATTTATTAAAGGATGTGCAGACATTAACTTGTATGTTAAGTATGAAAATGGGCATATGTTGATCATAGTTGTCTATGTTCATGACATCATTTTTTGTAGTAGCAGAAATAATATGTGCAAAGAGTTTGCAAATCAAATGTAGAAGGAGTTTTTAATGCCCATGCTAAGAGAGCTTTCATTTTTTCTTGGTTTATAGGTTACACAATCCAAAGAAGGGATATTCATATCCCAGACCAAGTATGTGAAGGAGATGCTCAAGAAATTTAGTATGAAGGATATCAGACCAATTAGCACTCTCATGATAACTAGATGTAAATTGAGCAAAGGTAATGAATCTATTGAAGTGAATTATATAATATATATCTATATGATTGGTAGTTTGTTATATCTCACTACATCAAGACCAGACATCATGCAAGATGTATGCATGGTTGCTATATTTTAGGCTACTCCAAAAGAAACACATGTAAATGTAGTAAAGAGAATCTTTAGATATATCAAAATCATAGTAGACTATGGCTTATGGTATCCTTCAAGTGATGATTTCACTTTGACAGCATACATAGATGTTGATTAGGCAAGAAGCACATATTAAAGAAGAAGTACTAGTGGTAGTGCATTTTTCCTTGGTAATAGACTTGTTTCATGGCTGAGTAAAAAACAAGAGTCAGTTACACTATCTACAATAGAAGTAAATATGTTGAATTAGTGGCATGTTGCACTCAAGTGTTTTGGATGAAGTAGTCACTAAAAGACATTGAATTGGAGTTCAAAGTAATTTATGTGACAATTCAAGTGCTATAAATATATCCATGAATCTGATGATGCACTCTAGAACAAAGCACATATCAATCAAGTATCACTTTCTGAAAGAGAAGGTTGGTGATCAAGAGGTCATAATGGAATATATTATAACAAAAGATAAAAGTGTAGATATATTCACCAAGCCTCTCCCCAAGGAATAATTTGAGTATCTAAGAGAGAATTTGGGAGTGGTGGCTCCCACACCACATCACTAGTTCCTAATGATCAGGCATGTCTCCAGGGGGTATAAAAGTAACATCACTAACTCCTAGAAAAAAAGAGTTTAGGCAATTATTTCATGGCCTAAGGGGGAGCTTCTCATAAATTATTCTTATCTAATAGGTCTGAGGATCAAAACAATGTAATACCTAAAGAAGTGCACTTTAGGTGGAGCTATTTGACTTTTTGGGAGAGATGTTTTATCATTAATGTCAAAGGGGGAGAAAAGAGCAAGATGCAGGTGCAAAACAAAGTTTGTGCTACTTTGAAAAGGATGTTTTTACCATCAATGACAAAGGGGGAGATTGTTTGAAATATGAGAGTCATGGTTGAGATCAAAGTCTTGATAAGAGATTTGTGGCATGGTTGTCATTGATGACAAAAGACATATGTGCAAACATTAATTGCAAAGGTGTTGAGTTGAATAGACTTGTTGCAGAGCCCCATGGAGTTGTGTGTGTACTTTTAATGACTTTGAAAATATAATAATATCCATATGAATTCCTTTTCTAACATGGTTATCTTGATAGATATGGCTAAGTACATAGATTGATGTTAACAACATTTGCATGTATAGCAGCATCTAAAGGAAATGATCACACTATGATAATTAGGTTTGTGCCTATTATTTGTGGTCTAAGTTATAAAGTCATAAGGATGAGTAGAGCAAATGTTACAAATGTATAAGGTTTTCCCTCGGCTAAAAACCTACTATGTTTCCATACTTAGTCAATTTTACACCTTTGCATTTGTCTAGAGAATTATTTTAGAAGAAGTGGCTTGGGCAATTATTTTAGAAATAATGGTAAAGGAAATTTTTTCAAAAAAAATTTGAAGACTCTTCAGATAGAAAGCCTACAACAATTATTTCAAAGCTTTGGAATTCTTTTAGAGAAAGTGGTTCGGTGAATTCTTTTAGGAAAATGGTTTAAACTTTGTTAGATAAAATATCTGCAACAAAGTTTTCAAAGGAAATGGGTCTCAATGAATTCTTTTAGAAATTCAGTATAAGTCCCCTTGATAAAAATATTGTAGTAAATTTTTGAAGCGTAAGTGACCCAAATCAAAGTTTCCAAAGGGTATGTGGAATTTTTCCCAAGTTTTGAAGGGTGTGTTGAAGTTTCTCAAAGGCATGTTGAAGTATGCAGTTTTCAAAGATAAAATGTTTGGTCACCACACTTAGTCATTTTTTTTAATTTGAATTTCTTTTGGAAGGAATGCTTTGGTGAATTATTTAGGGAATTTTTTTAAGTCTTTTTGAATGGCATTTTATCAAAAAAAATGTCCTGAACAAAAGTCTCGAAGGAAATGGGTCCCTAATAAAAGTTCCAAAGGGAGCTTTACAAAAGTGCCAAAGGGTAAGTGACCTAAACAAAGTTTTTGAAGGGTACATTTTCACAAGTTTCAAAGGGAATTTTGAAAAGCCCTAAAAGTTACATTACAAAAATGCTAAAAGAAAAAGTTGAAGGAAAAAGAGCATTTGGTATTTTGTCCAGGAAATTATCCTAAATCCCCTTAGACAAAAAGGCCATAACAAAAGTTCTGAAGGAAAATTACAGAGGACATAAGTCCACTTTGTAAGGGTTAAAAGGCTTCCATGATAAACTCCTGAAAGGCATAGCGGCAAGATAAAGTTTGAGCAATTTTGGTAAGATCTAACAGAGTGAAAGCTCTCATGAATGCCATAGTAAGTGAGATGAATTCAAATATGTCAAAGGTTAATGACTGACTTAGTTAATGATCATGCATTTGCTAAGATCCAACTATTTTTTGGAGTTAGAGTCTTAAGATCGATGGATGCATCTTAAAGATGACCAAAGGTAAAGTTAGAAATCATTTGAAGATTCGATGAAGTGAGTTAGTTTCAAATATGGAATGAAGGAGGAGATCAAAGGCTAGCATTTAAAGTTTTAAATGCAAATAGATAATCATATAATCATTCCAGTCTTGCAAATGTTTTAATTGAAGTGACATAGGTAGAATTCCAAGAGGCTCAGAGAAAGGAAGACAAATAGTCATTTACTTGGAATGAGAAGAGTCAAGCCATGAGTGCAGAGTGCATAAAGTTAAGAGACTCATCTAAGCATGGATTGATGATATGGTCAGACATGAGAGCCATATATAATGTCAAATACAAAAATAAAGATACAAAAAAAGAGTTATGTAGAGTGTCAATTAGACATATTTAGACATAGAAAAAGGGGGCAAAAAGGGAATTAGGCAGAGTGTCGAATAGAAGAATCTAGACATAGAAAGAGAGGTTGAGAGAAAGAATTCACATACAAGTATTATGCAAAGCATTATCGATTATAGATCAGACTTGCAACAAGGAATAGACCCAGATTATGTTATGAATCTATTTTTTCATCAGATGGATTTGTAGTTCCACACAACTATTTGGTTGGTACCATCAATAAGGCTGAGTTGGTACTTAGTTAGAAGATTGGTGTCTCCTTAGGGTTGTCTCCCTTAAAAATATGATCAATGAGGTCATTATGAGTTGGTTCTTAGAATAGGGGATGGGTATCTCCTTAGGATTGATTTCCTAAAATGTAACTAGTGAGATTCAGTCAGTATGACAAATTTTGTGAGTTTGGATTAGAACAATAGCTTCTAACAGCATTCTCACTATGGTTTTTTCCATTTGGGTTTTCATGTATAAATATGGTGTTATGATCTTTTATTTTATGCTTGTGATATCTTTCATTTTTTCTTTAAGCTTGCATATGTTTAAGATTCATCTTAAAAGTTTTAAAGAACTATTTTTTGAGATTTACTGATTCACCCCCCCCCCTCTCAATAGATAGGTATGTTCAACACAATGTTTTAGAACATTATCTATAGAGGAAAAAACATGGATTTATCCCACCAATATTTTTTTATGGCATAGTTAGATTAACTTCCTTGGGTGATACACTCATTTTAGGTGCACCATAAATCAAATGACTAAAATAGGCTTCCTATGGAATAAACAAGGAACACTAGACATTCATGATAAAATGTGAGGTATGTGGAAATTAATCTCTACATTTAATTTTGTGTAATGGATATGAGTAGTGAGGTATAACTCCTCACACCATGATGACTATAAAATAAATCACTATGTACCTAGTAATGACAATCACTAAATAATTTTACAACTATCATAACATAGTTCAAAAAATCAGCAAGAAGCAAATAGAAAATAAGTTTCAAAATATTTTTGTATAAGGAATCAAGAGTTTTTTATTTATTTTTTAATTTTAGATACTATTTATAAATTATATAGCACCTCAGTTTTGTGCATTTGGTAAATACATATCATGGATGGACCTTCAACTTCTATGCCTTTCTTATTGCCAAAAGGATCGCATACACTATCTCTCTATGCATATTGTTGATCTCTTAATTTTACCAATGTTATTATGATGACTCATACCTTATATCATGCTCATAATGCTATAAACCTATTTATCATCTATCTATACAAGTTCTATACATGTCCCTATTTTCTAGCTACCCTGACACTTGCTTCTTAGTCAAATGCTTATGTCGATGCAAGTGTCTTAAAGTCATCTAAATTTTAAATGAAACATATTAATATGGTTAGACTAAGTTCTTTAATGTAATATATTATCCAAATGGATTGGTATATATAAGGTCAATCCTCATCCATTCCTCACCTATCAATTTCTTACCTACCCACATGACAACTTACGAAAGGCATTCAATCAAGCACTCAAGTGAGTAAAGCTTTCCTATTTTCTCATGTTTCCATATTAGTCATATGGACAACACATATACAAGTTTGAATTACTGAATGATCACTCCATGAGTCACAGTTTCCAAGTTACAATCTAGCTCACTCTATGTACTTGCTTATCACATATTGCATCCTTATATGCATACAAGCCAACATGTAAGGAAAAAATACATAAGTTTGAGGCCCTCTTCAGAGTACTCACTATGTAGGTAGTGATGATTAATATAGGTATTTTTGTGGTAGATCGACAACATGCACCCACTAACCCATTTTTCCTACAACCACTATGAAGATGAAGAACTAGGGTTTTTTTATTTAAAAAGGAGTGATAGTCCATGATCCAGATCTGAATGCACTAGAATTAAAGTGACACAAAACCTAGAAGCATTTAGGTGATCCCATATAATTTCAATAGGTATTTTGTACTAGACATATGTGTCCAAGTTAGACAGAAGTGTTGATGTAACTATTCTAGGTGAACAAAAGTGTCCATGGCTACAAAGGTACAATTTCAAGAATCAAGTGATTGATCTAGAATTTAAATCGTTTCTTTTTGTTCTTGATCTAAATTTGTATTAACATTAGAACTAGTGAAGTATATTGTTTTCATTATCATTGCAATATCTAACATAATTTTACTTTTGATTTTTCACACATCTCAACATAATAAATTTAGTATATATTTATCTAAGTTGCATAAATAACTATCTTACTTTAAAAATAGTCTACTATTTTTGTGCCCTAGGCTATCTCTACCCCTTTAACCCTAGATTCCTTAATCTATATTCTAGGGTTAAACATTTGGTAAACCTGATCTATATGAATGCAATTTTTTTGATTCTTAGGTTTTTTAATCAACTAAGGTTTCAAATTGCTCTACTTTTTCATTTACTAATATTATTTTTCATGCAACCTAGGTATATCCCTAGATTGGGAGGTGTGCTTATTGAACACATTAAACTACCCCTCTTACCACCTAAGATGTCTCAAGCTAGTGAATGGCTTAAGCCTATGGTCCATGATGATATAAATGTTGAGAATGAAAAACATACTAATGAATTTATCATAGAAGAATATTTTAATAATTAAAACCATGAGTCTAATGAAATTGATGAATATGAGTAAATAGATCATGAGCAAGTACAATAAATTACATTGTTTCATAATTGTATTTGTCGAAAACTTGAAGATCTTGATGAAATCTTAAGAACCATATTATAAACTAAACAAGAAAAAATCATAGATGCATAATCAGGTTCATCTATTTATCATGCAATTAGAGCTATGGGTCATTCCCATATACTAACAACCCTCCCATTGAGCACATCATCACTTTGTATTTCTAGTGGAGGCATGAATTATGTTTTCCAACCTTTATTCCATGAAATTACTATTTCCACATCTTATGTGGGAAACCTTAATACTTTAACCTAATTATTGGTTTCAATGCCTATATCTATCCAACCTATGGGTACACCTTCTTTGGTGACTTCTCAAATATCCAACCTAAAAGACCAAGAGGTACAAGCTTTGGTCTAAACTATAAAACTTTTACAAACTAAGGTTACATATTGTAGATGATATTTATGGATTATATAGCACCTCATTCTTGCATACTTGTAAAATTTAGACATTGGTGGTTCCTCTTAGTTTTGGACCGTTTCCACTTTAAAAATTTCTACATCTAATCTATATTGTACCCCTTGGCCTATCTCTTGGTCCAACCAGTATTATATTGATGGCCTAGACCTTTTATCTTGCCTAGAATGCTTAAAACCCACTTTTCTTCCACCTTTACAAGTTTTGAGTTTGTACTTAATTTATTGTTCCCTTGACACTAGCATCTCATATAAACACCTCCATTGATGTAGGTGTCCTGCTCCAATCCAACTGTCTAGTGCCCTAAAGTCATGTAATTTTTAAATGAAACATATCCTAATTTTAAACCTAAGTATTTTAATGTGAGTTATTTCTCCAAATGTATTGATATAAATATAAGATCAACCCTCATTCTTACCTCATCTACAAACTTCTGATCTACTCACCAAGAAACTTACAAAAGGCATTCAATCAAGCATTCAAATGAGAAAAGTTTTCCTATTTTATCCTATTTCCACATCAATAATAGGTAAAACACATACATAGGTCTGGATTACTGAAGGAACATCCCAAGAGATAAATTTTCCAAGTTATAGTTTAGGTCATTATTGTACTTATTTTACACATATTACATGATTCATACACAAGCCAACATGTAGGGGAGAACTACTCAGCCTGAGGCCCTATTCAGAGTATTAGATATGTTGACAATGCTCATTAACAAATGGATCTTTAGAGTTAGCTCAACATTGTGTACCCACTAACCCATTTTCCCCAAGGTCACTATGAATATGAACAACTAGGGTTTTGTAATTTCATGAGGGCTAACAGTCCACAATCTAGATATTAATGCACTAAAGTGAAGGTGAAGACAAACCTAGAAGCATCCAAGTAGTTGCATCCTTTTATAGTAGGTATTTCATATAGGACACTTGCATCAGATTCAGGCAATAACATTGATGCAACTATCCCAAGATGATATTAGTGTTTGTGTCTCTAGAAGAACTCAAACCAAAATTTGGTGATTTTTATAAAACCCTCTTCTAGTATACTTTCTACCTATTCCAGATCCATAATTATGTCGGCATCCAAACCAAATAAATACAATACTTCTTCATCATTTTCATATCTATCATAGTTTTACTTAAATTTTTTAGCCTATCTCAGTTTAATGAATTCAACATATGTTATATGTAAGTTTAACATCTAATTGGCCTATTATAGATATAGTTTATCACCCTTGTACCTTATTCTATCTCTATCCCCTTTAACCTTGTATAACCCCAATCTAGAATTTTTAGGGTTAAACATTTGGTGAACCTGATATTTGAACATCATTATCACCTAATTGTACCATTTAAGATATTTCTTACCTACTTTATCCTAATCTTCATGTTCTTTATCTTATCTTAATCTTCATGTTATTTATCTCTCTCATCATGGATGATATCGATTACTTTGATGACTATGATTATAAAACTCTCCAAATTTCTATTAAGGAAGAGGTGAAAATTGATTCCTCTTGTATTCTTCCAAGTGTTAAATTCAAATATCAAATATTTTAATGGTGGTATATACCATCCCTCTAATCAATTTTGTGTTTCATTATTTCAAGAGATGATTTAATCCATCTTAGGGAAGATAAAGATCCTTTGCATGTATTTCCTACACCACCATCATATGATTTTGACCTTTGATATTTACTAAAATATGGATACAAAGCTAAGGATTGGGAAAACATGAACAAGGTATAACCCACCCTATATCTCTTAAATATAATACAAATCAATAAGGCTTGGTATTTTTAAAAAAATCCATGAGTCACCAATAAGGCAAATCATTTAATCAATCCCTTCATGTACATTCTACCATAAAAACGATGCATATGACCAAGATGTTCCTCCATATGATCATCAAATTTTTTGATAAATACATAAGGAAATTATGACTAATTTACAAACTAATTATAAAAGGAATGAACCAAATTATTCCAATGCTCCAATATATTCAAATGATATATCAAAAGTACCAAAATTCAAAGATCCAATACCATTATTAACATATCCTAAATTTAGTGATCATGAACTTGCACTTTTTATCCATGAGGATGATGATACTCATATGCCTCAATTAAAAAAAGGTGGTGTGTTGGAACCAATGATAACACCTATGACAAACACCATTGTTCCAATCAAATATCTTATTTCTATGATGACCACTATTGGGGATATTCAAAAGCAAGTTTTTATACTTCAAATACAAATGACTTTTCATAATACTAATGCAAACATAACTTAATTTAACAATAAACCTCTTGCATAATGTATACTTGAATATCCTTGTCCAAAATATTTTGAACTACCAGATTTACCACTCTTTTTGAGTCGTAAGGACCCATTTAACCACATCATTAACTATGTACATAATTTTGGTCAATGGGCAAAAGATGACAAATTATTACTAAAAGTATTCCACATGAACATTTTTGATGAGGCTCAGAATTGGTTCTATAACATATCAAAATGTTCCTTAACCACTTTTTCCCAATTAAAAGATGTTTTCTTCATGTATTTCAATATCTATAAGGTGTCAAAACTTACATTAGCACATTTGGACAATTTCAATTAATGTGATGTCCCTCCAAGATTATACTATTTAATTCAAAAGTACATAATATGAGATAGCATTTAGACCCTCAAATTTGGAATTACAATTTATTTTTAGTAGAGGACTTCTTTCCCCATTAAAACAAAGATCATTGCATAAACAATATGAGTCATTTACACATTTATATGTGGATGTACATAGATATTCTTCATTCATCCTTATTCATCCAAAGGAGATTTGCATATCCCCTTCTAAATATCAAAGTTTTATTCCTTGCACAAAAGAGGGAGATGGATTACCAAGTGAACATTATGAAAAAAAATGTGTAGTTCATAATATTTACATGGGTTCTCTACGAGGGTTAATAAAAGAGGGGCCACTCCAAGGTCTATATCCTATGAAAAAAATCCATGGTGAACAACACGAAAAAACATCCACATCAATAAGATTTAATAATTATAGTATTCATGGGTGGTTTTTATTTTTGGCATAACCTTTTTTGATCATACATAAGCAAAAACTACTTGTAATGTAAGATGTTTACAATAAATTAGCTTCGATCTAAAAAACTTACAAAACAAAGGAGGTCGGAAAGACTCTTTAGATAACATAATAATACCAATTTCTTGTGGTCCTAAAGTAATTCAAACATGGTTTTGGGTTATGGCTACCACATATCCATATGCATTTACACTAGGAACTCTTTGGTTATACCAATTGGAAGCTAAAATTGATCCAATTCAGCAAGGTATTTCTTTTTTTCATGAAGGAAAATTAATACATATTCCAAATTATAGAATTATTTCTCTAATACACATGTAAATAATGAGGAGGAACATGATATGTATATTTTCAACCAATCCAATCATGATGCAAACAATGTAAACGATCCAACTTAAGGTTGTCAGGAACTAGGTGGAGAGATACCTATAACCATCCACTGGATGAGATCATAGAGTAGTCTCTTCAAATATTCAAAAATAAAAAAAAAAAATTTAAAAATCTAAAAAAAATAGGATAAAATATGTTATATTTTAATCTATGTGTTCATTCCATGTTAATGTATGGCATATTAGTTACTCCTACATACACATGTGTCATACTTCTACTTTAGTGTGATGCATGCATACATAGATACATGATCTATTCATATTTTAGATATTGAGCCTTCCCTCTACTCATGTCATATAGACATTGGGGGCATCCACTTATATTATCATGATACTTCCAAGTTATATCATTCTATGGTCACTTTACGTTATTATGTTTTGAGCTCATATATGTACTTACACATGCCTTTATCCAGTATTATATATTTCATAAGGTACTTGATATGTTATGAACTTGATTTTTTATTTTTTTAACACATTAGATCTATGGGATACCATGATATTTTTATGATAGTTGTTTATGGTTTACTTTATGCACTTCCTTGAGTGTCTCACCTTGTTATTGTCTAGTTTGTTCAAGCATTTAAATATGCTCTCTTTTTTGTGGACCTCATGCCTATGTATACTTTATTTAACATTTGAATATGTCATTTTTTATTTTATGTACATTTTAATATGTCATTATTTATTTTTCACACATTTTACTAAGTCATGTCCCTTTGATTGTGTGGCATCTGAACATGCCCCTTGTTTGTAATTTCCTGGGACCATTGTATGTTGACTTGATTTTGAATATTCTTATGTGTATGCTTTATTTTCTTATAGATATTTTAGTATTAATATCTATACATTACCATGATCTTTACCATGCATCTTAGACCTTCATGTGATCACATTATTCTATGTGCTTCAATACTACATTTACCTAGACATGTACTTATATATGCTACATGGTTCCATTCACATATTATAAAGTTATCTTATCCTTTTGAGGTGAGGTAACTACTAATTTATATTCTTTCCTCACCTCAATGGGTGCATCTCAATCGGGGCATTCTTTATAATCATGTTCTCTACACTAATTCACATTTGGCACAGTTTTTGAATCTAATGGGGGCATCATTTAGATGCATGTTCTCCACACTTATTCAATATTTGTAACTTATATCAATTTTCAAATTTAGTGGGAGCATGTCATATAGGCATGGCTTCCACACATTCACAATTTTTAGATATAGTGGTGGCATGTCATATAGGCATGGCTTCTACATATTTTTAGTCTTTAGATTTATGGGGGCATGCTTTGGAAGCATGTTCTCTGCACTTATTTAGTATTCAAGATCTCTAGATTACATTGGGGGCATGATTTGGAAACATTTCCTCCATATTGGAACATTTTTTAGTTTTAAAATTTCTCAATTTATAGTGGGGGCATGCTTTAAAATCATGTTCTCCACACTTACATAGTTTCTAAATTGACCAAAACACACAATTACATGATTCAAATTCACAATTATGGAAAAATTATATACATTGGTACCATTTTTATACACATTTTTAGCATGAGACATATCTAAGGTTCATATGTTATGTAATGTGCACCTAATATTTAAAAATCCAAATTAGTTTCCTATTTTAAAACACTCTTAAGGACTATCATCACCTACCATGATGGATTTTTATGAATTGTATTGATCCAATCTATTATAGTATTTGGTTCACTTGTGGTATGGTTGAGGGGATCAAATCACTCAATATTGCCAAGTTTTCAGGGTGAACTTGATGGTATCATCCAACCTTACCAATTTGATAGTATGAGTTAACTTTGTTCATTCATGCTCACCAAGTTATAAGAAATATTTAGTTATACGATTAAGATAATCTCAACTGTCAGGTGGTAACTCACCTTTTCTCTAATGTTGGAGGCATGTGATTTCCAATCTATATTTCTCTCTATCTCCTTATATATGTGTACTTTCCATATATAAATCTCCATCACCTTAGATGTATGTACTTTCCATATTTATATTTTTTTTTCTAATCTCAATTTTAGAGCCTTTAATGATACATCTTTCAAATAAACTTACCAATAGGCAAGGTAGTTACATCGATACATAAGTGTGATCCTAAACCTTTCTCTTTCATTTTCAATATTTCAATACATTTTAATTTTAAATTATATGCACTAATTATATACTATAACATGATCTTCATTTTAGGTCAATCACCAATAAAGCACTCAAGTTGGACTGATGTAAAGTCAAGGTATGCATTTATTCTCCTTTAAACTAGTAATTTCATTACTATATTAAAGGGGAGGAAATGTAGATGATATTTATGGATTATATAGAACATTAGTCTTGTACACTTAGAAAATTTAGACCTTGGTTATTCCTATCTAGAACTTGCTTATATTCCACCTTTACAAATTCTAAATCTATCCCTACTTTCTTGTTCCCTAGACACAAGCATCCTAGATAAACACCTACATCAACATAGGTGTCTTATTCTGGCATAATTGTCCAATGCCCTAAAGTCATATAATTTACAAATGAAATGTATCCTGATGGTTAGCCTAAGTGTTTGAATGCAAGTTATTTCTCTAAATTATTGATATAAATACAAGATCTACCCTTATGCATACCTCACCTAGAAACTTCTTACCTACTCACTAGTCAACTTATAAAAGGCATTCAATCAAGCACTCAAGTGAGAAAAACTCCCCGATTTTATCCTATTTTAATATCAATCATAAAGATAACACATACACAAGTCTTAAGTAATTAATGAACATCCCAATAATTATATTTTCCAAGTTACAAGTTAGGTTACTATTGTACTTACTTTTTACATCATGATCAACACACAAGCCAATATGTAGCAGATAACTACATCAATTTGAGGCCTTATTTTGAGTATTGGATATGTAGGCAATGCTCATTAATAGAAGGGTATTTGGGTTCATCTCAACATGATGTGCTCACTAACCCATTTTTATCTAAGGTCACTATGAAGATGAAGAAGTAGGTTTTTTCAATTTCATGATGAATGGAAATCCATGACCTAGATCTAAGTGCACCAAATTGAGGGCAAACATAAACCCAGAAGCATCCAAGTGGTCACATCCTTTTTTAGTAGGTATTTTGTATAGGAACATACATCAAATTTAGATAGTAGTTTCAATGTAGCTATCCCTAGCTGATGTTAGTGTCCTTGAATACAGAGGCACTCAAATTAGAAATTGGCAACTGTTCTAAAACCCTCTTCTAATATGTTTCCTACTTGTTCTATATCTAGAATTGTGTCAGCATCAAAACTAGTTAAGTACATTTCTTATTTATAATTTACATATCTAGCATAGTTATACTTATTAGTTTTAGCCTATTTTATTTTAATGATTTCAACATATGTTATATCTGAGTTAGAATCTAATTGGTTTGCTATGGATATATTTTATCACCCTTGTACCTTAAGTTATCACTATCCACTTTAACCCTAAATAACCCTAATCTAGATTTTTTAAGGTTAAACAAAAATATTGAATAAAATTCTATGAAATCACCTTATATTATTTATTCATAATAGGTTTTGCATAATCCTCTTGTACCAAAGATATCTTTTCACCCCTTGCCAACTAGTTTTTTTCATCTAAGTTCACATTTTATGATGACAAGGGTGATGTTGAACAACATATTCAATATTTTTATGTGGCATTCCTTGATTATGCCTCTAATGATAAAATTTTGACCAAATTATTTACAAGGAAATTAAAATACTATTTTTTAAGGTGGTTATGTGATTTACCAACTCAATTAATAAATGCACTCAAACCCCTTGTAGATCACTTTTTGGCACACTTCTCTATTAACATTATCAAAAAAGTTTCTTATTCCCAAATTTCAAAAATAAAATAGGGAAACAATGAACCTATCAATGAATAGGTCTTGAGGTACAAGCCAATGTTAGCTAAAATGATCAATCATGTGGCAGATAAAGAGCTTCAAGACATCTTCAAACAAAGTTTGCTTGATCCTTTACATGAGTCTATTAATTTTTAAAAAAATCTAATATTTCAATGACTTATGCCACATTATTCACAATAATGAAATAAAGCTTATCTCATTGAACAAACTTAACTATGCAACAAAAATAGTAACTACATTTATATCCAATACCAAGTTTGCTATCAAACTAAGTTACAAAGTCAAACCTCCTGAAAAAGAAACAACCACCATAATTAATGTAGTGTCATAGCAACCTAATTTTATTATGTTATCCAATGTATCATGGATATAGTTCACACACTTATGTTAGCCTCTCACTTCATTACTCCCATAGCTTGTAGAGTGTCACCACATATCTCTCCCTCATCTTATAGAGGTTGATATGAGTAGAGATCTACCCAAAAGGTATGATGTGAATGCTTATTGTGACTATCACCAAAGCCCTAGGCATTATACAAATAAATGTTTTACCTTGAAGCATAAGATACAAGACTTCATTGATGACCAAAAGATTACATTTCATGATCTTCAAAAGGAATCAAGTTCATAACTTGGTGATCACTATAATTAGAAAATGTTTAACAATCATTTTTAAGACCATTCTAAGAAAGATCTGGAAGTGTAAATAGCATATAATGCACATTATCCTCCATCACATCATGGAAACCCATTAGATGGTATTAGTGGGACTATACATAGCATGCACCTCCTATGGTTTAGATAAATTCCATTAATTTTTATGACAATGAGATTAGGGATGATGACTCAGATATTTATTCCTTTTTCATTCAAGCATACATTGATCACTGACCTATACATAGTGTTATGATTGATAATGGGTTAAGTGATAAAATTTATACCATGATATTACTTATGCATTTGGGTAATAAAAATCATGATTTACATCCTTTGACCAGATTAGTTAGAGCTTTTGATGGAACCTCATAATAGGTTCATGGTGAGATTGACTTACCTTTATAGGTGGGTCCTGCACATGTGGTTACTATCTTCTTATTTATACCTTCCATGGGTGTTTTTGATATGTTATTGGGATGACTTTGGATACACACACTTAAATTTTTACTTGATATATTGCATGGATGTGTTAAATACATTCATGTCAATCAAGTAATTACAGTGTCTAGAATTCCATATGAGCATATTCTTGAGCAACATAAACTTATATCCAGGAAATTAATTATCAAACCTAATAAGGTAATTATTTATAAAAGGGTAAAAAATAGGAAATACCATTTATGAAATGTCAAGTACTTGAGAGATAATTATATTAGAGATCCATAGTAGGTTCCATAGAATCCTCATCTACTACACACCATATTCAGACATCTAGAGCGCCTACACATGTTCCTATTACTACTATTTCATAGAAACCACAAACCATTCAATGATGGGTTCCACAAACCATACTCCTATTATTTATTCATGACCACATAATATTATTATACATAACTAGAGCATTACATATTCTACAATGATAGACAATACACCTATGTATGCTCCTTGGTAGTATCACCAGTTTATTGTACCAAGTTCATAGTGGAGAAATACATATGATCATCCTTTAGATGAGATCATAGGATAGTATTTTCCTTTAAAATATTAAAAAAATAACCAAAAAAATATTTTTGGCATCTACATTTTCTATTGGATCCTTGGCATCTATGTTGTTAGTTCCATGTTAGTGGATATCATATCAATTCTTCATATATACACATGTGTTCTATACATATTTTGAGTGAGATACATGCATACATATATACATGATCTATGAACTTTCGTATGTTGGGTCTTCCCTTTACTCATATCATATGGACATTGGGGTCATCCATTTTTTTCATAACGATACATCTAAGTTATATCATTCTATGGTAACTTTACATTATCATGTTTGATTTTATGTACTACACATGCCTTTATCCATGCTTATATATTTCATAGTGTACTTGATATGCTATGTACTTAATGTTTTTTTATAACACATATATCTAGGGAATAGTATGATATGTTATGTTGGTTACTTATGTTCCATGTTTTTCCTTTATGAAGTTTTGTGTCTTATTTTGCTTATTTGAGCATTTAAATATGCTCTATTATTTGCAGCGCCTATTCCTATGTTTGCCTCTTTGAAATTTGACTATGTCATCCCTTATTCTATGGAAATTTTAATTTATCATTCTTTTTTTTATGGACATTTGACTAATTCATGTCCTTTTGATTGTACGATATTTGAATATGCCCCTTGTTTGAGTTCTCTTTAGACCATTATCTTTTGATTTTATTTTGAGTGATCTTATGTGTGTGTCTGATTATTTCATGATCTTGTACTATTAATATCTATATGTTTCCATGATTCACACCATGCATCTTAGGACCTATTATTATCACATTTTACATGATTCAATGATATATCTACCTAGACATATTTCTCCTATGCTACATGATACATTCACAGTTTACATGGTTATCTTGTCCTTTTGAGGTAAGGTAACTACCAGTTTCTACTTCCCCTCAACTCAAAATGGGGGTTATATTAGTGAGGTCATTCCATAGATGCATGGCTTCAACATTTTCACATATTTAGATATAAAATAGGGGTAGGTTTTGGAAACATGTTCTCCACACTCATATCAGTCTTAATTTTAAATACATTGTAGGGATACATTTTGGAAACTTGTTCTCCACACTTACACCAGTTTTTAGTTTCATATTATAGTGGGGGAATGTTTTAGAAACATGTTTTCCACACTTACATAATTTTCAAATTGGCCAAATAACATAGTTATATGATTCAGATACATAGTGATCAAAGCTTCCTTATTTTATCTTATTTATATATTAGTCATAGAGACAACACATCTATAGGTATGAATTACTAAAATAGCACTCCATGAGCCACATTTTCCAAATTATAAGCTAGATGATTCTATATAGTTAGTTATTACACTGCATCCTTATACATACAAGTCAACACATAGGCGAGAACTACATAAGTCTAAGGCCATATTTGGAGTATTGGCTATGTAGGCAATGTTTATTGATAGAGGGGTCTTTGGGGTAGCTTGACACTATGTGCCCACTAATCCATTTTCTCAAAACCATTATGAAGATGAAGAACTAGAGTTTTGGTATTTGATAAGGAATGATAGTCCATGACCCAGATCTAAATGCCCTTGAGTGAAGGTGACATAAAACCTAGAAGCATCTAATTAGTCGCATCTAGTTTTAGTAGGTATTTTATATTGGTCCATATTCTAGATTCTATACTACCACTGCTCACGTAGAGGGAAATAAATGTATAGATATCAAGGTTATGGACTATCAAGCTACAAATTTTTGTTCTATATCATTCCTTAGCTCTCTTGAAAATAAGTTTCAACGTGTGGATGAAACTAATGTAATTCTTACATGTATGGGATCAATTAAGTTAAGAATCTCATTTACTTCAAAATAATTTTTTGTTACTTTTAAGTTTATTTTTAATCTAAATGTTTAGAATATTGTTCTTGCAAAATCATGGTTACACTTAATAGGAGAAATGATTGATAAAAACAATAGTTTCATATCATTTGATCAACAAGGTAAGCTTACATCATCTTCCAAAGAAGGAAATATATCTTCATCTACCATACAAATAGATACAAGTAATGGTATATCAGTAAAGACAAAGTACATAAAACATATTGCAAAATAAAAACCAAAGGCATGTTGTAATAACAATTTTGTTAAATCTAGCATCACCAGAGAGTAAGAGGCACAATATATTAATCATTGCATCCCCTTGATAAAAAAGCATAAAATAATTCATAATTCTAATAAGAACACTTATGATACATTTAGTTTAAGAAATTTTATTCATTCACCACTACTCAAATATTCTCATCCTCCTCTTGAAATCATTTGGTAGCTTATACAAACTCCACATATTCCAAAAATACCAAAAAAATAAAAAATAAAATTGAAATCCAAAAATATTTTTGACATCTACATGTTCTATTGGCTCCTTGGAATTTATTTTTTTCTCATGTTGGTAGATGGCATATCAGTACTTTCTAATGTACACATGTTTCACACCTCATCTAAGTGTGATATAGGCATACAAAAATACATGATCTATTCCTATAAGGTGTTAGGCCTTCTGTCTACTCATGTCATATAGACATTAGGGGCATCTGATTCTTTGAACTTGATACACACAACTTATATGGTTTTATGATCACTTTCCATTATCATGTTTGAGCTTGTATACTTACACATTCCTTTATCCATGTTTATATCTTTTGTAGCATACTTGATATGTTATGTGCTTAATGTTTATGGTTAACACATATATCTAGAGATTACTAAAATATGTTTATGTTGGCTACTTATTATCCATACTTTTCCTTTGCGCACTTCATCAAGTGTCTTATTTTTATTATTTGATAATTTGAATATGCTTCATTGTTTGTGACCCCTGTGCCTTTATTTTCCCCTTTGACATTTGAATATGTCATCACTTATTCTATGGATATTTTAATATGTCATTATTGATTTTGTGGAAATTTGATTAAGTCATGTCCCTTTGATTGTGTGGCATTTGAACATGCCCCCTATTTGAGGTCTTTTTGGACCATTATCTTTTAATTTGATTTTGAGTGATCTTGTGTGTGTGATTGATTGATTTATGAACTTGTATTGTTACTATCTAAACATTCCCATGATTCACATCATCCATCTTAGTACCTGATATGATCATATTTTGCATGTTTCAATGATATAGCTATCTAGACATGTCTCTTATATATGTTAAATGATACATTCAAATTTTACATGGTTATCTTATCCTTTTGAGGTAAGGTATCTATTAGTTATTACTTCCCCTCACCTCAAAATGGGGGCATATTATTGGGGGTATACCATCAAGGTATGGCTTCCACATTTTTCATAGATTTAAATATAAAATGGGGGAATGTCTTAGAAACATGTTCTCTACACTCATACCAGTCTTAGTTTTAGATATACAATGGAGACATGTTTTTAAAACATGTTCTCCATAATCATGCTAGTCATAATTTCAAATACATAGTGGAAGAAAATTTTGGAAACATATTTTCCACACTTACACCAATTTTTAGTTTTAAATTATAATGGGGGCATGTTTTGGACATGTTTTCTATACTTATAAAAAAATTCAAATTGGCCAAATTGCAT
Organism: Torreya grandis; assembly: GCA_037957365.1. Classification (NCBI taxonomy): domain Eukaryota; kingdom Viridiplantae; phylum Streptophyta; class Pinopsida; order Cupressales; family Taxaceae; genus Torreya; species Torreya grandis. The sequence goes on along the minus strand of JARHVA010006184.1, from coordinate 710,427 downwards.
AGTTATATGATTCAGATACATATTTGTGGCATAATTATATACATTAGTACCATTGTTATAAGTATATTTGGGTTGACTTGGTTCACTCACAATCACCAAGTTATAAGTATATTTGGGTTGTATAATTGAGTTGATCTCAACTGTCGAGTGACAACTAACCTTTTTTCCAAAGTTAAGGGCATGTGTCCTCTAATATTTATTTATATCTATAGATATATGCACTTTATATATTTTTTATTTTTCTTAATCATAACTCTAATGATTCATAATGATACATTTTTTCAAATGAAATTGCCAAAAGGCAATGTGATTACATCGATACACAAGTGTACTCCTAAACCTTACTCTTTCAATTTCAATCATTTCAATGCCTTTGATTTTAGATTATATGCATTGATTATATATTATAGCGTGCTCTTAGTTGTAGGTCAATCATCAACAAATCACTCAAATTGAGATCAAACAAAGACAAGGTGTGTCATACACACCCAAGTACCTATTTCTTTTCACTTAGACTAGTAATTTAATTATTAGATTTAAGGGGGGATATTTAGACATTATTTTTGAATTATATATCACCTTAGTCTTATACACTTGGTGAATACATTTCATGGATGTTCCTTCAGCTTCTAAACTTTTATCAATGTAGAAAGGCTCACATACACTATATTTCTATACATATTGTGTATCTCTTAGTTTGACCAATGTTATTCTAATGACTCATACCTTCTATCATGCTCAGAATGTTATAAACCTACTTATCATCTATTTTTACAAGCTTTAGATATGTGTCTATTTTTCAACTGCCTAAATACTTTCATCCTAGTTATATGCTTATGTTGATGTAAGTGTCATATCTCAACACAAGTGTCTAATGCCTTAAATTCATCCAATTTACAGATGAAATGTATCCCTATGTTTGGCCTAAGTGCTTTAATGCGAGATATTTTCCAAAAGGATTGGTATAGATACAAGGTCAATCTTCATTCATTCCTCACCTAGAAACTTCTTACCTACTGACAAGGCAACTTACCAAAGGCATTCAATTAAGTACTCAAGTGACCAAAGATTCCCTATTTTATTCTATTTCTATATCAGTCATAAGGACAATACATCTATAGGTTTGAAGTACTAAAGGAGCACTCTATCAGCTACATTTGCTAAGTTACAAAATAGGTCACTATACATACTTGTTTATCATATATTACATATTTATACATACAATCCATAATTTGGGGGAGAACTATATAATTTTGAGGCCCTCTTCAAAGTATTGGCTATATAATAAATGCTCATTAACAGAGGGGTCTTTTAGAAAGCTCAACAGCATGTCCCCACTACCCCATTTTTCCCATAACCACTATGAAGATGAAAAACTAGGGTTTTTTTATTTGACAAAGAGAAATAGTCCATGACCCAAATCTGAATGCACTAAGTGAAGGTGGCATATAACCTAGAAGCATCTAGGTGGTCTCATCTTATTTTAGTAGGTATTTTATGTTGAACACTTATATCCAACTTAGATATAAATGTCAATGTAATTATCTCGTGTGTTTAACCCTAAAAATATAGATTAAGGAATCTAGAGTTAAAGGGGATAGAGATAGTCTAGGGTACAAGGGTGATAAATTATCTCTATAAGATGCCAATTAAATGCTAAACACATATATAACATATGTTGAATTTATTAAATTAATATACGCTAAAAATAGTAGGTACAACTATGTTAGATATGAAAATGATAAAAAAAAATATGTACTTAGTTGGTTCTGATGCTAACACAATTCTAGATTTGGAACATGGAGGAATCATATTAGAAGAATATTTTGTAAGAGTCACCAAATTCTAGATTGAGTACCTCTAAATCCATGGACACTAGAATCATCTTTGAATAGTTGTGTTGACTCTACTATATAAAATAGATGCAAGTGTCCTATATAGAATAACTACTAGAAAATGATTTGACCACTTGGTTACTTCTAAGTTTACCTTCAATTTCACTCTAGTGTATTCAAATTTGGGTCATGGGTTGTCACTCCTCATGAAATTATAAAAACTTAGTTCTTCATCTTCATAGTGACCTTGTTAAAAATGGGTTAGTGTGCACATGGTGTCAAGTTGACCTCAAATACCCCTCTATCAATGAGTGTTGCCTATATAGAAAATACTCTGAAGAGGGCCTCAGACTGATTTAGTTCTCCCCTATGTGTTGTCCTATGTGTGAATCATGCAATATATGAAAAATAAGTAAAATAGTGACTTAGTTTATAACTTAGAAAAAATAGCTCTTGGATTGCTCCTTCAGTACTTCAGACTTGTCTATGTTTTTCTCTATTATTGAGATGGAAATAGGAGAAAATAAGGAAGCTTTACTCACTTAAGTGCTTGATTGAATGACTTTTATAAGCTGCCTAGTAGGTAGGTAAGAAGTTTCTAAATGAGGAATGATTATGAATATATACCACTCTTATCAAGAAATATCTTTCATTAAATCACTTAGTTTGACCATTAAGATACATTTCATTTACAAATTAGATAATTTTATGGCACTGAACACTTGTGTCGGAGCAAGACAAATATGTCAATGTAGGTTTCTATCTAGAATGCTAATGTCTAGGGAATAATAAAGTATAGGCTTAAAACTTGTAGAGATATAAGATAAACATATTTTAAGAATTTTAGACATGATAGAAGGTTTGGGTCACCAACATAAGACTAGTCTAACCAAGAGATAAGCAAAGGGACATAAGATAGATTAAATACGAGACATCTAAAAGAGGGAAAGGTCTAAAATTGAAAATAACAACTAAGGTCTAAGTTTTCTATGTTTACAAGACTAAGGTGTTATATAATCCATAAATAGCATTTACATTCACTCCCCCTTTATTTGAAAGAGTTAACAAAACTCATCATCCAAGATCTCTCCAAGAGAACATTACTATAACCATGAAAGCTTCAGTATTGCACACAAAGAATAAATCACCTATTATTTCATTCTATCAAATAGTTTATAATAGAGATGTACAAATAGGTAGAATATAGGAGAATATTAACCATCCCATGCATGTGGGACTAACTTCCCCAATATAGGTGGAAGTAAGGCATAAACCCATTATCCTCATGAATGTGAGATAAACATCTCTAATGAAATAAAACTTAAGTAAGCTAAAGAGTAGGAAATTAATATCCTATACCAATACCCCCCTTAACCATAGCTTAGGTGGGTATAATAAAGGATGTAGTGTGAAGCCATGTGTCCCTATGGATAAAAATTCATCTTGTTAGAGTATATGGATTTTGATTCGTTATAACCACTAAGTCAAAATAGGAATGGTGTTGACTATGAAGATCACTGAATATGAACACTGTACTTCAAAATACTGAGTAGAGTGATAAACCTGAGGAAGCATTATTTGAACACCCTCTAACAAGATAATGAGAAGTGAGCACAAAGACTAGCGAGGCTGCCACACTAGTGTCACTGGTGGGGATACCACATTGGTGTCACTGTAAGAATCACCAAGAAGGCCATGGAGATAAGTAAAAAAAAATTGTATGGGTTTTGACAAACAAAGTTCCTGAATAAGATACCCATGTATAAAAGAAGAATCCAAAAAACACTCAAAAAGGTGAAAAATATACATATAACTCTCATAAAATGGAGAAAAAGAGAAAACCCATAGCAAATACTCTCCCCCAAAAGAGATAAAAGAAAAAGAGAGAGATATAAATCCCCCCAAAGATGATGCTAAAGTAGTCCACACTCTAAGCAATTGAAAGTCATAAATCAACTTAATCTACATGAGTGGTATGAATCCACTACTCGAACACAAAAACAATTGATACTAGGCTTCTTCAAATAGCTTCAATCAAGAAAACTAACAGTGGTGTTGAAATTAAAAAAGAGTATTATATATGCAAGAAATGTTCAACACCTAACAATCAAAATATACACCACAACCCCCCCATACTACTTATTGGGTGGAGTGATGACAAAAAAACTATATGCACACATCTCCATAATTGGAGTGGAGGAAAAAGGTTTACATGAGTGATCTGAATCCACTACTCAAACACTTAAAAAGCTTACACTATATGCACTAAAATATCTCCATATATTGGTATATATTGTTAACCATCAAAAAAATGGTGTCAAAAATAAAGATAAGGTCTCTCAAAGATGATGGCCCATAGTGGTGATGGAATAAACAAGCGATTGAAGAAATGAAAAGGTGCCCAAAATAGAGCACACAAATGCATGAAGGTAGACAAGGTTGAATCAATAAACCCATCATGGTACTTTATAATTGTTAAGGTGTGGAGCCTAAAAGCTTCACATATGAGCGCATTACCAAAGTTGTAGGTTTACACAGTCACCGGCGTTGGTCAGGAGTGATCGACGTCGGTCAGGTGCAGTTGAAGAGACACCAGCATCGACAGAGGATCGGTCGATGTTGGTCACAGGCAAGCAGGTAGGAACCGGCATCGATTACCTGTGCGTCTAGAATGCTATTTTTGAGGACAGAACTGAGTGTTTACATGATGAGTTTAAGTCTTAGTCTTAAGTTCGCGTTTCTATTATTAGTAAGATTGTTTTTAGAGCCCTTGTTCAAGAGGCTTAACTATTGGTTGTAAGTGCATGCTCAAGTCTCCTAATTATATATGTAGAATTAGATCTTCTTAGCTTAGTGTGGTTGTAGTAGTTCATTGTATGTGAATGTTGAAGAACAGTATAGAGTTGTATCAATCCAAGTTGTTGGAGTTGATTGTACTTGAGAGAGAGAGCTCTTGAGGGATAGAGATCTAGAAAGAGATCTTGTGCATCTGATAGAGGTGTGGAAGAAAGAAGTTTCTTCAATTGTATTCCTTCTGTAAAGAGTTTAATACAAGTTTTCAAGGTGGTTTCTTGTATCTCTTGTTCTTTGCTATTATCTGATTCTAGTTACTTATCTATCTAATTTAATTCTGCAGTTTATTGTTTTCATAAGTGTAATCATATTGTTGGTTGATCCCCAACAAGTGGTATCAGAGCCTTGGTTGTAGGTTTAGAGTTTGATATCCAATAATTGGTATCAAAGCTTAGGTTCACTAACAGGTGGTTCAGATCTGTGTAGTGTGTATGATTACAGGTTGCTCACAGGAGTTTCTGTAGGGATTTTTATTTGAGTGGGAGAAGCAATGGCAGAAGAAAGTAAACTGAGAATGGAGAAGTTCAATGGCAAAAATTATCAACATTGGAGAATGTAGATAGAGGACTATCTGTATCAGAAAGATCTATACTTACCGTTAGGTGGGATTGCAAAGAAGCCCACAGACATGGATGATGAAGAATGGGAAGTTCTTGACAGAAAGGCTCTGGGATCTATAAGACTGAGTCTAGCATATACTGTGATATCTAATTTATCATAGGAAAAAACAATGATAGAGTTGATGACTACTTTAGCAAATTTGTACAAAAAACCCTCAGCTTCTAATAAGGTATATCTTATGAAGCAGCTATTTAATTTGCATATATAGGAAGGTGGATCTGTATCTAATCACCTGAATGATTTCCATGGTATTGTAAATCAATTAAGTTCAGTCAAAATTGTATTTGATGATGAAATAAAAGCTCTTTTAATATTATGTTCTTTACTTGAAAGCTGGCATAGCTTAGTAATGGCAGTTAGTAATACTACATCTGCTTCAAATATTTTAAAAGTAGAGGATGTTGTTAGTGTTATCTTGAATGAGAAAATTCATAGGAAAAGCACAAAAGAGACATCTGGGAATGCTTTAAGTTTTGAGAGTAGGGGAAGGCAAAAAAGAGAAGAGCAAAAAAGGGAAATCAAGATCTAAGTCTAAGGGGAGAGGCAGATCCAAATCCAGAAATGGTAGGAAGCCACAATGCTGGAATTGTGAAAAGATGGGGCACATAAGTAGAGATTGCTGGTCAAAGCCTAAAGAGGACAATCAGCATGAAGGAAAAGAAGAAGCAAAGGTTGCAGGTATTGCACAAGATGATTTAATATTCTCTTTGCATAATAATATAAAATCTTGGGTGTTAGATTCTGGTGCATCTTTTCATGCTACCCCTAATAGGGAATATTTCAGTGACTATATCCATGGAGATTTTGGAATAGTGTATCTAGGGGATGATGAGCCTTGTAAAATTATAGGCAAAGGTAAAGTGCAGCTAAAAATATAGAACGGCAACACATGGGTGTTGAGAGATGTGATGCATGTTCCTAGCTTGAAGAGGAATTTGATTTCTGTAGGAAAGTTAGGGGATGAGGGTTGTACAGTAACTCTCACAGTAGAATCTTGGAAGGTGACCAAGGGTGCACTTGTTATGGCCAGAGGTAAGAGAGTAAGTACTCTCTATTTGTTTAATTGTGTTACTAACAATTCTCCTTTTGTATTATCTACTTTAGATGTGGATGCAAAATTGTGGCACTCAAGGCTTGGCCACATGAGTGAGAAGGGGATGTCAATTCTTAAGTCTAAAAGTAAGCTTTTAGATTTGAAAAGCATGGATCTAGAATTTTGTGAGCACTGTGTTTTGGAAAATAGAAAAGGGTTAGTTTTCTTAAGACTAGGTCTACAAAGAAGCGTAAGTTGCAGCTTGTTCACACAAACGTGTGGGGACCGGCTCAGGTAACTTCTATTGGAGGATCACAGTACTATGTTTCATTCATAGATGATGCTATAAGAAAGGTATGAGTCTATTGTATTAAGAAGAAATCTGATGTATTTGAGACTTTTAAGATTTGGAAAGCTATGGTTGAGAATGAAACAGGCAAAAGATTGAAGTGCCTGAGATCTGACAATGGTGGAGAGTTCTACAGTTATAAGTTCAACTGGTATTGTTATATGCATGGAATCCGTAGGCAAAGGATGGTTCCAAGGACACCTCAGCAGAATGGAATTGTTGAAAGGATGAACAGAACAATCATGGAGTGTGCAAGATGTATGAGATTGCATGCAAGTTTGCCCTTAGAGTTTTGGGTAAAAGCTGTTGACACTACAGTGTACCTGATTAACAGAGGACCCTCTACAGCTCTAGATGGTAGAATTCTAGAAGAGGCTTAGATAGATAAAAAGGTAGATCTCTCATTCCTCAAAGTTTTTGGTTGTGAAGCCTTTGTGCACGTAGATAAGGAAAATAGAAAGAAGCTAGATGCTAAGTCTATGAGGTGCACATTTATTGGCTATGGCTCAAATAATTTTGGTTTCAAATTTTGGAATCTAGGAACTAACAAGATAATTAGGAGCCGTGATGTTGTTTTCAATGAAAAAGTGATGTATAGTGATCAGCTAAAGAAGCTGAATCAATTTGGGTAGAGCAATGGTGAATTGGATGAGGTGATGGTCCAAAATGAGCTCATGGGAAAAAGAAATAATCACTTGCAGGAAAACACAGAGATCGACGTCGACAGGATAAGAATCAGCGTCGGTAGAACAGAAACCGATGTCGATCATACAGAGATCGACGTCAACAGAATAGGCACTGACGTCGGTCAAAAAGAACCAGCATCAGCCAGTAACAGGTCTGGAGGTGACCGAGGTCGGTCACTGTCAGAGAATTTGGGTGGACAGCGTGTTGTGAACGAGTCTCAGACACCCATCAGGAGGTCAGAAAGGGTAAGTAAGCCTCTAATTAGATATTCTCCTTCATTATTCTATTTATTGCTAATTGATGGTGGAGAATAAGAGAGTTTTGAAGAAGTAATACAAGTGGAGTCCAAGAGTCAGTGGGAGCATGGCATGCTTGAGGAGATGGAGTCCTTAAGAGAGAACCAAACATGGGATTTGGTTGAGTTGCCAGCTAGTAAGAGAACACTGAAGAACAGATGGACCTACAAATTGAAGGAAGGTGAGAATGGATAGATGAGATATAAGGCCAGATTTGCACAAAAGCCAGGTATTGATTTTGGTGAGATTTTTTCTCCTGTTGTTAAAATGACTTCTATACAGATTGTACTGTCTTTGGTTGCTGTTGAGGATTTGCATCTTGAGCAGCTAGATGTTAAGACAACATTTCTTCATGGAGATTTGGATGAGGAAATTTATATGGAATAGCCAGAAGGATTTGAGGTCAAAGGTAAGGAGAAGTTAGTGTGCAGATTGAAGAAAAGCTTGTATGGCCTCAAGCAAGCTCTTAGACAGTGGTATTTGAAATTTGACAGGTTTATGACTGAGCATGGCTACAGTAGGTGTCAATCTAACCATTGTGTGTATTTTAAGAGATTGGATAATGGTAGATATATTATTCTATTGTTGTATGTAGATGATATGCTGGTTGCAGGATCACACATGTAGGATATCTCTGAGCTTAAGGTGAAATTAGCTCAAACTTTTATTATGAAGGATTTGGGAGAAGCAAAGAAAATCCTTGGCATGAGCATTAAGAGAGACAGGAAAAATCACAGGTTGATATTGTCTCAAGAGGATTATGTGGACAAGGTGTTGAAACGGTTCAATATGCAGGATGCTAAATCGGTAAGCACACATTTGGCTAGACATTTTAAGTTGAGTAAAGAACAATGTCCTAATTCACATGATGAGGTAGAGTACATGAGTAAGGTTCCATATTTTTCCATAGTAGGAAGTTTGATGTATGCAATGGTGTGTACTAGACCAGATATTGCCCAAGCAGTGGGTGTTGTAAGTAAGTATATGGCCAATCCAGGAAAGGAACATTAGAAAGTAGTTCAGTGGATCCTCAGATATCTGAGAGGAACCAGCAGTAGGCACTTGTGCTATGGAGGTTCAGATACTTCTCTACATGGTTATGTAGATTCAAATATGGCAGGTGATTTGGATGGTAGGAGGAGCATAACAGGATATGTTTTCACTATAGGTGGAATGGCGGTTAGCTGGATATCAAAGTTGTAGAAGGTTGTTGCCTTGTCAACTACAGAAGCAGAGTATATTGCAGCCACAGAGGCTAGCAAAGAGATGATATGGATGACACGGTTCATGGAAGAGCTTGGAAGGGAGCAAGAGAGTTGTAGATTGTATAGTGACAGTCAGAGTGCAATCCATTTGGATAAGAATTCAGCCTTTCACTCAAGAACCAAGCACATACAGCTTAGGTACCACTTCATAAGACAGGTATTGAAAAATGGTGAGTTGAAGCTGGAGAAGATCCATACAGACAAGAATCATGTTGATATGTTAACCAAGCTGGTTACAAAGGAGACGTTGAATCTTCATTCAACTTTTGTTGGTCTTCATGATTGAGTTGAAGATAGAAGAGCTATAAGATGTTGCTATACAGGTACTAGTGCAGCTGTTTATCTCCAAGTGGGAGATTGTTAAGGTGTGGAGCCTAAATCTTCACATATGAGTGTATTACCAAAGTTGTAGGTTTACATAGTCACCGGCATCGGTCAGGAGTGACCGACGTTGGTCAGGTGCAGTTGAAGAGATGTCGGCGTCAGTAGAGGATCGGCCGACGTTGGTCACAAGCAAGCAAGCAAGAATCGGCGTCGATTACCTGTGCGTCCAGAATGCTATTTCCAAGGACAGAACCAAGTGTTTGCATGATGAGTTTAAGTCTTAGTCTTAAGTTTACGTTTCTATTATTAGTAAGATTGTTTTTAGAGCCCTTGTTCAAGAGGCTTAACTGTTGGTTGTAAGTGCATGCTCAAGTCTCCTAATTCTATATGTAGAATTAGATCTTCTTAGCTTAGTGTGGTTGTAGTAGTTCATTATATGTGAATGTTGAAGAATAGTACAGAGTTGTAACAATCTAGGTTGTTGGAATTGATTGTACTTGAGAGAGAGAGCTCTTGAGGGATAGAGATCTAGAGAGAGATCTTGTGCATCTGAGAGAGGTGTGGAAGAAAGAAGTTTCTTCAATTGTATTCCTTCTGTAAAGAGTTTAATACAAGTTTTCAGGGTGGTTTCTTGTATCTCTTGTTCTTTGCTATTATATGATTCTAGTTACTTATCTATCTGATTTAATTCTGTGGTTTATTGCTTTCATAAGTGTAATCATATTGTTGGTTGATCCCCAACAATAAATTAGTCTGAGTATAATACATCCCATAAAACACCAAATGAAAACAAGAAAGATATTGGGCTTCACCAAAATAGCTCCAAACAAGGAGCCTATTAACCTGTTGAAAAATCCATCAAGTATTATGAGAGATGCTCCAAAAAATAAGGGAGCGTAAAAGTGTCTCCATAGAAGAAGGTAAGGTGCTAAGAAATAGGACTTTATGGAGACATGACATAAACTACAAGTGTGTAAAAGTGCTAATGAACAAACTAGAATAGAGCATGTCATGGGCTAATGGAAGAGTGTGGCAAATGGAGAAAAAATCCATCATGTATACAAAAACACACCTAAAATGATCAACTACCAAAAATGACAACCTATAAAATCACATGCAAAGGACATCAAACTCAACTACAAATGTGTTTGAGATAATGCAAAGTGCAATAGTGGCATAAGTGATACCATGTGGGCTAAAAAAGAGTAATGTGGGCCAAAGCTCATATAAATAGGACATTAGTTGTAGCTAAAAATGCATCCAAAATTATAATGAGAGAGAAAAATAAAAGGAGAAAAAGAATTTGTTTACATGTGAGGTGGTTTGGCCACCTACCAAACTGGGCCTCACCCACCAGTCTTAAACAAATGAGATTGAAAAAAAAGGTGAAAAAATAAAAATTAAATAACTTTCTATCCAATGTGTCTGCCATAATACCCTTTACAATATTATTTTTATAAAAAATGTCCCATCTCTAATGACATTTAGCACATTATAATATATTGTTTTGTAAAAAAACAATTAAAATATAATTCCTTTCAACTAAAAGGGCCCCCACATGATTACCACCCCTTGAAAATATCTCCACCTCCATGATAAAGAATTGGCCCCAAAAAAAATATGAGCCCCTCTTAAAATATTAAAGCCCACATTAAAAGGCATCCCACTATTAAAAACTTCTGTCACTACTCAAAAAAAATGAACTAGCAAGATGAAAAAAAGTCTTAATTTGGAATGAGTGGCTTAAAAAAATAAAATAAACCAATTCTTTATAATCTGAGTGGTCTGACTCAAGGGTGCAATTATGCTTCTTGACATAGCAGTGCAAGCCATAGAAGGTATTTTTGCACTGACATTTAAATCTATCTAAACCAACATGTTTTCTATAATAAAATCAATGATTAGGAGTTTTGGGAGGCAATGATGTAGAAGCAAAATCTCCTAACTGGAAGACAGCCTAGCTACAGACATAGGTTCCTCATGGTGAAAATTCCAATGAAACCATAGTTATTTATGTAAATATTGATTGCTTTTGGGACTTCATAACTAGTTCCCTCTATTCCATCTTTGTTGAGAAATCATTTTGATTAACCTTTTTAGATACTCTGTTGAACATAAATCCTCACTCTAAGAATTTTCCATAAAATTAATGATTATGGCAATGAAATTGATGAAATTTGTGATGTAAATTTGTTCCAAATTTTTTAGGCTTGGATCGATTCCTTTGACAATTAAATAGGTTTATGGAACCCTTGCAAGCTCCCAAAACCCTCATGAAAACATAAAGAAACATAAGATATCCTTTTCTTCTGGGAGAGATCTCAACCAATAGTGAATCCCCAAATGGAAGAAATGATAGTATCTCAGCTAAGAGGATATACGGATTGGAGTTCAGATAGAACTGAGCCTAAGTCTCATCAGGATAAGAACCAACAATTAAGATGAGATGGTTATTTCAATGACCAAAATAAGTTTATTGATCTAGATCCTTGTGTTATCTACATTTATCCCAATTTTAGCAGCAAGGTTGCATGAAGATCTATATATTTGTTGAATTCATTGGTCTAAGCCAAACAACTAGGGTCAATCAATTCTTCAATGCTAAATGAATGAACCTATGCATAGAGGAGTATGGAGCTTAGGGGTTGAGTAAAGGATACCTAGAGGAGGATTTGATACCATGAAAGGAATTTCAACAAGATCATTCCAAGCCCAAGATCTAAAGCATTAACAGTAAAATCATCACAAGAAGAGTTATAAGAGATACAAATATGATATGCAAAGACAAAGGAAATATCATATAATATCCATAAAATAACTTCTATATGTTAAAAATGAGAAGCCTTACATATATAGGCAAGGACAAATAAGAATTAAGTCAAACTAACCAATATGGGATAAATCCACAAAAGAACAAACTAGGAAAAAGATAAAAACTATCTATAGAACCTAGAAAACATGAAAACCAACTCTAATACAATCTAGTAATGAAAATTTTGGTTTAAATAAGAACAAATGCATACCTAGGTGTGTATAATATACCTTACCTTTGTGTGATTCTAATTTGACTGATTTTTTGATGACTAACATGCAACCAAGAGCATGTTACATTACATAATCAGTGCATATAATCTAAAATTAAAATCATTTAGAATGATTGAAATTGAAAGAACAAGTTTTAAGAGTACACTTGTGCATCGATGCAACTACCTTGCCTATTTTTAAATTGATTTGAAATATGCATCATTATAAAGCTTTGAAACTAAAATTAGGATTAAAAAAAAATATTGAAAGTGCATATATCTAAGGAAATAGAGAGAGATTGGAAGGCATGTGGCCCCAACCTTGGAGAAAAAGTGAGTTTCTACTTGACAATTGAGATTAGATCAACTATGAAACTTAATCATACTTATAACCTAGTGAATATGAGTGAATAAATTCAATTCATACTACAAACTGGTGAGGTTAGATGATACAATCAATTCTAATTTTAAAACTTGTCAAGATCGAGTGATTTGATCACCTCAACCATACCAAAAAAACCAACTACTGTAGTAGATTGGCTCAATACAATCCATAAAATTCTAACCTAGTGGTTGATGATAGTCCCTAAGAGTGTTTTAAAATCTGAAACTAATTTGGATTTTTCAATAGTAGGCACACATTTCATAGCATATACACCTTAGATGTGTCTCATGTTGAAACTATGTATAAAAATGGTACCAATGTATAAAATTATACCATAACTATGAATTTGAATTCATATAACTGGGTGCTTTGGCCAATTTTAAACTATTTAAGTGTGAAAAACATGATTCAAATCATATCCCTACTATATATGGATAAATTATAAAACTAAAATAAGTTCTAATGTGGAGGATATGTTTACGAATACTGCCCCCATTGAATATGGGTGTATTGAATACTAAATAAGTGTGGAAAACATGATTCCAAAGTATGCCCCCACTGAATCTAAGTGTGTTAAATACTAAAAAAAAATAGAATAACCTTTCAAATCATGCCCCCACTGAAATCTTAAAATTGTGCCAAATTTGAAGTATGGAGATCATGCTTTCAAAGCATGCCCCCACTGAATATGGGTGTGTTGAATACTGAATAAGTGTGGATAACATGCTTCTATGAAATTCCTCTATAAATATGCTCCCTTTAATGTTATGGAAGAAAATAAATCATTAATTACCTCACCTCAAAAGGATAAGATAATAATATTTGTGAATGGAACCATGTAGCATATAAAAGAACATGTTTAGGTAAATGTAGCATTGAAATGCATAAAACAATGTGATCACATAAAGACCTAAGATGTATGATAAATATCATGAAAACATCTATATAGTAACAATACAAGCTCAATAAGCAAATAATCACACACATAAGAGCACTCAAAATCAAGTCAGCATACAAGGGCCCTAAGAGATCACAAATAAGGGGCATCTTCAAATGCCACAAAATTGAAGGGATGTGACTTAGTCAAATTTACAAAAAATTAATAATGGCATATTTAAATTTCTATATAATAAATAATGACATACTCAAATCTTTAAAAAATCACACATAATCATGGGGGATGCATACAAAAGAGCATATTCAAATACTCGAACAAGCAAGATAATAGCAAGGCAATACATTCAAAGAAGTGCATAAAGGAAAGTATAATAAACTAACATAAACATATCATAATATCTCATGGATCAAATACATTATCAAAAAATCTTAAGTGCATATCATATCAAGTACCTTGTGAAATATATAATCATATATAAAGGCATGTGTAAGTACATATAAGCTCAAACATGATAATAAAGAGACCATAGAATGTGTCATGTCCCCAAAAGAAATTATTTTAGATTTTATTTTTAATATAGAGAATCTAAAGCATAAAATTAATTTTCAAACCCTTTCCACACAATTTAGGATAATATAACTAGATAACCACATAGAATTAACAATTTCTTCATAAGTTAGGACCTAAATTTGACAATTTTTATAGAGAAACTTTTGAGTCTTTTTTTAATTAATAAAGTATGATTTTTATACATTTAATATGATGTTATAATATAACATTTTCAAAAAAAAAAACTATATTAATGAACATAAATTTAAACTAACTCTGAATTATTCCTCACAAGAAACTTTGGCAGAGGCAACAAAGCCCTCAAGTGAAATGTTGGCAAAGGCAACAAAGTGGACTTTTAGCAAGATCCCTGGATTAACTCCCCATTGGCCCCCTACTTCCAATATTTATAATTAATATCTTTCTTCAAAGAGACCTTTGGCCATAAGGTGTCAAATTATTGGGAGGAGATTGATAGAAGGAAGAAGTGGAAACTTCTCATAAAAAAATGATCTAAACCAATAGCAAGCCCATCTCCTGCACAATTTAAACATTTCTCTCCAACACATTCACATCATTTTATTCCTAAATGAGGATGCTCTTATTTGGAAAAATGATCCCAGCAGTCTTTACTCTATTAAATTTGGATATGTCTCCCTTTGGGACCAAGTGAAAGTTGATGATAATTGGTCTGATCTTTGGTTAAATAACCTCATCCCCAAAATTAATGTTTTCTTTTGGTTGGCAACTCATAACAAGATTTTAACTATGGGAAATCTAGTGAAAATGGGTATTCCTTTTCCTAATAGTTTCACTCTTTATAGACGAGAAGCTAAATATGTCTAGCATTTATTCCTTTCGTGTTCCTTTGCTTCCTCCATTTTTTAGCATTTCTTTAGCAGGTCTAACTTTTCCTAGGTTACACTAAGCTCTATAAAGGACCTGATTACTCAATGGAAGCCACCCTAGGAATCTTTCCTATTAAAATTCTGGTGGAATCTGGCTCTCCCCCATATTTTTTAGGGCATTTGGAAAGCTAAGAATTCTTGCATTTTTTAGAACTGGAGGCCCAATCCTTCCTTGACCTCCAAGAGGATCTTAGCTTTTGTCTATGAAAATTGGTAATATTTTGCCTCCTCTTTTGACCAACCTAGCTCCCCTATCTTCTCCTAGATTTTGAACCACCTCAATCTTGTCATACCTAGCAAATCTCAAGAGAAAGGTGTTGATAGGTCAAAATTCAAATGGTTACATCCTCCCCCCTCCTGGTTTAAACTAAATTTTAATGGGGTAGTGAAAGGGAACTTGGGCCCAATGAGAGTGGGTGGAGTTATCCAGGGTTATTTCAAGAATATTAGAGTGGCCTATGTAGGACCATTAAGGATCTAAAAAAATCATGTCTTTAGAAGCTAAAGCAACATTATGGGGCATTGAACTGGCAGTCAACCTCAATATGAAATTATTCCAAATAGAGGGTGACTTAATTAGCATCATTAATTGTTTGAAAGGCCTTTCCCACTCTTTTTGGAATATTTCTAGAATCATTGATGATGTTAAAAACTTGTTAGCCCATTTCAAAGGGGTCTCCATTGTGCATGTTTACAAGGAAGGAAATAGGTGTGTAGATTACATGGCCAACCTTGGGGTCCAAAGTAGTGATTTTATTAGTTGGCATGAGAGTGTTTTTCTTAATTACATCATCCTAATTATTGAATTAGAAAAAAGACACCCCCTACATGGCTATGATGGTTTATTTAATAATGACACAAATGCGGATCATGAGCATTAATTTTAATACATGCAAGGTAATTATCAATATGACCTTGCATGTTTGGGTCATTTCAAGCTCACATCACATGTTCATATTTGGATTTTTATAAAATTTATTTTTCTCCTTCTCTAAGAGATTGAATAGTGAAGCTTGTAGTAGAAGTCTGCAAATCCACAAAATGGGTAGGGACAGAGACTAGTTTGAACCAAATTCATGATTTGATGTCAAGGAAAATGAATATGTATGGCATAAAATGGTCAAATTTAGTTGGTACTCTTCATAGAAAGGCTTTTCAAGAATTACATAGATATTTTTAGGGACTTCGCTCATGGTTGAAAAGATCATGAAGTTTGAATGCATGGCTTGAGAACCATGATCACTAAGGAGCTCATTAGAGAGACTACTGGGATAGACTATAATGGTGTCAAGGATTTTAAGGACAAGAAGATAAAGGAGGAGCTTTTAGGCATTTTCTTCAAAAAGGAAAAAAAAACCCAAGATTTCATCTCATAAGGGTTTCATGAGGTTGGAGCTACCGAGGAAATGGCTGGAAGTCTACCTCCAGATTATGAGTTACATTGCCTTAGAAGGAAAACACACTATGATTTTTTCCCATCACTTCCTCCTCCTCAACCATTTCAAAGGCCACAATATCAACATTCCATTTTTTTTATTGTAACCCTTTAAAGCCTCGATGTTGAACTTTAAGAAGAACCCTTTAGCAAACTTAATTCATCAAGGTTTGATTTTTCTATTGATTAAGTGAGGGGAGCCACAATGGTCCAAGCTTGTCATTGAGACCATAG
Source organism: Torreya grandis (assembly GCA_037957365.1). Lineage (NCBI taxonomy): Eukaryota > Viridiplantae > Streptophyta > Pinopsida > Cupressales > Taxaceae > Torreya > Torreya grandis. The sequence continues at coordinate 693,732 of JARHVA010006184.1, read as the reverse complement.
ATATCATCAATGAGAAGGAAAATACATAAGAGGGGGAAGATTACTCTAATGAGTTGGATTCAAAGAAGGAATAGGAGGAACAAAATGTTGGGGATGTTGTTGAGCAGGTACAAGATGAGACCAAACTAGAGATAGGGAGTCCTATCTATGTTCATCTACTAGCTATCAAAGGTAGAGGGGTTTTCAGCTCAATTGATAAGGTGGAAATCATGAATTCTCTCCAAAAAATTTCACATAAAGATTTCTATCTAGAAACTCTTGAGTAGAAAAATTGTGGATGAATTCAAGAAGTTAAAAGGGATCCTAAGTCAAGATTTGGCAACCATTAAATTGAGCAAGGATAATTTGGTTTGTACTCCACAAGGTAACAAATCAACTCAGAGTGGTGGAGAGGAGGTCGACCAGGTTCTCGAAGAGGAGAAAGTTGAGACTCAGTCTACCAACCTCAAGTGCAAAATATAAGAAGAAGATAAGGACCAGTTCATTGGAAATCATACTAGAGTTAGGAATAATAAAGAAGATTTGTAGTGAGACCAAGTAGTTTAGTGCCAGGGGGCTTTAGATATCAAATTCATTTTTATTCCTATTTTATCCTATTTCTTTGTCATGTCTATCTTCTGGTTTTGTTATGTAAAGGGAACAGGCCCCTTAAACATGGTTTTAATTGATCAAATAAAAAAAATCTCACAATAAACTCATAAAAAGCATGACAATAATGATTACATAATGCTCTAAATAGAATTATGAATTTCATAATTTTTTTATCTAACCTTGATGGCTTGAGGAGTATAAAATTATTATTATATAACCAAGTTTCCTTATAGGCATTCAACTTGTGAATTCCCATTAATATTAAAATATATTTAATATTTAATTATCCCCATTTAAACAGCTTGAAAATATAAAATAATCATGGGTATAAAATATTAAATATTAATAAATTATTTTCCCAACTCCTTTATTCTATGGAAAATATTAGAATGGGTATTTTTATTTCAAAATTAAATTAATTAAAAATGGGACATGATAATTCCACCCTTCCCAAAATTTCTTATCCTCAAGCAATTACAATCCAACCTACTCAAGAATCACCATGCCAATGTGATGATTCATACCATATTGTCTACAGAGTCTAAATCATGTTCCTATTAAGTGAGACATTCATTGCCAAAGTTAACTACATAATCTACTCTCTATATCATCCATAACATTCTTGTACAAGTCATATAGTTTAACCACCTCTTTGAAGAACAAATTTCTCTCATGAGAATATATATCAAAGAAATGTGCAATACTTAACAAATCATAGGTGCAATTTGGAAAGAAATCTACAATGCAATGCATGATTAAACCTTTCCATTCTCAACTTGAATCAAGCAATGAAGATAACCAACCTATTTTGTATTCTTTGATATGTACGATAATGATCTCTCTAATTCTGAAGTTGATCTTCATTCTCCTAAAGAGCTTCTATAAACTCTCTAATTGTAGCTTTATCCAACTTCCTATCACTTTGGTAAATCTCAGAGTGGTGGATCTGAGCTGAATGACATGGTTGTATCAATATTCAATGTATAAAAAATTTATCCATGCTAGCCATTGGTATGTAATATGTATCAAATCTTCTTCTATCAATAAGCTCCTATTTTCAACTTGTTTCCCCAACTATGTATAAGCACTAACATGAAACAATTTAAACCAAAAACTCTAAAAACTTCTTATAATGATATAAATCTAATTTTTACAACATAATGGATTATTATAACCATTAATACAACCTCCATACTATAAAATACATATGTTGGAAACAATTACTACCTTTACCCCTACACTGTTGAAATACACACTAATAGACCCAAACTTTACCTCAACTTGAGAGATGTTAATTTCAGATTCATCGAGTGATCTAGGATAACATGAATATAGTACAGGATAATAATTATCATCATACAGTATAAAATTTCATACCACAACACTTTGGATACCAAAACTACAAACAATAAGTCATTTTGATAAAAAAAAAAGGTGTACTCTTTGTGTCCAACCATTAGCACATACTCACCACCCAACATAATTTAAAAAATAGTTATGGTAAATATAATTATAACATAATATATCATGGTTATAAACCTATAATCTCTATGAGTGATAAGAAGATACCATGAAGTAATCACTCTAAAAAAGTCATCTACAACCATATTGCCAATTATCCATTTCTATAACTCATCACTTCAATCATATTGAACCTAGAAGAACTTCCATCTAATGTAATCTATCTCCATCACATGTTTAACATAAAATAGATGATGTATGAATTCTTTCAAATCATAAATGATAGAAAATATCTCATCATACCTATAGAAGCTCTCTTTTGAATCTTTAAAATTTAGGCTATCAATTTTCATGGGTTTCCACCTTTGAATTGCAACCATAATAACTCCCTTCCTGAAGCATCACACCTTATATAAAATGCTTATGAGAAATATGAAATGATAAGTACATGACATGAGTTAAATACCTTAATAAACCCCTTAAATGCTTCTTATGTTGTGACCTCTTGTATGCCTCGAGTACTCATGATTTGACCCAAGAAAATGATATCAATTTCCCATGTAGATACTTTGGAAAGTAGATCATGTTGTTGAATTTCACCTGTAACTATTTCCAAATGCTCCTAGATATCTACCCAAGTCATTTTGAGACACAAAATGCTATCAACATAGACCAATTTAAAATTTATTATCTGATTCACCATCAATTAGAAAGTCAAACTATGAGACAAGACCTTGAACTCCATGCGTTCAATAAAGCATATGAATGTTGGTCTGCACATAATCTCCTTACATATAGATATGTGAGGGAAGCTTGTAGCCAAATCAATCCTTAATAATTTTTAGGAAATTTGGTATGTTCACAACCAATTTTAAATTTTATGGCATGTTGAAATCCCCTTTCTAATAATGATCATAGGAACATTTTTTTGAACATCATTCTTTGTTGATTTCAAAGTAATTGAATAATAGAATAAGGACTATGTTTCTCACCAGAGAAAAAAATATTTTGCATGCTCTTCATCACCAAATAAATTATTTCCCACAATAATTTGTCCTTGTAAAGAGTCGTATTTTCTGAGACTACTCCCAAAATTACATTAGAGACACCTTTAAACACTACATTTTCTCCTTTAGATGTAAACTCAACTTCCTTGGATTTTTGAATTTGTAATAACTCATCAATGGAATCAACCCTAATGCATCCATAACCATGTCAATTTTTCCCAACCCATCAACACAAAAATCATCACTTTCCATCCCATCAAGAATTTCAGCCTTCGGATGTTTCTAAATGTCTTCCCTCTATGGTTCTTTGGATAAAGAACCAAGGTCCAATACCCTCATGCATAAATAACTTTGAACTTTAGGAAAATGATCTACCCATTCTACATTCCCTTTGAATAGAAGATCACCTTGTTACCATATGTAGAAACAATCTTAATTTTGAATCAATGAACCTGCATGCTCTATGATACAAATTATATCCTTGTCCATATCTTCCTTATTAGAATACTTTCCATGATGACAAGAGTCTTGTAGTGACATAGTAGGAAACATTAAATTTGAATTATTTTCATACTTTAGGATGCAATAAATATGCCCATCCATATTTTCCATAAGAAGCATAGTTGAGATATCCTCGACACCTTCATGTTTGTAACTTAAATCTCCTAACTTAGGGCTAACCCAAACATTCTCCTTGGCTTCATTCCCAAAATCAGCATGTTCCTCTACTAAAACCTCTAAAAAGATAGTTTGAAATTATTCTTGTTATACCTTCTTATTTTCATCCCCTACTTCTATAGCTTATGAATCTTCTTCTAACACTTTAAATTCTTCTTCCTTATGTTCCATTGTCATATATGGTTTCAATTTTTCTTCACATAGATTAACAATATTTCTAGTTAACATATGTGCAGCTAGAGAAATGTTATGTTCTTATCTCAAACCATCCATTATAATAGATATGAATGGCCATAATATATCATAACTCTCCCTTAAAGTCTCAATCATAATGTTCTACATGTAAATTATAACATTTTTTCATGACTCATACTAATAGTAGCCAAGAAATGTTGAAACAATTCAAGAGTAAGATCTTCACAATCAAGATCTAGGATCACAACACAAAAACCAACTCTTGAAAAATTTTATAGAATATTTACCCTCTTAGAAAAATAAGGATTTCCCATATCATCTAAACCCTAAAAACATTCCATAATTAGTTTAAATACATCCTTCATTATGTCATCTTTGTAAGGAAATTAAGGAGCTGTAATTCTTATGATTTCACTAAGGCAATAGGTAACTGCAAGGATTAAATATTCATCAGGATGTCTCATAAACTAGGGATGGAAAGAAACCATTAATGTATTTATATCTCATTTCAAAATTTCACAATATGATTAGCTATCCTTAGATAAACAAGTTTCTATTTCCTTCAAATTATTAAGCAGAACATTTTTTGTTGATGTTGAAACTCTAGATCTTTTCTTAATACATAAAGCATATTTCCCACTTCATTTTCTTTCTATAAAGTCCTAGGCTAGAAAAATTTTGATGATTATTTGAAATATATTTGTAGGGGACTCTTGTTTTGATTTACTCTAGGTACACTCTTAAACATAGATTCAAAGAAACTTCCCATGATTCACATTAACAAGTCAATACCCTACAGGCTGGTAAGATCTCTATTTTGATACCATTGTCGTGTCCCCAAAATAAATATTTTGAAATTTTATTTTTAATATAGAGAATATAAATTATAAAATTAATTTTCAAACCCTTTCCACAAAATTTGGGATAATATAACTAGATAACCACATAAAATTAAAAATTTCTTCACAAGTTAGAACCTGAATTTAACAAATTTTGTATAAAAACTTCTCAATTTTTTTTATATTAATGAATTATGAATTTTAGACATGTTAGATAATGTTATAATGGAAAATATTTATAAAATAATAGAAACTATAGCAATGAACATAAACTGAAACTAACTCTGAATTATTCCTCATAAGAAACTTGCAAAAAGCACCATAATAATGATTACATTATGCTCCGAATATAAATATGAATTCCATAAATTTTTTAGCTGACCTCGATGGATTAAGGAGTACAAAACTAATGGTACATATCCAATACAATTTCCACAATAGCCACCCCTACAAACTGAAATCTATAACTCAACACAATGACAACAAATAGGATGCTTCCAATGCCCCAAATTTGGCAATGTTGGTGTCAAATTACATCAAAAATCCAATAAATACAAAATGTGACATATTGGAAATTTCCAATAGATAAAAACATTTATATACAACCCTTATAATAGTAACCAACAAAATATAAAAAATCTAGAAATCAAATCCAATCAAAAAACACCTAAAAATATGTAAACAACTCACCAAAATCTACATAAACAATACCAATTAGCTCCAATGTAATCTCTAGATGAGATCACCTCCCTAAATAAAAGGGGATACATCCTATGACTCCTTAAATCAATATTTTTTCATCCACTAATCTCCTCACCTAATTTTTTTTGTCCTCAAATGCAAATTTGAACTACAAAGTCTAAGAATTTGTTGAAAAGGCAAAAGATATCCTAGAAGGAAATCTTGGCATATAATTACACATGAGGCCCTAAATTTGGTGCCAAAATATGAATATCCTTGATTTGATAAGATTACATAAGTTATAAAATGTAACTAATTTTATATTTATCCTCTTTTCCTATAAAATATTTAGATCCTACCTCTTTCTCCTTTGTTTCCATTTCCCAAACTTTCTCAAATTTGACCCACTTATCTTGAGGATAAGAAATCAAGTTCAAATTAGCATGTTTCCCTAGAAGCTCATCATTATTTCCTCTTATAAATCCATATCCCAATTGGTAAATTTCCTTATAGATATTCAACTTGCTAACTCGTATTAATATTAATTTATATTTGTTATTTAATTGGCCTCATTTAAAAAACTTGAAAATATAAAATAACCACAGGTCTAAAATATTAAATAAATTGTTTTCCCAACTCCTTCCTTATTCCATGGAAAATATTGGAATGGATATTTTTCTCATAAAATTAAATTTATTAAAAATGGGACATGACAGAATGATATAACCTATGTGTATCAAGATTAAATAAGTGGATGCCCCTAATGTGCACATGACATGAGTAGAGGGAAGGCACAACATATGAAATAAGAATAATTCATGTATCTATGTATGCCTATATAACAATCAAGTATAATTGTGACACACATGTGTATGTAGTAGTAATTTATATGCCATTCATCAACATGAAACTAACACATAGATGCCAAGGAGCTAATAGAGTATGTTTATGCTAAAAATATTTTTGAATTTTTGAATTTTTTTTGTTTTTAGTATTTTTGGAATATGTGAAGAGGAAATATCATTATATGATCCCACACAAATATTGGTCATATATATCTCCCCACTCATAACCTAGTGCAACGAATTTGTGGTACTACTAAGGAGCATGCATAGGTGTAATATATGTCACTGTAGTGTTTGTGATACTCTATGTATGTATAATAGGACTCTGAGGTCATGAAGTATAAATATAAGGAATAGGGGTTCATGGAAATCATCTCTATGTATTTTATGGTTTCTTTGGAATAACAATATTTAAAACATGTTTACACACTTTAGGTATCTGAATATGGTGTGTAATAGAAAATGAGTATTTTGTGGAATCCACTGTATGTCTCTAATTTAATGGTATATCTAGTATTGGCTACCTAGTAAATGGGATTGTTTTTTGCTTACCCTTTTGTGGTGTAATAACCTTAGTAAGTTTGATAATTATTTGCCTAGGTATAATTTTTTTTTTGTTCAAGAAGATGCTCATATTGGTTTCTAGAAATTTTAATTACCCAATTTGCATGAATGTATTTAACACACATATGCACTATAGAAGGTATCACTCGAAGATTATGGATCCAAGGTCTTCCCAATAACATATCAAAGATTATTATAGAATATATAACTAAAAAATTAATAACCACATGTGTAGGACTAACCTATAAAGGTAGGTCAATCTCACCAAGAACCTTATGTGAGGTCCCATAGAATGCTCTAATTGATCTAGTAGAAGGATGCAAATCATGATGAGTATAACCCATATGTGTAAGTAATGTAATGGTGCAAATATTTTCACTTGCACCATTATCAATCATAACATTATCTATAGCCTGGTAATCAAGGAATTCTTGAATGAATAAATAAGGAATATCAGAGTCATATTCCTTAATCTTAGTGTCATCAAAAGTAATAGGAGGTCTCTAAACCATAAGAGGTATATGTCATGTATAATTATTGATAATCCCATATAATGGATGCCCATAATGTGATGGATGAGGATGTGTATTATATGCCATTTGTACTTTTTCTTGCTTCTTATAATGATCTTGCAAATGATTGTTAAATATTTTTTATTTTTCATGATCACCAAGTTGTGAATCAAATTCTTTGGGAGGATCATCAAATGTAAATTTTTGTCATCAATGAGGTCTTGGATCTTATGCCTCAAGGTAAAAAATTTGTTCATAGAATGTCCCAATCCCTAGTGATAATCAAAATAAGCATTTTAATCATATCCTTTGGGTAAAGGTCTATTCATGGGTGTGTGCACAGAGTTGGGGAATAATTTTATGGACATTTCCCATAATATGTACACTATGTGTTATGTCCATAACATGTACGCATTATTTCAATTTTAGGTCAGGGGATACTGAGCCATAATGTGTATACATTATAATCCATATGTGTTTAAAATGATAAAAAACATTTTAAAAACCCACCTGAGCATTATAACATATCATTTGCCTTTTCACTTTGAGCATGATCATATTTTTCTCTACTAGTTGTGTTACCATGCAATCTTTGTTAAAAAGTTGAAAATATAGCTACATCAATGATGTCACCATGGAGAAGAGGTAAGAGATAAAAAACTAAACCTAATAACCCAAAAAATTTGTATTTTTTATTTGTATTGTTTATTTGATATATTATGTTTTTTAAATAGGTTGCTCTAGTACAAGAGGCCACTTTGCTAACCCTCTTCTTAACCCTCTTCCTAACCCTGTTATTCCTCATACATTTCCATAAGATCCCATACGTAGTTAGGAGGATCTAGATTCACATATAGTGTAAAACAAAATTGAAATTGGGCAACTAATTAGGAGAATGAGCAACCCCACTTCCACCAACACCCACTGCACCTATCTAGCCAATACCTAGAGTCAATATTAGGTCAAGTTGACTCGATAATGAGTCAAATTGACAAATGAAAATCATATAGGGATACATGTAGGGATTAATATGTTGAAAAATTACTATCATAGGATGTGAAGAACAAATATATAATAAAATATAAAACTTTTGCCTTATTCATCAACCTAGCCATCAATGCACCATTTCCACTTACCGCTAAACATTTCCCTATCCATCGATGCCAACATAACTTAATTAAAGTCAATTTTTGGGAAAAATGGTAGATGGTGTTTTATTTTTTGGAATATAAATGACTAGTGGGGTGAATCAGTCTTCAAAACCTTTCTTATCAATTCTACTTATGTAATCATGAACTATTCAAATAAGCATATAGATCTAGCAAGCATAAGCATGAAACATAAGAACACATCACATATGTGGGAAACCATCAAGGGGAATAAAACCCATTTATATTTTCAAATGTACTATAGTATTATAAGACAAAAACCAAATTTAGTGAAGCACCAACTCCAACTAGCCAAGCACCCAATTGACTAAGCTTTAACAAGTACCCACTTGCAAGGAGGCACCAAACCCATAAATGACTCAGCACCAACTCAAAAACTTGATTGATTTTATCACATTAAAAACACTTTGTTTCCATCATAATATATTATTATCACTTTTTTATCTCTTCACACTCTTTAACCCTCTCAAAAAGCCTTTTAAGCTTCTTCACTCAACTAGGTCTCTTAAAGACTGATTAGGTCATATGACCTTAATGTTCATATGTAGACACACTATCAAATATTAAATAAAAATCCTATACACTCCTATTATTGTATAAAATACCTCCTTATACTCAATAATGTGTTATATCATTTGCATATAATCTGTTTACACCAGTAGGCCTAAAATTGCCTTGTATATATACCATTCCTTGTTCATATACCACATAGTCAGCCAAACACCCTTAACCTCTTAGGTAAGCCATAGAATAGGTCTTAGTACATTTCATAAACAATATTAAAATGACCTTTGAGTCCATTTTGGTCTGTCATGACTCAATTAAACCTCATTTCACTTTTAGGTCTTATGGAGACCTAATTGCATTAGGTTTGTCTAGTAGCACGTTATCATTTGATCCCTTGGAACACCTTTAACCTCCATATATGTCAATATTATTTAATACAAAAATTTAATACACATTATCCAAAATTATCTAATTAACATAATATTTTTTATGTTCAACCACCACTTGAAACACTCCATTAGCACTGTTCACATTAGGCCTTTAAACACACATAAAAGTTTATCTTGAATAAATGAAGATAAAAAATCATTTAGAAACACACACATGAAAATAAATCACTTATATATAACCTAAATTACCTTAAAAATATCATAATATTCATTATATACTTTAACTCATGGCATAGGACCTCAAACACATCACTACAACTTGCTCACTCAGAACTACCAATTTTCTTCAAAACACAGTCATGGTGACTTAAAAATCCAACACCTATGTAGACACATTAAAAGAATAAAAATATATTAACTTGATACTTTGACATATCCAAACCATCGTAAAACATAAACATCATATGGTCTAGTGGCAACTATTGGTCTTACAAACCAATTTGTTGATCTCGCTACACAAAGAGCTCAGTGAGTCAGACAAGCCATTTTAAATTTATCATTGTCACCACTATACCTAACTTTTAAGATATATACAAAGAATTAATAAGGAATACCAGTCTCAAAAAACATCTCCATAAACTTTGTTTCATCTTTCTATCATGAGAACATATTCTAATTTATCTTCTCACTATTACTTGGGTTTTTCATTGTTTGCACCATTTGACCTGTTAGCGACTGGTTAACTTAGATGACCAGTTTATCACACTTTAGGGATATAATTTATCCAAAAACATTTATGGACATGAAATATTAGTCTCTACCTTATTCCTCCATCCATTTTCTTACTATTTCCAATCCAAATTTTGATAGCTACAATAACTTCTTTAAAAAATAAGCATGTAACTCAACATTTTCTCTCCTCTCTCTAACCAATACCACCTAGAGGTACCTAGGAGAGTCCAATACAAGATCAAATATCTAACCTAATCAATTAAATCCATCCTAATCACTTTTGATCAACATATTTAACATTGGGTCTTTATTAGGGTTATAAGAGGCTTTAAACCTGTTTCCACTCTTAACAAGCGTTCATAAAGCATAGCACCTTGATCCAAAATCTAATGCCTAGAATTTTTATCTAGGACCATTCCACATATACTATGAATAACTTAGGTTCCCATGAAAATGTTTTATGATTTAATGATCACAATAAAGTCCTTCTCAAGTTGAGAACCTCTAAGCAATCGAGAGACCTCCAAACAACTTTTCATGCCTTGTCCTTCACACTATGACCTTAAACTACATGAAAAAACTTGAAAAAACATAAATAACCTTTGAAAATTCTTAAATTATCTCAAACACCTTAAAATATGACCATGACCCTTCATTAGGCCACACTCTCTCTCTCTCTTTGCTCACTAGACCTTGACCTGCAAACCACATTAGCACTTAAAACTAACTTTCATGCCTCTTTCCATTCACTCTCTACCTCAATCACATACTCAAGCAACCTCATACAGCCACTCATTCCTATGTGCACTCATCTCACCAATACACCATGCTCAAACCTTCTCATAAGGTCTCTTCATGCCATGACTAGGCTTAGGCTACTTAAGCACTTAACCTTAATGACATGCTACCTATGCATATTTCAATAATGGAAATAATAAAAAACTGTTCATAACCACTGAAATACTCGCTCTCACTACATACCTTTAATTCTCATAAGCTTGTCACAACACACAGTGCCAATTGGCCTTGCTCACAATAACACTCTTGCAAACCTACTTGTCATCATACCTTCACAAGAACTTTCAATGATAACACTGACAACTTTAAGTTGACTTGAACACCTTTTGACACCTTAACATGTGCCTTCATGAAACCATAAGACATTATTTGTCTTCAAATTCTATATTTCCTTCAAATTATCTCTTGCCTTAAAATTCATCTTGTCACATTGCTTTCTATGCAGACATTAGTTGTCTTAAAACATATTCTATGTCCTATACCTTGATATCAACCTTGACATCAACCAAAAAAGAATATAAATGCTCAATAAACTCACCTTGTCACATCAATCTCACAAGCTCATACCTCAAATACCACTCACCATACATCTTCACCAAATGCGCCTTGACATCAATGACATCAACCTTGATATCAATGAGATCAACCTTGACATCAATGACAACACTTCTCAACAAACTCGCCTTTTTTAATTGATGGAAAACATACTACAACTTGATCATTCTCATCTCCTCATTCTGGTCTTTCTCCCCTTTTGACATTAATGGCAAAGGGTCTTCCAAAAATTACCATCTGATCATTGGACATAAAAAAACCATGCTTATTATGACTTCTATCTTACTGTCTTGACACTTCACAACATAGAGATATAAAGCTCCCCCTGAATTGATGCTTATCCTCATAGACATTAGATGACAACCACTCTTAGAAACTAATCATTCTCTTAAAATTGGTTCTTTTTTAAAATAAACATGATCACACCTTCTTACAATAAAAGCTCAACACACTAAATATGAAACATTATAATAATATGCTCCCCCTTAATCCATTCATACCTCCTTCAAATGAACTTAGATCACAAGACCACTCACCCTATCTTTGACATGACTGTTATGACTCAAACCTTTGATTACACACTAGGCTACCATTTTCTTGACATTAACTGAAGAATTAGAAACTCCTCCTTTGTCTTCATAACTTGAGCTCACCACATGAGTCATTAGGATTCTCAAACCATCCTCATCTTCCTTCAAACATATCTCATATACTAATAACAATTCCAACTCTATCAACATTTCTTCATAATAGATACCAGGCTTCCACTAACTAATGAGTGTCTCCATGAAGCCTAATGGACTAACCCCTTACCATAGGGAACTAAAACAACACAAGCTTAAAAGATTCCTATATTTCCATCCTCTCACAATATCGATGATCTTTTAGGATCCTTTTAGGCTTGATTATCCTCTTTTACTTGGCCTCTTCATCATCCATGTGGTCAACAATTTTAGATGATAATGAACACTATTGATATTATTAATATCTGGTCTATGCTCTACCATAAAAAATATTCCACTTTAACTTTTAAACTGATCGGGACTAAGCTTGACTATCTTTGGCTTCCATACCTTGGTTTGTCTTCTTTTATGAGCTCTAGGAGCTTGAATATTCTTGTTATGACCTGATGATTCATGATGACAAAATCTTGTAATATGACCAATGTTAATATAATTATAGCAAATAGCATCACTCATATATCTTGACTAATGTGGACTATGAATTCTTCCATAGTCCCATGAGTACTCATTCTTGAAGGTTTTTCTACACTCTCTTGCTCTATGACCAAACTGAATACATGAGAAATAGTTACCATTGAATGAATATACATACCTTATGGTGTTAGGTTGTCTAAAAAAATTTGTCTTCATATTATTCTTGAGGTTTACCTTCTTATTCACATTAGCATTTTCTTTGTTCTACTTTTGACCTAATTTGAAACCAAGACCTACCTTATCATAGGTAGAATCTTGACTACTCAAAATGTCATCTAGAGCCTCAGTTCTCTTTTTAGACTTATGATAGGTCTTCATCTTGCTAGTTGCTTGATCTAATTCTAAATTTAAGGACTTCATTTATGATTCATACCTGGTGTATTCTTCTTCCTTAGAATTTAAGCTAGTAGTGATTATCTCCATCTGAGTTTCAACTTGATTGATGATCTCATCATGTTTTTTAGATGTGTTACTCAATTTTTGATAAAATAGATTGATTTGATCCTCATAACTCTTAACTAATGATCTTAGTTTCTGATTCTTCTTTCTTTGGAACATTAACTCCTCTAGATCACTCACCAATTTTGCCTCAAGGTTCACTTCAGCCTCTTCTTCATTTGATTCTTCATCATTCATAAGACCCTTCCCTTTTGAGCAATCCTCATTATTTATTTTTATATCCATGAATAATTTTTCATTATTGTCATGTTCATATTCATTATTATCATCATCACTATCAGATGTACTTGTGTCACTTACATCATATGACATATTATCTTTTTTGGTATAGAAAGTTCTCTTGTTATTGAATTATCCTTTCCTACCTTCATACTTCCTAAAATATTTTTTTGCTTTTTTTAGGATTATAGACCTTTTTATCATCACCATGATGTTCATCATGCTCAATTTTATCCTTCTTAGGATGCTTAGATGCAAAGTGACCAATATTACCATAGTTAAAACATTTGAAAGGAAACTTACCCTTGTACTTACCAGATCCAAACCTTAATTTTTTAATAGACATGGCTATCAATTCAACATCATCAATATCTAAACATACCTCATCCTTGACATTCTTTGTTTTTGACTTCTTCTCAACTTTGAATGTTTCTTCCTTTTTGGGTGGTCTTCCTTCATTTATTCTTATCTCATAGGTAGTCAAGATTCCATGAAGTCCATCCACCTAAAGTATATCTAGATCTTGCATTTATTATACTAAAAACACCTTTGAATCAAATTTAGAAGGTAGGGATCTCAATACCTTTTTTATAATTGTAGACTCTTTCACTTCTTCTCTAAGACCTTTGATCACATTAACAACTTCATTAACCCTTAACAGGTAGGATGCAATGCTTTCATCTTCCTTCATACTCAGACTTTCAAAATACCTTCTATGGGTCTAAAATCTAAACATCTTCACCTTGGTGTTTCCTTCATAGATAGTCTTCAACTTATCCCATATCACCTTGGCTGACTCACATTGCATCACCTTCACAAACTATGCCTCTAATAGACCACATAGAATGGCATTCATTGCCTTGAAATTGCTCTCACTTTCCTTCTTGCTTGTTGTATCAGTTGGTGGTGTAAGATGTATAGTATATCCATCCACAAATAACTACCATATATCATGGCCCATTGATATTATATGTGTCCTCATTTTTATGGTCCAAAATGCATAATTAGGCCTATTGAATAGTGGAGCCTTACTAGTAGAAAAACCTCCTTGAACTTGACTACTGGCCATCCTTGCTTATAGAATCTCTTTTAGGCTATTGAGCCTGATTCAAAGGACCTTATTTAATAATAATTTTTGGAAAAAAAATGACTGAGACCAGGGGTGAATCATTCTTCAAAACCTTTCTTATCAATTCTACTTAATCAATCATGAACCATTCAAATAAGCATATATATCTAGCAAGCATAAACACCTATCCACATAAGCACACATCACATATGTGGGAAAATATCAAGGGGAATAAAACCCAATGATTTTTTTAAATGGACTCTAGTCCTATAAGACAATAACCAAATTTAGTGAAGCACCAACTCCAACTATCCAAGCACACACTTGACTAGGCTTTATCAAGCACCCACTTGCAAGGATGCACCAACCCCCTAAATGACTCAATACCAACTCATCCACCTAATTTATTTTATCACCTTAATAACACTATGTTGATCTCATACTATGTTATTATCACCTTCTTTATCTCTTCACACTCTTTAACTCTCTCAAACTACCTTTTATGCTTCTTCGCTCAACTAGGTCTCTTCAAGATTGATTATGTCATATGACCTTGATATTTATATGAAAACACACTATCATATCTTAATTATATATCCTCTACACTCATATAATGGTCTAAAATACCTCCTTATACTCAATAATGTGTTATATCATTCACATAAAATTTGCTTACACCAATAGGCCTAAAACTACCTTATATATATACCATTCCTTGTTCATATACCACTTAGTCATCCAAAAACCATTAACCTATTAGTTAATCCATATAATAGGTCTTATTACATCTCATAAACAATATTAAAATGATATTTTAATCCCCTTTGTTTTTTCATGACTCAATTAGACCTCATTTCACTTTTAGGTCTCATGGAGACCTAATTGCATTAGGTCTGTCTAGTAGTATGTTACCATTTGATCCCTTGGAACACAATTAAACTCAATATTCATCAATATTATTTCATGAAAAAATAAAATATACCTTATCCAACATTATATGAACTCGATAAAATTTTTTAGGTTCAACCACCACTTGAAATACTCCATTAGCACTATTCACATTAGGCCTTTGAACACACAAAAAAGTCTATCTTGAAAAAATAAAGATAACACATCATTTATACACACACCCATGATAATAAATAACCTTCATGACCTAAAAAATATAATAATATTCACTATATAATTTGACTTAGTGCATAGAGCCTCAAACTCATCGCTGCAACTTGCTCACTCAAAACTATCAGTTTTCTTCAAAACACAATCATGGTGACTTAGAACTCCAACACCTGTGTAGAAAAATTAAAATACTAAAAATTAATTAATATAATACTTTTATATATCTATGCCATCTTCAAATATAAATATCATATGGTCTAGTGGCAACTATTGGTCTTATAGACCAATTTGTTGATCTCACTACACACAAACCTCACTCAATCAGACAAACCATTTTGGCTTCATCATTTTCACCACTATACCTAATTTCCAAGCTATCTACCAAGCATTACTAATACATACCAGTCTCAAAAAACATATCCATGCACTTGGTTTCATCTTTATATCATTTAAACACATTCTAATTCATCTTTTCATTATTGCCTAGGTTTTTCACTATTTGCACCATTTAACCTATTAGCAAATAGCTAACTTGGATGACCAGTTTAGCACACTTGAGAGATATAAGTTGTTTATAAACATTCATGTAAATTAAACATGATTCTCTACCTTCTTCCTCCATCCATTTTCTTACTATGTCTAATACAACTTTTGACAGCTACAACTTCTTTAGAACTAAACATGTAACTCAACACTTTCTCTCTCCTCTCTCTAACCAATACCACCTAGAGGTAATTGAGAGAGTCCACTAAAAAATCCAATATCTTACCTAATAAATTAAATCCATCCTAAGCACTTTTTATCAACATATTTAACATCAAGTCTTTATTAGGGTTCTAATAGGGTTTAAACATGTTTCTACTTTTAACGATCGTTCATAAATCATAGTTCCTCAATCCAAAAACTAATACCTAGAATTTTCAGATAGGACCCTTCCTCATCTACCATGAATATCTTAGGTTCCCATGAAAATTTTTAATGAGTTGATGATCATAATAAAATCCTTTTCGGGTTGAGAACCCTTCATTTTGAGCACTTGAGAGACCTCTAAATAACTTTTCATGCCTTGTCCTTCACACTATAACCTAAAACTACATGAAAAAAAGTGAAATTACATATCTCACCTATAAAAATTCTTACATGATCTCAATAACCTTGAAATCTAATCATGACCCTTCATCAAGCCATACTCTCCCACTCTCTTTTCTCACTAGACCTTGACCTACAAACCACATTAGACCTTAAAACTGACCTTCATGCCTCTTTCCATACACTCTAAACCTCACTCACATACTCAATAAATCTCATACAACTACTCATTATTGTTTTCACTCATCTCACCAAGACACCATGCTCAAACCTTCTCATAAGGTCTCTTCATGCCATGACTAGGCTTAGGCTACTTAAACACTTGACCTTAATGACCTGATATCTATACATTTGTCAATAATGGTAATAAGATAATACCACTCATAAACACTACAATACTCTCTCTCACACACTACATACCTTTAATTCACATAAGCTTGTCACAACACACACTACCAATTGGCCTTGTTCATAATGACACTCTTATAGACTTACTTGTCATCATACCTTCACAATAGCTTTCAATGATAACACTAAAAAATTCAAGCTAACCTAAACACCTTTGAAATCTTGACCTATGCCTTCATGCAACTATAATACATTAGTTTCCTTCAAATGCATCTTATCACATGGCTTCTTATGCAGCCATTAGTTGTCTTCAAACATATTTTATGTCCTATACCACAATATCAACCTTGACATCAAATAATAGAGAAGATAAAGCTGAGTAAACTAACCTTGTCACATCAATCTCACAAGCTCATACCTCAAACACCACTCACCATGCATCTTCACTAGATGCACCTTGACATCAATGACATCAACCTTGATATCAATGAGATCAACCTTGACATCAATGACAACACTTCCCAAAATAATTATCCACCATGTAACAACCATCAAGTCCCATAGTATTTTTTGAGGAAACTTTATTGTGAGTTTTTATTCAAAAAGATTCCAAACTATTTTGACTATGGTGAGTTTTAGGGTAGAGGTAAAGGCTCTCTATAGGATCGACTGGGTGCATGTTATGCACCTAATTGACTGACAAAGTTCCCTACCCAAAAACCATTTCATCTCAATATTCCCTTTATGGTGAAGGAGGTCATGGAGATCAACACTCTACATGAGCTTAGTGTACTTATTGATACACTCATTTAGCATACGAGTAGGCTTTTAGAGACTTATGTTGGAGATACTCCACATAGTGTTCATACCTGACCCCACCCCTATAGATCTTATGGTGTTATATAAACTTAAATTTCAAATGATGATGATGGTGCTTCATATGGCTTGGATGATATACTCTTTAATTATGAGTCATTTTCATGCATGTTTTGTGTGTACACATTGACCACTACATGCATGAAGGTATCTTTTATATAGATTTCATGATAAATTTAAGTTATATTTGTAAATTTAAAAGCTAGCAATTTCTTCACACATTAATTACATAATATATGGTTATGTTTGAATCATATTATAGTAAATAATAAGCCTTGTTATTCTTAAATATATCATGTATGGTTATGTTTAAATGATGTATCATCTTGTGATTCCCTTAGATAGGTGATGTCACTTGATGGATCTTTTCTTCTTAACTCTCTCAAGGGAAACTTGTAACTTTGGAGACAGTTAATTTAAGTCTTGATATAAACTCTTTAGAACTTTTAAATCTATGATCTTGAATCAATCCCTCTTTTATACTAATGAAATTCTTAGGATACTATCACTTGGCCTAGATAAGTCCTTTGTATGGGTTCAAATATTCATGAAAACCTTGATAATTCAAAACCTAAACTCTATCTCAAGACTACTACAAGAATATTTTAGAATAATTAGGCCTTAATAATGATATATTTGAATCTTTCACTCCTTAAATATTCTTTTTAAATTCCTTTAAATATATATAGATTAAATATATTGTGAATAAACCAATCTCCATTCATTGGTTTCTTTAAAAGATTAATTTTGGACCAATTTTGTGTTTTAGGTCTCTAGGCCTAATTAACTTTAGTAGGTCAAATCACTTATTAGGTTCTTTATCTACCTAAAAATAACTTATTCAATATTTTTCAATGATTAAAAAAAAGTGTCTAAAGTCCCAAAAAAATATTATTGACTTCATCTAAAATAATTATCATCAAAAATTATTCTTGCCTGTCTTGACAAATCAACATCTATAGGAAACACTATCACAGTCCTCATTTTCTTATTTCAAAGGGTCTCATTCATAAAAATAAATATTTAAATAATTTATAGACATGATCCTTAATATTCCTACAAGTTTTTTTTTAATTCTACCAATTGAAAACAAATATATGAGTCTTTTAATGACACATTTTAGGGTTTTTTAGAGTTTTAGAAGCTGAGAGCTTATTATTGATTGTTCATACAATATAAGACTTATCCAATCAATAAAAAACTTAAAAAAATACTCTTATAAGACTCTTTAAACTAATCCAAGTTTCATTTTCAATTCATTCAAGATTTTTCATGTGGTATAAGTGACTAAGAAGACTATCCTCACACAGAAAATAGGGGTATTATGAGTTCCAAGGAGACAAACTTCAATTTAAGCTCAAACACAATCTAGAATTGATTGAATCACATTCATTTATTCATAATATATATGAATACATAGGTTTAAAACAAATATTAAATCCTTTATTTAGAATAAATTTGTCAAAACACACGTACAGAATTTAGTAGACTGTAAACTATCATTAGTCTCTCCAATGGTGTAATTTGACCTTTTTATCCCTGTAAATGGTCTTGTACACATCCAAAGTGATAGGATATATGATGATAACTTTTTTATATCATTTTTAAAGCTTTGAATTTGCATATTTAGTTGTGATCAATCCTTAACTTCTCCAACTTAAGTTAGTAAATGGCCTTTTAAAATAGGATTCTATTACATTTTAATTCATTTTATCCCATGAAGATGATTATGACTTATAGAATACTTATAAGACATATAATTATGTTATTATACTACTAACACACCATTTTTAACTTGATATAATAGTTATATAATAGAAAATATCCATACTTTTAATGCCTCATAAAGGCTTATTATGAATTAACCACATCCTTAGTCTTTTATTCAATGTAATGATATCCTAATGTCAATTTGGGAATAAATACTATGAATATATTTGTGTGAAAGATAGAGATACACTTTTTTATTCTAGTGTGAAAGAGATAGATACAATTGTGGAGTCTACTATCATGTTGATAATGGTCTTGAAATAGGCATGTTTGCCTTAAAATGGTAGTTACAAGTGCATTGATGACCCTCCTTCATCCTCCTTTTAGCATTCTATGTCATTATTAAGCTTATAATAGCCTCTTTGATATGCATATAAATCATGAAAACACACTTTTTCTCTATCAAAGACTCATGAGAACACACACACTCTCTCTCTTAAGGAATGAACCTTCTACGTCATTCTAATAGACTCTTGAAGATCAAGTACATACCTATAGATAGGTGTAATGACTCATGAGAGCTTACACAAACCCATAAAATTCATGTTTTAATATAAAAATTAATTTATAAACCTAAAATTATCATTCAACTTTATATGAATACCTTAAAAACACTAAAATACCTTAGGGACAAAAAACTAATGGTCAGGAATACAGAAATAATGACAACAAATGTTGTCAAAGTTGAAGCTTCAGTTGGATAACTCTATTTATAGTTATTCTTAGCTAGAAAATGGAAATTACAACATGTATATATGGAAGATAACATATAATACTAGGTTATTGGCCTCCCATCACATCCGGTTGATAAACCCACCACCCATTTTGGGCTCAAGAACACCCTTCCCAACACAAGAAAAATGCAAATTTTTAGCCTAACTTCATACATGCATAAAATGAAAATAATAAGTAATATAGACAAAAAATAAGATTTAATATGCATATTAAATCCATTTAATTTTTCCCTATATCAAGTGATTAGAAACTTAGAGAGTAATTTGTGGCATAAGTTGCAATAATGGGTCCTAAAATGCAACTTTTTGGCAGTGAATAGACAACTTCTTGAGTACCAACTAGAATTTCTGCCTCCAAGACCCCCAAGTAAAAATAAATCACTATGAACACATAAATATGGGAAAATTACATTTTATCCAATGACCATGACTTATAATTCCACTAGTAAACATATTTTCACTATTGTTTAGGAGTGCAGAAACACTGACGACAACAAATGTTTTCAAAGTTGAAGCTCCAATTGTAGAACTCCATTTTTGGTGCTTATTGGCTGAAAAATGAAACTTCCAAAATATTTTAAGTTTTTTATAACATATAATATGAATTTCTTGTCCTCCCATCATGCTCGTTTGACAAACCCACCACCTATTTTGGGCTCAAGAAAGCCCTTCCCAACACAAGAAAAAATGCAAATTTTTAGCCTAACTTCAGACATGTATAAAATGAAAATAGTAATTCATATGTACAAACCATAAGATCCTTATTTTTCATGTTAAATCCCTTTAATTTAAACCTATATCAAGTTATTATAGACTTAGATATAAATTCATGGCATGAGTTGCAGTAACGGGTCCTAAAATGCAACTTTTTGGCAGTGAAGAGACAACTTCTTGAGACCTAACTAGCATTTTTACCTTAATAAACTTAGAGATCAATTTGTGGCACAAGTTGTAATAATGGGTCCTGAAATGTAACTTTTTGGTAGTGAAGAGACAACTTCTTGAGTTCCAATTAGAATTTCTATCTTCAGGACCCCTAGGTGAAAATCCATGACTTAAAACACATAAATATGTTAAATAACATGTGATAAAATTAATATGATTTCCAATTCCACCTATAAACATATTTTCACTACTATTTAGGAGTGCAAAAATACTGACAACAAATATTGTCAAAGTTGAAGCTCTAGTTGTAGAAATCTATTTATGGTGCTTCTTGGCTGAAATATAACACTACAAACACATACAAAATAGTATATAACATCTATTACCAGGTTATTTTCCTCCCATCATTCTCTTTTGACAAACCCACCACCCATTCTGGGCTCAAGAATGCCCTTTCCAACATAAGAAAAATGCAAATTTTTAGCCTAACTTCAGACATGCATAAAACAAAAAATAGTAAGTCATATAGACAAACCATAAGATCCATCCTATGAATTTTAAACACCTCTAGTTTCAACATAGATCAAGTGAGTATAAACTTATATAGAAATTTATGGCACAAGTTGTAGTAATGAATCCTGAAATGCAACTTTTTGGTAGTGAAGAGAACTTGAGCTTCAATTGTCATTTCTGCCTCTAGGACCCCTAGGTGCAAATCCATCACTTTGAACACTTAAATATGGTAAAATTAAATGTTATCCAATAAACATGACATCCAATTCCACCCATAAGTAAATTTTCACTATTATTCAGGGGCACAAAAACATTGACAACAAATGTTGTCAAAGTTGAAGCTCCAATTGTAGAACTCTATTTCTAATGCTTCTTGGTTAAAACATAGCACTGCCAACACATCTGAAGGGGGATGGATAACATATATGACCAGATTATTAGCCTCTCATCATGTCTGATCGACAAATCCACCACCCATTCTAACCTAGTTCTTATTTTTAACCTTAAGATATTTTAGTCACTAAAAGTAGTCTAAATTGGAAATAACCCATCTAAATGGGTTACAATTTGGTAGATAAATTTTTCATAACCCCAACCATGTATTAAATTTTGTCGCATCCTTTTAATACCTTTAAAAATATCTAACTTGAATGATTATATAATTTAGGTATGTAAAAGTCAATAAATAGAGGGTTTTAGAATAAATAAACTTGTATACCTCCCAAAGTATTACCTCAAACATGAATTTAAACCTTGTCCACACCTAGTAAATGATCATATTAAAAATATATATTTGATTTTAAGCTTTGGAATATTATTTAAATAATATTATAATTGATCGTGTGTAATTAGACCTGTGTCTAAACAAGTAAAACAAGGGTTTAGGAGACAAATTATCATATCCCCCAAATGATTGAGAGATGGAGACTATAACTTTATAGGTAGCTTGGGGAAGTTGTATAGAACATGACTAAGGTTATTATAGAGTCTTTAGATGCATATATAATTAGGAATGAGCCAAAATAGACCTGTAACATAGGTGTCAGCATGTAGATTTTTGAGTTTTGTGAGAATTAACCATAAGGACATAAATTGTTGAAACCATTTGATTAATGATTGTATTAAGGGTCATATGGAGATGATAGAAGTGGTGTCATGAGTTGAGGTTGATTAGATAATAAGATAAAGTTGGAATGTAGATTTGTAGACCTAAATAATAAGGTTAGAAGATTAGTGTTTTGAGAGTGCAACGTTAAATCAAGTCTTAAGTGAAGGGTGAAACCCTGTGTGATAGGTTGGGAATGTCAAGGTGGACACAATAACATTAAAAGAGGCATTGTAGAATCTTATTTTGTGAAAATATGTCATGAAAGTAGGCAATTTACATCAGTAAGCTTCTCTTAGCTTCAAGAATATGAAATTCTTTACTAACAATGCCAAATGAATGAAGGTAGAAGCTTATTTGGTACCACTAACCTACAAAAAAATGTTAGTAAGTAATTAAAAATGAAATTTATGCATGTACTACCTAAAAAATAAAAAATATTTGGTAGAATTCATTATATATGCATTTAAAAAGTCAACATACTTTCCCATTTCAATCCAACAAACTACTAAGATATGCTCTAATCTTGATAGTATCAAGAATAGCTTCATGGTCTGACTCGTGAACTTTCCATAGATTCATGTTTTAATGGCCTCCCATGATATTTTTACAATTTAATATTCATTTTAAGAACCAAATTTTAATAGTGAAATATCTTCATGTGCATTTCAAAGTCTTTAAACAACCATATATCTAAATTTTTGATAAGAAATCATCCAAGCTAAGTCCTAGTGACTACCACAAAACCCATGGGATAATTGATGTTTTCACCATATATGATTGGGGAATTCAATTTTTATTTCCATCTATACACTGACATAAGTATTAATATGTTCCCTCTTCATTGTTCTCATATTTAATAACTACAAAAAAATGTTGTATATCACAAAAAAATAATTTTTAATGACACTATCGAGATAGATAGTGAGAATAAATAGTACATAATGATTAATCTTCTATCTGGCTACACTAAATCAAAAACATGGTTAAAGTCATGTGATAATGTCATATATATATATATATATATATATATATATATATATATATATATATATATATATATATGTATATTACAATATTGATGGAACCTAATATGTGTTGATTAGAATTAGAGGTATATAACTCTAGTCATCCATCCACTCTTGTGACTCACGCTCATTCCAAATAAATTCCATGCATGGAGAACAAAAACATGCCAAGTGTCTCATATGAATAGTCCAAAACCTTGCATTTGAGCTACAAAATGAATGGATCTCACTTGAACCCATTAGAGTCATACAATCCTTATAGTTTTCCAAGTGTCCTTGCTATATTAACCAAAAATGTCTATGAATAGTATAATTTACTTGAGCATCATGTCACATGTTCTCATTACACCATTGAACCATAGTTTTTGCATCAGTTAAATTAGAAACCTCTTTAAATTTTAACTCCTCCCTTGTAATGGATCTTTTTACACATGCTTCAACACTGTCATGTTCCCCTTTTTCATGGTCAACCTCAGTAAAACTCCAAATATGTTCTACACTAGTGGTAACATGCATCTCACTCAACCAATAAAACATTTGTGAATTATTAAATTATGATGTGCAATTGTCTGACCAAATGTAATATTGATTGAAATGAATGTTCCTCTCAATCAATTATCCATATAACTTCTCAAAACAACCTTGAATGTACTCTATATAATGTGATCAATCATCACTAATATATAAATGGTGCTCCCTTGATATTTTTTGATATTGATCTATACTATCAGGTGGATGCATGAATGATATATGCATGAATATGGAAACTTGTGATGAGTTGTAATATTGTGATTGAACTTCCATTTGTGGTTTGAATGTTCAATTTTCAAAAAATTCAACTACTGATATAATCAAATCAAGTGGGAATCTATCCTTTCTTATCTTTAAATATTTATACAACCATATATCCCTATGTGTGTGCCTTGCATGTTCATAAACAATTTTCTCCCTGAATTTGTCCATAAATTTTGAAGCAGGTATCTATTTTGTAACATGCTCACACCTTTTTATTCTTTGTCATCTTTTACTTGAGAAGTCACATATTTGTATTTCCTCAAACTAAATAATTCCTATCTAATTTCATTTGTATGCTCCTTATGGATACAATCATTTAATTTTGGTAATCCACCATAAATGTTGCAATTTCCATCCAAACATGTTTTCTTATAAAAGAACTATCCATTTAGTCTTTCATTAAAAAAATTAGAATAAATTGTTTGGCAGATTTTGGCAAAACTTATATGTCACGCTTCTGAAAAATGTTGTCAATATGAAAAGTACAATGAATATGACAAAAAACATCATAATGCATTGAAAATTCAGCATGTTACCTACAACAACAAGTGGTGCATGTGTGATTTATTTTTACATAAAAAGGTTTGGCCAACTCAAAAAAAATTGACTAATAAAAATTTGTGGATGTTTTTCCAAAAACTTAAGAGTACAATTATGTTTTTCCTAAACCAAATCTTCTTTTCACTACATCTCTTGCATTGGGCAAAACTGTTGTATTGTCTATCAAAAATTGTGCAAGTAACTCTTTAAGAGCATCAACTATAGCCTTGTCCTTTCATGGAAGTCTATTAGAGAGTGATCAGAGCTCATTGGTATTGGGTTCATTAAGTATTTCGTGTCTTCCAATTGCTTTTAGTAATGTTTTTTCGTTTATATCAAGTGTTCGGCTTGTTTTTGAAATCAATCATTTTTTTCATGTTTGAACACTTACTACACAAGTTATAATTATACCTTGGCCAGCATTAAAATCTTTATTGCATGATTTTAGGACTACAATATGATATGCATCATGTATATTTTAAAAAAATTCATTGTTTTCTTCATCCATGTTAGATGTTCTTAATCCTAATGTGTACATTGTAGGTCTCATCTTAATCAAATTCATCAATGAAACAAATAATGACATTTTTTACTATCAAAATCCAATCTATGAAAGAATCTATTCTAAATTTCTTGAGCTAGTCTTCTTGAATGGTGATCAGACATTTTGTTATGCATTGGTTTCAAAATGTTTTCATCAACTCCAATTAAGTTTTTGTTTTTTCTATGCAAATTCTTGAAGGTGTTGTTAATGGTGGAATTTATTGAGAGGATGATTCAAAATCATTATTACTTTCATTGTTTAGTGGTGGGATGACATTTTATTCATTATTTACTTTTTCATTATATGCTTCCATGAAATTGTCTTCATTGTTAATTTCATCATTATTTATTTCCATAAAATTTTCTTCATTATTGGGGGGTAAAGCATCATGCATAGACTCATCATCAATAAAATAAAAAACTTTATACTTTGAATGTGAACTTCTAACATTATCTAATTCATTATTGTTGATTTCATCATCATCCAATTCATTATTGTTAATTTCATCATTATTCAATTCATCATGATTAGTAGTTGTACTTTGTCTAGAATGAATTACTTGCATTTGTACTTTATGTTTTTCTCTCAACTCTTATAATTGATCTAGTGTTTTGTTCTTCAACTTCTTCCTCTTCCTTGAATTTGATCCATCACCCATTGGACTTGATGGCTTTTCAATGTGGGGTTAACAAAAGTAATTGAAAATCACATAGAGAATACATTGAAAGTATGTAAAGAATATCTATGGGGATAGAATTATTGATTTGGTTTTAAAATAGCCATTGAAAACTAAGTTTTATCTATATATTAAATAAAAGGTACAAATTATAATGCATATGCATTATTTATTCTATAACTTCATCCTATATAAATATGCAATAATACTATCATAAAATGTATTTACCCCTTTAATTAGCCCCTTAATTTGATTCACGTCCACATTATATTCAATTAGGCCAAAATTAGATTCAATCACTCTAAATTAGGTTCAATTTACCCTTTGGTTGATGTCAATCAGTCCAAAATAGATTCAATTAGTCCAAATTAGATTTAATTATCCCCAATTATATTTGAAATTAGTCTAAATTACATTCAATTCATGATAAAATTAGGGTTTAAGGCCAACACATGTCACAAAACATGGGTTAATTTAGCCCCTTTAATCACATCGTAGACTCATATTTAGATTCAATAGGTTAAAATTCACCATAATTTATTTTATGTTTGAATTTTTGATAAAATTACCTAAGTCATTGGTGTTTAAATTGGGGCAATACCCTTTGAGGAAATCAGAATAGGCATGTATGGACCTAAGGAGTAATGTTTACAATTGAATTTATTCTCTTTTGAGAAACCAATAATAATATTGGTTTCACATCATTGTATAGATGATCCATGATAGTTCAAAGAAGCATTTAGGAAACCACTTAGGTGAATTTAAGTGAATGACACCTTTCTAAGATCTAAAGGGACCTATCTACAACCATGGAGTAGTTTTTAGGGTTGATTCAAGATTCTTGGTCATTTGGTGACCTAATTGATAATTTGAACTTATGAAAAACTTCTAGAGACTTTATAGATCATTGTTTTAAGTATTTCATCCAAACATGGAAAGGATAATGAGTAGATAATACTTGGTTGAGAGTCAAGTCTTGAACTAGATGCAAGTAACAGTCCACCCTACCAGAAATATAGGATTTTAGGCAGAACCATTTGAAGATTGAATTTAAAGTAGATTCTTCTTGGCATCAATTTGTGGAATACAAAATATCTACTGTGAAAGAATAAATTGATTGATGTGATAATTTAAAGTGAGGTAAAACCAAGTTATTGGTATCTTAAACTTGTAGAAGGGTATTGTAGGACCTGCAACTTGAATTGAGACATTAGTCTATCATTGGTTGATCAAACACAAGAGACAAAGATCAAAATAACTTCATTGGTCTTTCAAGACCAATATAATAGGTATTTTTTTTTTACAATCATTAAGAGTCATAAAATTGGCCTATATTCCTTCAAATGGGTTATATAAAAAATAAAGGTATAATATACATGATATATGGTCAGTTTTAAGCCATGTGTTGCATAGATTGTACAATTGATTAAGCCATAAATTTGGTTCAGGGGCTCAATTTTTCCCAAATCAGATCCCTAATTACACCAATTGACTAATTAGATAAATTCATGACAAAATCAGACTTATTTTTGCCTCAAACCATAATATGTTAGATTGTAGTTAGGTTGAAGGTATTCGAATTAGCCTCAAATGCCTCCTCGATTGAATGAATCAACTCTTTGTTAATTATATATGATGGCATCAGGGTTAATCTCACTCTAATTACATTTTATAAGTTTTATGTACATGTTTAATGGGTTTAGATTAGCCTCAATTTCCTTCATAAACTTATATTTTTTCTAAAATTAGGGTTTAGAGTTTACAGTGATAATAATTGACTAATTGGCTCAATATGTAAGGTAATATGAGCTAGTTTAGCTCTAAATCACATCTTAGACTCACAAAACTAGGTTCAATGGGTTCACATTATCACTGATTACCTTCATAAAAATTCATTTGTGATGAAATTAAGGAACTTAGGGGTTGTATTCAAGTCATAAAATTGGGGTTTAACCTATTTAGGGTTTATTGTAATGGGTTTATATATACATGTGATGAAATTAGGGTTTAGGGGACCTGTATTTATGATAAAATTATGGTTTAGGGTCAACATGTCATGAAACATGATCTAATTTAGACCCTTTAATCACATCATAGACTCGTATTTGGGTTAAATTAGGTTTAAATTGGTCACAATTGCCTTCATGTTTGCATTTATGATAAAATTAGGGTCAGTTAAGCCATATGTTGCATAGACTATATAATCAATTGGGCCATGAATTTGGTGTAGGGGTTTAATATTGGCTAAATCACGTCCTTAATTTCACCAATTGACTAATTAGCTCAAATCATGATATAATAAAACTTAATTTAGCCCCAAATCATATCGCATGCTCTAGTAGTTACATTGAAGGAGTTCAAATTGGACTCAAATGCCTCCTCAATTAAATGAATCAACTCTTTGGTTTATTATATATGATGAAATTATAGGGTTAATTTCACTCCAAATCACATCTTGTCTAAAATTTCAAATAGGTTCATGTGGCTCATTTTGACCCTAATTATCTCCATAATTGAACCAATTAACATTTGCATTCATTATATGATGGTCTATTCAAGTTTATTGAGTTTAAAACCACGTCATATACATGTAAAACATGAATTTAATGTTCTTTGCTTCAATATTTGATGAAATTGGAGGTGATCAACCCCCAAATCACATTTTATAGTCATGTAATTAGGTTGAAGGGGCTCAAAATATCCCAATTTCCTTCAGATTCAATCATGTTTAACTATTTTATTAATATTTTTTTATGGCATTGGGGTTGAAACATTACACTTGAACTAATTCCCAATGTCTCATGCTTGGATTAGGCTACATGTTAAATATTCTCATTACATTATCACATTCAGACATTTTCATCATATCTTCACATAACCTATTAACTGAGGCCACGGAGCCTATCAAAATATAATTACATTTGTTTTGTGGTAGTGTATGTAGGGGAAAGGTACTAGTATTGGCATGCACCTACCAATAGACGTACAAGATTTTTGTTAAGGTGTGATCCATTGATGAAACATGTATTAGTGTTATAAATATTTGTGTGTATATATTAGTTTAATGTGATATTGCAACACCTTAATTATCTATCCAAAGTTGGGGACCTTTCCCTTATCATGACACACCACTATTAGGGAGCTAAAGATCAAAATTATGCTTACCCATAACAAAATTTTGATTTTTGTGTTATGAACAAATAACACATACGTGTTATTGTTACATCTTAATTTCCTCACTAAACTTGATTTGATCATTAAATAGATATAATTGGGGTTAAACTATTTTTATTTATGTTGATTTATGGACAGACATACAATGATTATTTTGTGTGACTCATTACTTATTGGTTAGTTATACATGAGTTTAATATGTATATTGTTCATGCTCATTTAGTATTATTTTGATTTAGTAATATTTTAATTAATTATTATTATTACAGGCTAACTACTATTTACATTTGTGAGGTGGATGCAGGAGATAGTCCACTCTCCAGATAGATATGGAGGGAGAGAATCACCAAGGAGGGTGCAATAGATGACTATGTTGGGGGTGGAGAGATTTGATAAGGAACATTTCACACACCACATAGTACACTTAAATGCATGATTGTTTATGAGTGAAAGTTATATGTTTATTTTAATTTTAGTTGTGTTTGATTATTTTGTGCTTGGTAATGTTGACTAGTTTTGATCCATGATTAGATGCTATCATTGTCATGTTTATAGTTGTTATTGTTCTTTATGATTATGATGTTGATGTCATTATAGAGTATTATAGGTATATATGTCTTTTAGATGACTTTACTTGTGAATTATTGACTACATGACTCCTTATTGGCATGTACTTGCAAGCATTCAATAGAAAAAGTATCATTATAAAGATTTATAAATAGCATGGAAATAAATTACATTTGTAGTTCATTTAACAAATCAATTTTATAAACATTAGCTAACCTTGATCCCAGGTGAAGATGACTATTGTGGTGCCTAGGGTGACATGGTTTTCAAATACCAAAAGGGTTAAATCAGGTATGAAACTTTATATTTTATAATGATTAAGTTGTGATATGCATTCAAATTATTAAAATAACTATTATGTTTATTTGACAAATGCTTTTATCAACCCTGATTTGGGGATTTATCATTGTGTTTTATTTGGTCAAGCCATGACGAGATGAAAGAGATAGAGTTTAACCGTTAGTTTAGTTGTGATAATAATCTGATTGTGTTATTTTGAGGGTCAAAGTTGGAAGTTGTTAGTTGTGTCAAGAATTTATGGTGTTATGGTGAGTCATTCTTAGAAATTCCTTGATGGAGAAGGGTTCACCATGAAATTAGGGGGTTCAGGTGTCATGCATATGGTTGTGGAAATGATAAAATATGATGGGGTTTTTAAATAGGAAGAGGTCATGGTTAACAAAGAGGAGATAAAAGAAAAAGGACTCTTTTACACAGTCAAGGCAGAAAACTTTCTTCAATAGTAATCAGGAGGTAGGGTTTATTATTTTATTTATCCTATGTAACTATGTCAATGTCATTTTGGTTATTGAGGAATGTTAAATTGGTTTTATACCAATTTGTTTTGTTTATTAATTCCAAGATATGGAACTAGGGATTTAACCTTGTGGGAGGAGAAATCTCCCCATAGAATTGAATCACTAATTCGATATAGGCAAACATGAACATGGTTCTATTGAGTATTAAGAACAAAAATGAAATTTGTGATTGTTTATTTTGGTTGTGTTTTATTCCATTTATACTTCAAAATGGTTGTGTATTATCAATTTGTTAAAATAGTTATGTGCGTTGGCTTAAATTGTATGGTTAGGAGTTACTAATAAGTCAGTGATCAATCCATTTACTTTTCAAGTGCTTATCTGGCTATCCAATTCAATTCTATTCTTGTTACAACTAGGCACAAACCTAGACTAATCCTATAGTGCTCAAAATTTATTACTCGACTGTGCTAACATCAATTTACAAAGGTGTAAGCCTTATGTGCTCACCCAAAGCATAATAGAGAAAGAACCAAGGCCTATATTAGGATAGTTATGCCATGGTACAACTCATTCTTCATTAGACTTAGTCATTGCAACAATGGCATTGGCAAGTTTGATGGTACAAGTCATTCTAGGTGGAGTTTGATGGTCTATAGGTGTAAATCCTATTTAGAGAGATCATTTTGGTCATATTAGAATAATTATTTATCAATCTAGTTCTATAGCCTCATGGTCACAAGCCTTTGGTTCCCTTAGCTTAGCATCATTCAAGCACTTGGAGGTTTAGTGTAATATTCAGATCATGGGTTCATGCTTAGGCTGGCATTTTAGGCATATATAATTACTTGGCATGAGGTCTTTCCTATACTTAAGAGTATGTCTATATAATATACTAACATCATCATTTACATAGAGATACAATTAATTCTCTAAATTGAAAGCTTTTTGGAAATTAGTGTTCATATATTAAACTAAGCATTATAACTATCATAAATACTACACAATTAATCCACATTCAAAGAACCTGACTATAACCATATAACCCAGATCAAACTCAATTAAGGGAAACACCATTATTCATTTAAACATTATTTAGATAAATAGAGTACACAATAAATGAAATTAGATCAAATGCTCATCTAAAGCTACTAAATGCCCAAAGGCTCATAGGCGAGCTTGGGCACTACAATGTGGAGCCTCAAAGGCACCCATGCTAGTCCTAAGTTTTAAGGCAGTCACTTTACTATGTATGGAACTAATTCTATAGGGATACATTATATCAAATTCATATCTCCTAATCCACTAGTTTGAGCTTGTTTTTATATCCTATAATATCACCTTCTACCAGGGTGGAGCTGCGCACACTGGTTGTCGAGATGGAGCTTTTAATAATAATTCTACCAACTCTATTACTTTGTGTCCTTCATGTTATATCACCACATGCTTTCACTCTTTGAAAATTCCCAAAACATCATAGAATTTGATATCCACCTACTAACCGGTATAAGGGATATCAAAATAGCAATCATCTTGAATGATTGTCTCACATTGAAGTGACTATCTGCCAGCTCGGAATAATATTTATGATGATTCCTCCAGCTGGTGTAAAAGGTGCTAAAATAACAATCATTCCAAATTATCACCTTACTCTAAGATATCTATTGAGTTGGCATGGATCCATATTTAGCCAAAAAGGGGCCCAAAATTTACCCTATATAAAATTGCTAATCCACCCTCAAACTAGTCTTTCAACGTTCTTGGCATGTAAAACTCCATAGTGCTCTTCTTTAGTTTAATGCTAAAGTCTTTAAAACCCTTGATGATGAGATTGAGTTCCTCAATGGCACTATCTATATCTATTGAGGTTGTGTTGAGCATGAGCACATCCATATTCTCTTATTCCTTCTAGAAGGCCTTAAGTTTTGCCTTATCTTTTGTAACTCCTCCATCTAGGATTTCTCTTTGTTTATAGGTCTTGGTTTGTAAGGCATAAAAGAGTGCTTCCAAGATTTGTTCCTAGTCTTTTATTTGACTACTCAAATCATTGACCTTTCCCATTATTTATTTGTGTTCTGATTTGCTCATAGTGTATACCTATACCACCAGCTCCTCCTTTGCCCCTTTGCCTTTTTGAGTCACACATATATGACTAACACCTAGTTGGAGAAGCTATAAAATATGGAATCAGTAATATCTACACCCTCTTAATTTAAATGAAGAGGTCTTCCACCTCTTCAATATTTGTAGCCATCTTCTATTTTATCATAGTGCATGGGTCCTCTTCTTCTGGTACCAACTCTACCCTCAACCTTGGGAGCATCTACTCCACTAACATGCACACCTTGTCAACATCTGAGAAGTTTGAAGTGTCAACATTGTCCAAGAGGGATGGATTAGCTTCCTCTATGCACTTGACTAGTTGTTTTAATTTGAACTTCTTGGCCTTTACTTCCTCTTCTATTTTTACCATGATTTTCTTCCACTTTAAAAACCTAACATCATTGATGTTGTTCTTTCATGCTATTTTAGAGGCCATGTGGATGATTACATTAGCTGACCTGACTAGGTTCATTGCACAAGGGTTTATGAGAATGGAGTCATGCCCTTCTTCTAGCTCCTATGCACTTAGTATAGTCTTATATGGCACCCAAAAATGAGGCTCGTCATATAACTATCAAAAATGAATGATAGTTTTTGGTGCATCCTTATTGTGGTAGCTCTAGGGGGAATATACTTAAACATATAGTAATCTTCATTGGTCCACCCCTTCTACACCTTTTCTATTAGGCTTGGCTTGGTACCCACTTCCTTAGTGATAGCCAATTCCATATATTCTCCTTCCTCTTCATTAGCACTATCACTATGTTCAATGCTTCCCTTTAAGGTTCTTTCCTCTTATTCTAGTAGGGATTATTCCTCAGATTTGTCTCCTTGGTCTGTTTCTTCTTCTACCTTAGCACTAGCTTCACCCTCCTATTTTTTCTAGGCTTCTTTAGCACTCTCCATTTTCTCCTTCAAGGTGCCAGTATTGCCTTCCTTGTTTCTAGGCACCCTTTCACTACTTAGGTGCACCTGTAGTGCAACTTCTTCTATTATGTTGGTGGGGATGCTAGGTGCCTTTGTTACTCTTTCCTCCATTAGTTTTGTGCTTGCGAAAACCTTCTTCTCTTCCTTTTCTTTCTTTTCCCTTTCCTCCTAGGCCTTCTTTTTATCTACCTTCCTCTTCTTTATTAGTGTTAAGGTCTTTTATTCCTCAACCTTTATTTCCTCAGCCTCAACCTTCTCAATCTCTTCTTAGGTCATGCCAAATGCCTTCATGACCTCTCTTTTTTTCTCTAGCACTAGTGCCATCTTTATTTCTTCCTTGTTGAGGCCCATATTCTTCCATAGGATTCTATTTTCCTCCTTAGTTTATAGAGGATATGTGAAGGTCTCTTTTGATGAGGCATTAGGTGGCTTTTCTACCTCTCTACATGAGGCAGCAGTACTGCCTTGGAGGGCCTCTTAAACTTCTTCAACATTGGGCTCTTCTTATTCTACTTCTTCCTCAATGATGTAAACTTTCATCCCTAATTCTTCCTCCTCCATCTCTTCATGTGCCTCTTGCAATTCCAATTCCTCATTTACCTCATGTGCATCCATTTACACTAAGGTTATTATGGGAATTACAACTAGCCCCTTTGACTTCTTTTTCTTCTCCTTTTTCTTGGGAGAAGTAATCCCTGACATGAAGGTTATGCACTTCTTATTTGGTATAGAGGGAGTGGCTTCATCTCTGGAGGTGATCTTCAATCTAATATGCTCCTACATCTCTTCAAGTGTCTCCCCCATTTTATTTTGGGGATACTTCTTCTATGCTATCAATGTCAACTTCCCTTCATCATTGATTTGGAGAGGGAGGTCATCATCCTTCTCAACACGCATGCCTTTCTTTCTTGGCTTCATCTCATAATATAGCATGTGGATGTGCCCAAGGATGACTTCCTTTTGAAGGGGATATATGTCAGTGTGATCTAAGTCATCCTCCTCATCCTTGGTTTATTTCCCTCTTGGGTGCATGTATTAGCATTTTATCTTGCTCCATTCCAAATCCATGGTCTTAACTAGGATGTCCAGTTGTTGTGCTTTATGAATTGTTATAGCCCATCCCTAAAATATTTGGCTAAAAATGTGTAGGGGAGTTTTAACTAGCCTAATCAATTATCATGTATGAGCACCAAATGCACTACATAGAAGTATTTCATAATGATGAAGGTTATCATTCTAAACATGTTCTAAGAGAGTTCATTGGGGATGCACCATTCTTCCCTAAATGCTTAGATATATTGGGCACACCACCCCATTACTCTAGTCTTGTGTTTTTTGGAGAAGGTTGGGGGAAGGTGAAGTTTTGGTACTTTAGTGCTAGGGAGTCCTTGTGCACCAGGAAGACCCAAAGGTTGTCTTCATTGCCATCAAGCACATTGATCTCCTCCATTATAATTAGAATTAACATCAACCCCCACTGGAAGGTCTCTCACACTCTATGACATTCTAGTGAATTCTTCAACATTTCCTCTATAACGAACTTTGTTATATTAAACTTTACTCTTATACCATGTGGTGGGTAATGCATAGGTAGGCCTTAGTGATGTCTATCCACCAACCATTAGGGAAAAGTTTCAAGCTCACAAGGCATGTAACTTCCCTAATTTTAGGGTCCTTGATGTCTTTGATTGGGAATGCAAACCCTCCCTTATAATACCCCAAGAGTTTCATAACCCTTTCAACTTTAGCATCATCAACCATCATTCAGTGGATGCCTACGCTAGAGTTTAGGAGCCTGGTGA
Organism: Torreya grandis; assembly: GCA_037957365.1. Taxonomy (NCBI): domain Eukaryota; kingdom Viridiplantae; phylum Streptophyta; class Pinopsida; order Cupressales; family Taxaceae; genus Torreya; species Torreya grandis. The sequence continues at coordinate 657,892 of JARHVA010006184.1, read as the reverse complement.
TTTCACTAATGAGGTTGCCTAATAATTTCATGAACCTCCTTATAAATTATAAGTTGTCCCCATGGACATGTGAGAAGAGGAACTATATGAGTTCCTTCATCTTCCTAAAACATGGAAACTCATAGAGCTGAGTTGTGTTAGTGGTTACAAGTTTGTCTCAGATGGAGACATCGAATAATGTCACACCTACTTCAATATTGGCCCCTGTATCAACCACCTAGTCTTGTGCTCGATCTTGTATATTGTTTGAGGTATAGTGGTTGTATTATTTGAGTTGGTAGGTGTGCATGAAATATGCCTAGCTCTCTCCTACCAAGACCTTAAAAAATTACATCTCTCAATAGGACATTTTTGCAAGCACCTCTAGATCAAACTCGATGATGCTAACTCCC
>JARHVA010006184.1:0-52500 GCA_037957365.1 Torreya grandis | reverse complement strand
TATCTAATATAAATAAACAATTTAAGATTATAATAAATCTTTATTTTGACAAATTACTATAGCATTAATTTACTCATAAATTAAATATCTAGTTTCTTGATTTGTATATTAAGACTAAATCTTTACATAAATATAAGCACATGCACCATAGCCAACGTGTCACAAGGACACGTATGCGAAAAGGACAATAGTTCATCAGACTAAAATCTGGTGGAGGAAAATAGGATGTGACATCCATAGCTTCCCTATTGGAGTCTGTAGCTAGATTGTAAGAGTCCAGAGCTGACATAAAACCTTTTAGGCCTAATGTTATTGTATTAATGATCTCCAACCTTCTACTTAAGTACATGAAAGTGTCTTTTGATAATGTCTTAGTAAAAATATTAGCTAGCTTTTGATCTGAGTTGTAAAAACTAAGCTCTATCACATGTTTCTCAACTAACTCTCGAATGAAGTGATACTTGATTTCAATGTGCTTGTTCCTACCATGAAAAATGGGGTTCTTTGACAATGCTATGGAGGATATATTTTCATAAGAGACTATATAATCTCCTTGTTGTTCTTCATGCAAATTTGAAAGTATCCATCTTAACCACATAACTTAACATGCTACTATATTGATTTTTATGTACTCGGATTTAGCTATAGAAAGTGATATTATGGGTTGTTTATTTTAAGTCCAATTTATGGCTCTTGACCCAAGATGAAATACATATTTTGAAATGCTTTTTTGATCATCAAAGCTATTGGTCCAATCACTATCTGTGTAGTCTAATAGTTGAAACTCATCTGCTACTACATACAAAACTCCATAATATTTTATTCTATTCATGTACCTTAATATCCTCTTACTTGCTTGCCAATGTGTCTCTTTTACCATCTCCATGAATCTAGATATGAGTTTGACTGCATACATGATGTATGACCTAGTTACAGTCAAATACATTAAGCTTCCGACTAAGCTCTTATATTATGTGGGGTGTACATTGATGTTGTAATCATCCTTGCACAACTTTAAGCTTATCTCAACTAGTGTAGATATTGGCTTATTGTCTAGCACCCTAAACCTCTCCAAAACTTTATTTATATACTTATATTGGTATATTAATATTCCTTCATCCATTTTCTTGAGTTCTATCCCAAGAATGTACTTCAAGAAACCTAAATTAGTCATTTCAAACTCCTTCACAGTTGTTTTAAATTATTCTATTGACTAATTTATATTTCTAGTGAATATTAGATCATCCACATACAAAATTACAATCAAAACATCACTTTTTCTCACTTTGATGTAGAGTGTAGGCTCACTAGCACTTTTGGTAAAGTCATTGATCAATAAGTAAGAGTCTATATGGCTATACCATGCTTTTGGGGTTTGTTTGAGTTCATATGCCTTTTTTAGTTTGTATATCTTGTTATCATAACCGAGAATCTCATATCTAGGTGGTTGTCCCACATAAACCTCTTATTCTAGCACTCCATTTAAGAATGCTGACTTGAAATTCATTTGATTCACCTTCCACTTGTGTTCAGAAACAATGGCTATTATTTTCCTTATCGTGAGAGGATCCTCCTACAACAATTAATAAAAATGCACAAAATAACAAGAATTAACAACATGAATTAAATATGACAGAATACTTAAAAAGATTAAATTGATCATAAGCCACTTTGAGGGGGTAATCTCATTTGAGCAAGCTCAATACAATAATTTCATGGATGCCTTCTTTGGCCTCAACACTTACTTATATGCAATTCTAATCTAAGCAACTACCACTTTCCATGAATGTGGGATAAAACAAAATGATCATGGGATGACTTACAAAGCATATGCATCTATAGTAACTACTATATTAACAAATTAAAAAGAATAGATATCACGGATTTATAACATCCCCTCCCTCTTAGAAAAATCTTTATCCTCAAAGCTTTAGATGTGGAATTTGGTGTTGAATATGAAATAGTGGTTCCCATAGTGCATCCTTTGGTTACATTCCATTCCATTGAATTAAAACTTTAATAATGGAGTGGGAGTGAAGTTGACATGTGCACCTGTCTAGGATTGCCTTTGGATTAAGAAAAATAGATCCTTCATTATCAAGTTCTGGTTAAATGGTCTGCACTCTAATGTTTGTGCCAAGAACTTTCTTTAGATAAGAGACATGAAATACTGGGTGAACTCGAGAAGAAGGTAGGAGCTCCAACTTATAAGCAAATGACCCAATCTTCTGAAGAACCTTATGGAGTCCATAGAACATGGGAGCTAGCGTATGATGCCCTTTAAGTTTTAGGGAGGATTACTTGTAGGGATGAAGGCAAAGAAAAACCATATCACCTACTTGAAAAGTGTGCTTAGAATGTTGCTGATCTGCCTGTTATTTCATTTGATTTTGTGCTGTACGAATATTATCCCATAAGGTACCGAGGATCTGATCATAGGTTTGGAGAATCATGTTGATTACTTGAATGGATGAAATAATAGGGGTGTATAGAAGGAGCACTGGTGGTGCTTGACCATAGACTACTTTATATGGAGTCATTTTCATTAAATTGTGGTAGGAGGTATTGTACCACCATTCAACAAGAGGAATCCACTTAGCCCATTGATGGTTTTTTAGGTGAAGCAATGAAGAAAAGTTTTTAAACATTTGTTGATAATTTTAGTCTAGCCATTTATTTGTCGATGATACCTGAACTCATTTTCAATTGGGTGCTAGTGCATCAAAATAGTTCTATCAAAAAATGACTGATGAAGGTTGCATCATGATCTGAGAAAATAGACAAAGGAATGCCATAAAGATGGAAAATATAGTCCAAGAAAATTTGTGTGACTGTAGAGGCAGTATAGGGATGGATGAGGGCACAAAAATAACTATATTTGGAGAGGTAATCAACCACAACCAAGATCACCATTTTTAATTTAGATTTAGGGAGCCCCTCAATGAAATCCATAAAAATATTTGATCAAATCCTAGTAGGGATGGGCAAGGGTTCGAACAACCCAAGGGTGAGTGTTGTTTCACCTTTGTGTTGGCAAGTATCACATTCAGCCACCATTTATTGAATTGACTTTTTCATTCCCTTACAAAAGAAGTTGCATCATGCCTGATCATAAGTTTTGAGAAACCCTGAGTGCCCTATGATGGAGAAGCATGAGGTTCATAGAATACAACTTGATAAATATGTGTGCTCTAGAGAGGCACTAGATGATCCTTGTATCATAGAGAAGCATCATCCTAGGAATAATGTGGTACAATCAAGGGGTTAGTGGATAACTATTGAATGATTTGAGATAATTAGGATTCATTGACATACCCCTGCTGTACATTGTCCAACCAATTCATAATAGGCATGGAAATAGCTAAAAAGGAAGCTTGGTCCACAAATGTGCGAGATAGAGTGTCAACCACAATATTATCCTTACCCTTCTTGTAAGTGATCTCATAGTCATAACCCATGACTTTGTTGACCTATTTTTGTTGTGATGGGGTAGAGACCCATTATTTTAGGAAATATTTTAGACTTTGGTGATCAATTTTGATGCAAAAATTATTCCCCAATAGGTATGGCCACCACTTCTATACTCCATGCAAAATGGTCATCATTTCCTTCTCATAAGTAAAAAACACTAAATTATTGCCGGAAAGGGTTTTCCTAGTGAATGCAATGGGGAATCCTTCTTGGAGGAGAACAACACCAAGTCCATTACCACAAGCATCACTCTTGATAGTGAAGGTCTTGACAAATCTAGCATAGCTAGAATAGGTGTAGTACACATAACTTGTTTCAATTTTTTAAATGCATACTCAACATCTTGTGTCTAAGTAAAAGCATCCTTTTTTAACATATCTATCAATGGAGCTACAATATTCTCGTAATCTTTGACAAACTTACGATTGTATCCAGTCAGCCCCAAAAAACCATGGAGGCTCTTGAATTTTTGAGGATGAAGCCAATTTGTAATGGCATTTATTTTTCCAAGACCCACCTAAACCCCTTGGGCTAAAATAATATGCCCTAGATACTCCACTTTGTCATAACCAAAAGTAAATTTAGACTAGTTTGCACAAAGATGATGGTTAGAGAGAAGTTGCAGTGTGAACTCTAGATGTTGGAGATACTCAAACCATGTCTTACTATAGATGAGGATATCATTAAAAAAGATCAAAATGAATTTTCGTAGGTAGGGCTGAAATATTTTATTCATCAGTGCCGGGGATGTTGAAGGATCATTAGTGAGGCCAAAGGGCATGACCAAAAACTCATAGTGGCCATCATTCATGCAAAAATTTGTCTTAGGGATGTCATCCTCATGAAGTAGGATTTGTTGATATCCAGAGCGGAGATCCAACTTGAATAAAAAATGAGTGCCATAAAGCTTATCAATAACAAGGATCGAGAAATTATCCTTGATTGTGAGGTGATTAAGTGCATGGAAATTAATGCAGAGGTGTCATGACCCATCTTTTTTCCATACAAGGAGAATTGGGGAGGAATATGGGATGATATTAGGGTGAATAATGCCTTGATTTAATAAGTCTTGAATGAGCATCTTGCTCTCAATCTTTTATTGAAATAGGTAGCAATAAAGCTTGATGTTGGGAGGAATGCTTCCAGAAAGGAACTGAATATGGTGGTCCTCTAGTCATGAAAGTGGAAATCCCACTGGTTTGACAAAGACACATACATTCCTCTGTAGAATGATGTGTAGATCAGAAGGAGTAGTGAAGACTATTGATGTTTGAATTTGAATAGAATAGAGATGGGTAATGACACCATGTGAATTTTTATTAAGAAGCTTTTCCATGTGATGTGAAATTATGAAGCTGAGAGATCCTAGTTGTAAACCTTTCAGTGTATGTTTTTGTCCATTATCTAAAAACTACATCCAAAGTTTAGCAAAATCCCATAAGATGGTTCCAAGTGTGCTTAACCATTGGGCTCCCAAAACAACATCACATCTGCCTAAGGCCAAGGCAAACATGTTGGAGCACAAGTTAAAATTTCCAATAGAGATATGCACATTATGACACTTCCATTTTCAAGGTAATGTGCCCCCATGGCAATCATGACTTTAAAGTTGGAACAAGAATGGATAAAATAATCAGCCTATTTGGTGATTTGAGGGTCAATGAAGTTATGATTACTACTCGAATCAATGAGTATCGTGAGAGGGAACTTCTTAAAGTAACCCCTAACCCACATGGTTTATGGGGTAGTGACTCTTACTAAGGCATGGAGAGAGATCTTTGGTTGGTCTTCCTAAAAAGTAGGTTCCATAATCGGCTGAGTTTCTTCCAGATCATCTCTTGTATCCTGAATATCTTCCCTATCTCTAGTTTTAGGTGGAGAGTCCAAATCCAATAGGTAGAGATTTTGATCGACACATCAATATCCTCGAGTAAATTTCTCATCATAGTTATAACATAGTCCTTTTTCTCTATGAGCTTGCATCTCTACTTCAGTCAGATGCTTGATAGGAGCGGTTCTAAGGGCTAGTGTTGTTTGAGATCGTTGGGGAGTTATATTTTTGAATGGAACAAAATTGGATTTAAATTTTTATTGAGTTACGATCTTGTCCTCTACCAACTTAGCCAACCCTAAGGATTCTATTATCATGTTGGGATGGAACATTTTGACCTCAAATCGAATTGTATCCTTCATTCCACTGACAAAACAATCCCTGAATAATTCATCAAATAATTCATCTATGTGATTGGCCAGGTTTTTAAATTTTGTTTGATATTATCTCACAGTTCTTATTTTGTGAAGTTTAGTGAGTGATATAGTGAAGTCATCAAAATCAGTAGAGCCAAACCATTGTAAAATAAGAGTGCAAAACTTGGTCTGTATGGGTTCATCATGAGCCTTGGTACACTAATGATACCATTGAAATATTTCAAGTTCCAAGTGAAAGGATGCAAGTGGGAACTTGTTGGCATCAAAAGTATTATGCAGATTAAAATATTATTCTTCTTGATAGATCTATCTAGTTAGATCTAGATAATTGAATCAAGAAAAATTAAGCTTCGGCCCATGATAATTAATGGAAGAATAAAATCTAGTGTCTGAAGAAGACTCTGGATGTCATCTGTTGTTCATGGTGCTATGTTGAAGACTGAGGCCGAGAATTTTTTTATCAAGATCTTTAATGTGGGTCTTAAGGGCAGTAATTTCATCCTCCATATTTTTTGCTCCTGTTCCGGCTCCTACCATGACCCGAATAACATTTTTTTAACAATGGATAACAAAACTGGAGTTAAGATACGTTTGGTAAAGAAAATTTTGAATTTGGGCGAAAACGGAAGGGGTAAAGGGGCTTTTAATAATAATTTTGTATAGTGGAAGTATGATTAATGAAGGTGAGGGAAATTTTAGGAATCAAAATGAAAAAAAAATATATATTGTTAAAGAGGGACAAAGGAGTAGAAAGAGATGATGAACACTGTGAAAAAATTTCAAGGCAAACGGATAAAAACTAATAATTTATGGCAAAACCCAATGAAAGGGAAAATTGAGATTTGTGAAAATTAGGAGTGGAATGGGGATATGGGACCTCAAGGAAGAAATTGTAGGGAATGGAATTTTAGGTGTTTTGATAAATTTTGAGGATCAATGGGGCTACAAATGAAAAGCTATTGCAAAAAAATGATATATACATTTCTCTAGTGGTAAGCAATATGAAAGTCTATTGATACTCTATGGATGGTTTGTGGATTCTATTTTTTGTCAAATATATGCTTGTAAATCATCTGACAGTCTATGAATACTCTGTTGATTGATTTTTTTAAGTCTGCTAGAAATATTCTGAAACTAATAGAAATAGGCCCCAAGTTTCAATAGTTGTCTAAGGGTTTTAAAAATATTACTCTGGCCACCAATGCCATCTAAGTGAGTACCACTCTCTAAAAAAAATTTGACCATAGATTTATCTCTCAACAACAACTCTTGGTTTTCCTCACAGATGGGAACTACTCAATTGAGAAGTGACCATTGCCCATTTTGTTGGCAGATCTTCTCAATGGGACAAATACTTTGGGGTTCCTATGGTACTCCTCATGATGAGTTTTAGGGCTTTTATCCAAACACTTCCCATAGTTATGTAGTCAGGTTTTTACCCTGATCCAAAATAGATTATAGAAAATTACTTAATTGAGTTATGCTACATAACAAAGTTAATATTTTATGAAAACTTATTGAAATGAAGTATGTGGCAAAATAAAGTTAAGACTATGGAAAAAATGCTCTGAAAAGTGCTCAAATACTAGATGAAAGGATCCTCCTGCAACAATTAATAAAAATGCACAAAATAACATGAATTAACATCATAAATTAAATATGATAGAACACTTGAAAAGATTGAATTGATCATAGGCCACTTCAAGGGGGCAATTTCCTTTGAGCAAGCTCAATACAATAATTTTGTGGATGCAATCATTGGCATCAACACTTATATATGAATTCTAATCTAAGCAAATACTACTTTCCATGAATGCGGGATAAAATAAAATGCTTACATAATGACTTACAAAGCATACACATCTATAGCAACTACTATACTAACAAAGTAAAAATAAGAGATATTACGGGTTCATAACATATCATTTTTAGTCTTGTTATAGGTGCAAACATCTCGTTGAAGTCATGTCGAGGACTTTTATTGTATACCTTCACCACTAGTCTTGCCTTATGACTCTCTATCTTGCCTTCAGGAGTGTTTTTTGTCTTGTACACCCAACCTCTTTTACTTTTGGTAGGTCAACTAACTTTCAAGTCTGATTTCTCTCTATTAGGTGTATTTCTTCATCTATTGCCTCACACTACTTGATTTATTTGACTACTTCAAAGTAGATAGGATCAACTGATAAAAAGAGAACATAATTCATAGTTTCATCTTTGTTTTTCTTATACCTTTATTAATCATAGACTTCTTATAAGCTTCTTGTCCTTGCTAGGCATTGATTTGAGTTAGAGGAGGATGATGTTGACTCTTGATCAAATCCTTTACTTCATTGCTAGATGTTGCCATTAGATGAAATAACCCTTTATGAAATAAGGGTCCAACTTGGTGCATGAGTAGATGTACTACTTGTTACTTCAGATTCAATAAAGTGTCCACTAGCCCTTGTTTGCACCTGCTCTTCTTCTTGTCTCTCTTTCTAAGCTTCATGCTCAATGAGTTGAACATCTTAGTTGATTATGAGTTCTTTGGTGATGGGATTGTATAATTGATAAGCTTTTAATTGATCATCATACCCTATTAATATGTACATCTCACCTTTGTATCCCAATTTGTCCTTCTTTGCTTGGGTATTGTGCATATGCAACACATCCAATCACTCTAAGGTACTCAACACTTAGATTATGATTGTTTCATGCTTCTTGAAACATCATATCCCTAATGCTCTTCATTGGATAAATATTTAACAAATATACAGTTGTTTCTACATCCTCAGAGCAAAAATCATAGGTAAACCCTTTGCCTTTAGCATGCTCCTTGTCATCTCTTGGATATTCCTATTCTTCCTCTCAACCACACCATTTTTATGTGGTGTATACCTAGCTATAAATTTCTTCTTGATGCCCTGATCATTGCAAAAATTCATGAACTCATTAGATATACACTCTTTCCCTCTATTTGCCCTCAAAATCTTGATGTAGTAGCCACTTTATTTCTCCACCATGACCTTGAATTGCTTGAAGGTCTCAAATGCATCTGATTTGTTCTTCAAAAAATAAACCCATATCTTTCGGTTGAAATCATCTATGAATGTCATGAAGTAGACATTCTTAGATAGGGAGGAGGTCTTCATTGGACCACACAAGTTTGAATGGATCAACTCTAAAGGAGTTTTACCTCTTCATGCTTTACCCATAGGAAATGCACTCCAATGTTGCTTCCCCAATATGCATCCTTCACATAGTTTGTTTGGTTGTTCTATAAGGGGTAACCCTCTCACCATTTACTTCTTGGGAAGAAGGTTTAACCCTCCATATCTCAAATGCCCATATATAAGGCGCCAAAGAGTAGACTCATCTACTACCATAGTTTTAAATGTTGTGGTGAGCTCACTTTGCATTCTCAATGAAAACATTTGATTCCTTGTCATCTTGACTATTATAATCTACCTATTGTAGCCACTTATATAAAAAACTATGCATTCATCATTCTAAAATTTAACCTTGTATCCCTTTTGGAAAAGTTGTCCAATGCTAATAAAATTATGCTTCGACTCAGGCACATAATAAACATCTTGAATTTTCCTTTTGTCACCTTGCTTGGTGCGAATAGATATGTTGCTTTGTCCATGATGGGAACCTTCTCATTATCTTTCATCTTTACCTATGATTTGATTGAATCATCAACATGGTTGAAAATCTCTTTGTTCCCACTCATATGGTTGTTACAACCATTATCCAAGTACCATGTCTCTTTACCACTTTGATCTACAATATTGCATGCTATGAACAAGTTTTCACCTTTCTCATTCCTATTAGGTTCAATCTCTTGTATTTTGAATAAATTTAAATTCTACCTATTCATATCATACTTGTTATTTTTACACTCACTAGCACAATGTCCATACATTTTGAAATAATAGCATGGGATATTAGACTTATGATACCTTTGTGTAGATCCTCCTCTAGAATTACTACTACTCCTTTTTATTTTTCCATGTGACTCTTGATGGCTATGCCTTCCACCTTCTTGATTGCTGCAAGTTCTTTTTCTTTCCCTATTATTTGATCCTCTTCTCCTTCCTTTTACCTTCAAATTGGCCTTGATTGCTTACTCATGGGATGATGTGGTTGATCTATTCATCTTTTGTTCATGGCTTTTCAAGGAACCCGTTACCTCATTTATTGTCATTTGCCTCAAATCCTTTGACTCTTCAATTACAACCATCATAGCATCAAATCTGATTGAAAGACTTCCCAACACCTTCTCTATGATCCTTTGATCTTCTAAGCTATCACCATATGTCTTCATTTGAATGAAAATATTCATTATTCTTGTGAAGAACTCATTGATAGAATCATTCTCATTCATTTTTAGGGTCTCAAAGTCCCTTCTTAAGAAATGAAACTTGAAAAGCTTCACCTTGTCACTCTCTTAATAGGTATTTTGAAGAATATCTCAAGGTTGTTTGGAATGGACAATTGTTGTTATCCTAAAATAAATTAAATTAGTTAGTGTCATTTGTATGTAGTTGAGTGGCTTGACATCCTTTTTCTTATTCTATTTCAATGCATTCCTTTGTGTTTGGGTTAATGCATTGAAGGCTACTAGGTTTACAACCTTATTATATCCACCTTCAACCAACTCTCATAGCTCTTGAGAGTTGAATATAGCCTTATTTTTTATGCTTCATATATCATAGTTCTTTCCATCAAATGTAGGGGGCTGCTACCATGAACCAGAACTGCTTGCTACCATATTTATGGGATTACAACCTAAGGGTTCTGATACCAGTTGTTGGTAGAAAAATAGAATGCAAACCTAGGGGATCAAATAGACAATTTATAACACTCAAATGATGAAGATTTGGACTAATATGCAAATAATTTTGCACCTACAACAAGCTAAAATAAATAAGAACAAAGGAGAGCAGAGATAGTCTAAAACACATAAAATGCATATATACTAAATGATTAATAATTTGATTACATCAGTTGGTTATGTCAACAAAAAAATTCATCTATAGTTGTTAACAAAACTCTTACAAAAAATTGCTCTTTTGACTTCTCTCCTTTATATTGACTACATAAAACTCTATTTTTCTTCTTTCTCTCTCTTTTTCTGAATATTACTACTGTGTGAAAATTCTTCTTTGTCTTCTATTTGTTTAACTCATATTCTCCTTCCCTACTACATATATTCTCTATTGTCTATTTCTCCTTACTTCTCCTATTTTCTTCACACCACTATTATTTTGCTAAGTTTTATTTTGCTTCTTTTTTCATTCTGATTTCTTATCTTTATCTCTTTTTGTCCCCTTGTTATGCTTCTCACCTACCACTATTTTCCCTGAAACTCCAAACAACTCCCAAAAACTTCAAATTTGAACTATTGTTCAATAAATATGGTTGTTGAGTGGGAGGTCTAGGAATTAGATGGAGGTAGGTTGAGTCAAGAATAATTTATTTTAATAATTTTTAGATAAACTAAAAAAATACTAGCAATAGGAATAAATTCCACCATTATGCTTATTTTTACATAATGGAAAATCGTTACTTTTCTATAGGCAATCAAAGCCCTACAAATAACCTTGGAATCATTTCAAACTAGAGCAATCTTTTTAAAATCTAGAAGGTTTCTGGTCAAACCTATACACTACAAACTACTACTAGAACAAAAATTCTTCTGGTAAGCGAATAAATCCCATAATTCATGCAAACAACACTTCAAACTAATAATAGTATATGAACTAGACTCGAGGAAACGTTGAAAAAACCTTACAACACTTCGCTGTGTAGGAGACAAAATAACAAAAAACTTATAGGTCCAGGTGGGTAGCATAAACAATACAAGATTGAAATAGAACATGGGAGAAAATAGAAAAATAACCACTAAATCCTGCATATATTAAATTATGAAAAAAACATATAACTACTGCTATTAAAATAACATACTTAAAACATCAAAACTTTATTTACTGCTTCTCCTTCTTGCTTGCTATGGACTGCTACTTTTCTACAGGCTGTTGTTGTATATTCCCTCGCTATTACTCTATTTTCTCTTTTCTATGGATTTCTGTACATTCTCTTTGTTCTCCCCTATTTACTGCTGCATACTCTATAGGCTACTACTACTGCAAATTCTCTATATTTCTGCCCCTACATGCCTCAATCTTCTTCTACTCTATTTTTCTTTTTTGCTTCTTATTCTGTAGGCTATTGCTACATTTTTTAATTCTCTTCTACTTCAAAACATTATTCTTCTTTTCTTTTTGCCTTTTCTGACAATGATCTCACCTACTCTACAGCTTTATCCCCAACTAATCAAAATGGTTCCAATTTTTAAATTTGAAAAAATTGCATTTAATGATAGCAGCTATCATGGTCCATAGATGGGTGTAGGAAGAAAAAATAATAATATTTTAACACTCTCCCTTATTTTTGACCTTCCTACCATGGTCAATTAGACTCTTCACAGTCTCCAAAACCTCCTTATAATTTCTTTTTAACTTACCAAATGTTTGTGCATCCTTTTTATGCATGTCCAGAGGTTCATAATTGAAGTTCATAGCTCTGCTGATGGAGTCCATAGTTTTTTTGATGAAGTTCATAGATTTGTTGTAGGAGTCCATAATTATGATGGAGTCCATAGTTTTTCTATAAGAGTCTGTAGCTAGACTGTTTGAGTTTGTAGATAGATTGTTTGAGTCCACATATTTTTTGTAAGAGTCCATAGCTAGACTGTTTGAGTCTGTAGATGGACTGTTTGAGTGTGTAGATTTGTTGTAGTAGTCCATAGCTAGACTGATGGATTCCATAGATAGACTGATGGAGTCTGTAGATGTGTTATAGGATTTTGTAGCTAGACTGATAGAGTCCGTAACTCTACTGTAAGACTCTGGATCTACCATAACACTATGTAGGCTTAATACTGCTACATTTATAACCCCTAACCTTTTTTTTAGATGCATGAAAGTGTCTTTATGCAATAGCTTAGTAAAAATATTCTCTAGCTATTGATCAAACTTGTAAAAACTAAGCTCTATGACACAATTTTTAACTAACTCTCAAATGAAGTGACACTTGATTGCAATGTGTTTGTTTCTTCCATAAAATATGGGGTTCTTTAACAATGATATGGATGATACATTGTCATAATAGACTATAGAATCTTCTTATTGCTTTTCATGCAAATTAGGAAGTATCATTCTCAATCGTATAGCCTGATATGTTGTTGTATTGGCTGCTATATACTCTACTTCAACTATAGAAAGTGACACTATCAGTTGTTTCTTTGAAGTTCAAGATATGGCTCATGACCCAAGATGAAATACATACCTCGAAGTGCTCTTTCAGTCATCAAAACTGCCTGATCAATCACTGTCTGTGTAACCAAAAAACTAAAACTCATCTATTGTTGCATACATAACACCATAATCTATTGTTCCATTCACGTACCTCAATATCCTCTTGCCTACTTACTAATGTGTCTCTTTTGGCATCTCCATGAATATTGATATGAGGCTCACTACATACATGATGTCCTATCTTATTGCAGTCAAATACATTAGGCTTTCCACTAGACTCTTATAACATGTGGGGTCTACTTTGCTACTAAAATCATCTTTACATAACTTAAGGCTTGTTTCGACTGAAGTGAATACAGGCTTGCTGTCCAGAATCTTGAATATTTTCAAAACCTCTTTTGCATACTTAGATTGACATATGAATATGCCTTCGTCCATTTGCTTGATTTCTATGCCAAGAAAGTACTTTAAGAAGCCCAAATCAGTCATTTCAAACTCATTTTTCATAGTTATTTTGAAATCTTCAATGGACTGATTTGTATTTCCTATGAATATTAGATCATCCACATACAATACAACAATCAACATACCTTCCTTGCATAATTTGATGTATAGTGTGGGCTTACTTGCACTCTTGCTAAAACTGTTGCTCAACAAATATGAGTCTATACGACTGTATCATGCTCTTGGGGCTTGCTTGAGCCCATACAATGCCTTTTTCAACCTATACACTTTATTCTCATTCTTGAGAATTTCATATTCAGGTGGCTATTCTACGTAGACCTCTTCTTCAAACACTCCATTCAAGAATATTGACTTCACATCCATTTGATGCACCTTCCACTTGTGTTGGGCAGCAATGGCTATGATTATCCTTACAGTTTCCAACCTTGCCATGGGTGCAAATGTTTCATTGTAATCACATCTAGGCTTTTACTTATAGTCCTTCACCACTAGCCTTATCTTATGCCTCTCTATCTTGCCTTTGAGAGTAGTTTTTGTCTTATATACCCGCTTAACTCCTATGACCTCTTTTCCTTTTGGTAGGGCAACTAACTCCCATGTATCATTTCTCTCTATGGCATGCATTTCTTTATCCATAGTTTCACACCACTTTCTATCCTTAACTGATTCTTCAAAGTAGATTGGATCAACTGATAAAAAGAGTGCATAATTCATGGTTTCATTCTCATTTTTCTCATACCTTGACTTCTCATAAACTTCTTGCAAGCTTCTTGTCCTTATTTGATGTTGACTTGAGTTGGAGGAGGATGCAGACTCTTGAATAGCTCCTTCACCTTCATGATGGTTGCTTCCATTAGATGAATTAACCCTATGTGAAATAGAGATCCATGTTAGTGTATTGGTGGTCATACCACCTATTGTTTCAGATTTAATGAAGAGTCCACCAACCCTTATATCAACATGCTCTTCTCTTTATCTCTCTTCCCAAGCTTCATGCTCAATGAATTGAACATCCTGACTAATTATGAGATCTTTGGTGATGGGATTGTATAGCCAATATGCCTTTGATTGGTCGCTATACCTTATGAAAATACACTTTTCACCTTTGTCATCCCACTTCATTCTTCTTTGCTTAGGCACGTGTGCATATGCTACACAACTAAACACTCTAAGGTGTTCAACACTTGGCTTTGGATTGATCCATGCTTTTTGAGGGATTACATCCCTTACACTCTTCATTGGACAAATTCTCAACAAGTACATGGCTATTTATACAGCCTTAATGCAAAAACCATTAAGCAAACCTTTTGCCTTTAACATGCTTTTTACCATCTCTTGGATGGTCCTATTCTTCCTCTCAACCATACCATTTTATTGTGGTATATACATGGCTGTAAATTATTTCTTTGTACCATGATCCTTGTAAAAATTCATGAACTCCTTGGAGCTATACTCTCTCTCTCTATCCATCCTCAAAATCTTGATGTAATAGCCATTTTACTTCTCCATCATGGCCTTGAAATGCTTGAAGATCTCAAATGCATCTGATTTATTTTTCAAGAAATACACCCATATCTTTCGATTGTAATCATCTATGAATGCCATGAAATAGACATTTTTGGATAGGGAGGGGGTCTTCATTGGACCACATAAATCTGAATAGATCAGCTCTAATGGAGCTCTAGCTCTCCATGCCTTACCCATGAGAAATGCACTCCTATGTTGCTTCCCTAATATGCATCCTTCACACACCTTGTTTGGTTATTCTATAAAGGGCATCCCCTTCACCATGTGCTTCTTATGAAAAAGGTTCAACCCTCTAAAGCTCAAATGCCCATATCTATGATGCCAAAGAGTAGGTTCATCTACCATCATTATTTTGAACACTACTACGAGCTCACTGTGCATTCTCAATAGAAACATCTGATTACTTGTCATCTTAACTACTGCCATCTTCCTATTGCAACCACTCCTATTAAAGATGATGCACTCACCATTCTTAAATATAACCTTGTACCCTTTTTGCATAAGTTGTCATATGCTAATAAGGTTGTGTTTCAACTTGGGTATATAGTAAACATCATGAATTTGTCTTTTGTCACCTTGCTTGGTGTGGATTGAAATGCTATCCTTACCTATGATAGAAACCTTATCATTGTTTCTCATCTTCACCTTTTATTTTATTGTCTCATCTATATGGCTGAACATCTCTTTATTCCCACTCATATGGTTACTACAACCACTATCCAAATACCATGTCTCCTTGCCACTTTGTTCGGCAATGTTGCATGTTATAAACAAGCTTCCTCCTTTCTCATTCCTATTTGGTTCAACCTCTTGTGTATAAGTGAAATTAGAATTCTGCCTATTCATGTCATATTCATTTCTATACTTATTAGCATAATGTCCATACCTCTTACAATAATAACATTGGACGCTAGACTTATCATATCTTTGTGTAGATCCACCTCTAGAAGTGTTGTTGCTCCTTCCTCTTCCTCTTCCATGTGGTTCTTGATGGCCATGTCTTTCACCTTCTTGACTACTACACGCTATTCCTCTTCCTTTATTGTTTGATCCTCTCCCCCTTCCTTTCACATTGACATTAGTCTTGAATGCTTGTTTATGGGAGGAGGTGGTTGATCTATTCAACCTTTGTTCATGGGTTTGCAAAGAACCCATTAACTCATCAACCGTCATTTGCCTTAAATCCTTTTATTCTTCTATAGAAACCACTATAGGGTCAAATCTAATTGGAAGGCTCCTCAACACCTTCTCAATGATGCTATGATTTTCAAGGGTATCATCACATGTCTTCATTTGATTTACTATGTTCATAGTTCTTGTGAAGAAGTCATTTATTGACTCATTCTCCTTCATTTGTAAGGTCTCAAAGTCTCTTTTTAAGAGCTGCAACTTGACAAGTTTCACCTGTCACTCCTTTGATATGCATTTTCCAAAATATCTCATGCTTGTTTGGAATAGATAGTTGCCGATATCTTAGGAAAGATTGAGTCAGCCAAAACCATTTGTATGTAGTTGAGTGCTTTGGCATCTTTTCTCCTATTCTCCTTTAGCACATTCTTTTGTGTTTGGGTCAAAGCATTGATGGCAACCATGTCTACAACCTCATTGTATCCAACTTCAATCAACTCCCATAGCTCTAGAGAGTTGAATATTGTCTTCATTTTGATGCTTCACATCATAGTTTTTCCCATAAAACATGTGGGGCTACTGCCAAGACCATGAACTTCCTGCTGCCATGTCTAAAGGTACTCACAACTTGGCTCTGATACCAGCTGTTGGAAAAACCTTATAGCATTATTGATTGTGTAAAAGAGAGAATAACAAAAAACTTATAGACCCACGTGGGCAACAATAAACAAATCAAGGTTGAAACATAACAGGGCAGATAATAGAGAAATAAACACTAAATCTTGCATATATTAAATTTTGAAAAAAAACATACAACTACTGTTGTTAAAATAACATACTTAAAACATCAAAACAATCATTTACTATGTCTCTTTCTTCCTTGCTTGGGACTTACTTTTCTACAGGTTGCTATTGTATATTCACCTGATGCCACTCTGTTTTCTCTTTTCTACGGACTGCTACACATTCTCTCTATTCTCCATTGTTTGCTACTGCTGCAAATTCTCTATATTTTTGCTCATGCGTTCCTCAATCTTCTTCTGCTCTGTTTCCCCCTTTTTGCTTCTTCTTATTCTGCAGGCTGCTATTGCATTTTTTAATTCTCTTCTACTTCAAAACATTCTCCTTCTTTCCTTTTTGTCTTTTCTGACAGCTATCTCACCAACTCCACAGTGTACCCCCCAACTAATCAAAATGGCTCCAATTTTCAAATTTGAAAAAACTGCATTTAATGACAGCAGCTGTCATGGTCAGTAGGTGGGTATAGGAAGACAAACTAATAGGAAAACCCTATATGAGACAATGCTCTAGTTGATCTTTCAAATATGCGAGGATTACATAACCCACCCTAAATCCTACGAAAAAAGATTTGTATTTAGTTTTTATCTTAAGACTCCTTCATTTGCCGTTCATGATTATGTCTTCAGACAGAGTTTCCGTTGTTTTACTGATTATCATGTCACATTGATTAGATTATAGAATGCAAGTTCATATTTTACAAGGGCAAACCTGATATAATTGTTTTTCAGACACAACCTCATTTCTCATCACATTTTCATCACCTTTATGTTTACTCATTTCTCACTTGTTGCAACAATAACTTTTATGGCACCAATGTCAACCACGACAGGAGTTTGAAGAAGCAATGTTTGCATCAGAATGTACGCTTCCAAGAAAATTAAGATATAAATTTCAATATTATGCCCCGTTGTATTAGTTCCATTTCAATTGCAGTTAAAGTATGAAGCAGATCATTAACTTTTGCCATGTAATTATTTCATCTCAAACAATGATAACTGAATGACCTTCTATTCTAACCTAAATCTTTAACTCTTTCTTGACAGTTTCTTCATTGGCTATCAATTGTGGAGGTCCGGAGCTGACTAATTCTTCAACAAAAGTCACTTTTCAGAGGGATGACAAAAGACTAAGTGCTACATCATTCTACATGAGTTCTATAGAGAATTGGGGAGTTAGTACGGTTGGATTTTTTGTAAATGATGCAATGCTAAGCATTGAAAGAAGTGATCAATACACATCACTAACTACCATTGAGAACACACTGATATATCAAACGGTGCATCTTTCTCCTATTTCCCTGAGATACTATGGACTTGGGCTTGAGAATGGCCCATACAAGGTAGAACTCCACTTTGAGGAAGTCCAGATTCCAGGTGGACCAATCTGGCAAAGTCTAGGATTGCGCTTCTTTGATGCCTATGTACAGGTATTTCTCAGCAAATCTTAGGGACACATGAATATAATATATATTATGTTATTTGCTAGCTTCTTCAATGCTATATTAAGGCTGTTAATGCATGTTAAAGTTATCAATAGGTTTTTGTCCCTTGGATAGTAAAAACATTTTGTTTGTTTTCTGGCATTAAAAGAATATATCGTTTCTAATTTATGATGTTATTTTATTGAAATTCTAGCTTATATTACTTCAAATTACAATATAATTACAGTTTATCATACCAAAACAAAATGATGGAAAGGAGAGAGCAAAGAGAGAGTTCTTGAGTACTTGTTATATTTGGGTTTGATTAGGGTTTCTCTATTATACTTTTGTCGATTACTTTTTCACCTTGGGCTTCCACATCTTAGGCAGAATTTTATTTATTTAATGGGCTCTCTTTAGGGGCTTGTGTCTTAGGATATAGCTCAATCGGCACACAAGTTCAAGTTGTAAAGGTATTTGTAGAACCCTCTTGTCCTACAATGGGGGTGAATGATGGCTAGCAAATGATGAGTCACTACAGCAATTAGAATAACCGAACTTGAAAATAAAATAAAATCACACAATCAAATATAATTTGGCAAGTTAAACTATCAGGGAACTAAAGCAAAAAAAGTGGAGGATAGTCTAAATTATCACGTCGTCCACTTCCTCGAATAGGAGGATCTATATCATTAGGTAAGGGATCCTATCTATCTTGTGGATTGTTCCACTCCAAATTATGTGGTGCTATTGTGTTTTCATTCTCATTTTTTTGGGATGCACGAGCAAGAGAAATATCAAGGGCTTTTATATGGAATTTATCTTCCTTAGGAGGATCCCACCCTTCAATCCTTCAAAGGGGAGAATGCCTCTAGTTGAGGATGGGAATCATATCTTGATTTTGGAGCTCTATGTGGTACAAGAGTATCTTCACCTATCATGGCCTATGCCAAAGCCCAAAGTCTCATGTTGATGGGAGTTGGGGGAACCTTACTAATTGTTCATGAGGCATTTCCCTATTTCCCAATTGAAAATAAGAGGTTATTTACCTCCAATAGCACATTTTCTGCCTAAAATTTAAGCTAAAATATTGTTAAATATATCTGCAATTATTTCTTTCCATAACTGAAAGAGAATATCATTTTTTGAAAAGTTTACCAAACCTATATGAATATTATAGGAAGTAAAGTAGAGGATCCAAGAAAAAATGTTTCAAAATTGAAAATTTCAAGTTATAAGAGTTTTTAAAAGGAGCGAATCCACTTTCACAAATTTTGAGCTCTAGGACAAAACCAAAAAATGTGTTAAATGCTCACTAGTTGGTTGTACACCAAGCATCTAGGGTTAAAATAATTTGTGTATTGAAGTCTTTCCTTAACCATAAAAACTTATTATATATACACCAATAAAAATGTGATTTTTTTAAGCTCATCAATAACCTTCCAAAATGTTGTGACCTTTACTTCCAAATTGGAGGAGTCAAGGAGATATTCCACTCCATATATGATTGAGCTTCTCATTTATAATACCTATGTTACCAAGTACACATGTTCCTTAAACTCACTCTCAATCCGTACATGTTGCCAAAAAGTCCACCTACAACCCTGTGTATGATTGTGTTGGTAGTGATCATAAAAGAGTAGGTCTAGGTGATGATAAATATTTAAATATGGAGAAAATTAATTTAAAAAATATAAAATGAACCTAAAAGAGGTAGATAATTTTATGGACATTGTTCTTGAGCTCAAGCCACACCTTTCTGCCATTGGGACACAGTCAAAGACACAATCTATTGACTATGACTGAGCATGCAATGACCCAAACTTGATATCAAATTGGTGTTTTAAAGAATGAAATGTGAGTACAAGTATGTATTATAATAATGAATCTCATGGTCCATGGAAAAGCCTTCAGACATCATGACCAATGCAAATCAACATCTACAGGCCTCTTTGCATGCAAAACACTTACCTATAATAAAATAAAAGATAGTGGATTGGCAGGTTACATCTAAGTGATGTTTTTGGAATTTAAAGTTATTTAAAGGTGTGTAAACAAATTTTGTGACCTCAATTTTTATATGATATTATTCAAACAATATGACCAAGTACCCATTTAAGGGGAGAAGTCAGTTATAGGCAAGGGTTACTATTGAGGGAGAAAACTTAGTTTTGGGTTTCAAAGTGCTTGCAAAAGAGGTTAAAGGGAGGATAATATGTTACAACAATTCATGATCACATTCATTAGGATCATGATGACCTCCATGAGATACCAAAAATTTAAATCAAGCATACTCATATTTTATAGGGCTCTAATGCAACCTCCAGCCAGGTCAATAATGGGCACATGCAGTGGAATGAGGAGTGAGGCGTGAAAGTTGTCAAGGCATAGAAATGATCTCAAATGATATAAGAAAATATAAAAATTAACTTAAGGGAGAATTATAAGGTTTTAAAATTTGTATTCAAGTTCAAACCATTAAAGAATATACCTACATGTTCCTTTCTAAGCCAAACACAGTCATGTAGGATGACTCAACCTTGTAAATTCAAGAGTATAGAAAGTGCTTGAGGGGTAAAATTGTTATAATGAGGTTTGGAGTAACTATATAATGGAAATAAAAATTTACATGGGCCTTTTAAATTGTATATTTAATAGAGGAGTGGCAAAATATGGTCTATACCAAGAAAACTTGCACACGATCCTTTTGCTAATAGGCTTCCTTAGTTTTTAACACTTTTAGAGGGTCTAATATTATTAAAAAATGATATATTTTTGTGTATTCAATCATAAAAATTTGAATAATCCCATAAAATTATTTTTTCTAGACAAATAGGGGAAGTACCCCTATTTTATCTCAAATAGGGGGTACCTCTCCTCATACACAAACCTGGTAGGTTGAAGAAAGGAGGTGATATGACTCACTAAGAGTTGTTTGGACATGGAAGGAAGGTGTATAAAGTTTTAAAACACCTAGGAAAATATTTTAAATGAAGAAAAAATTGAAGGATACCAACAAAAGGTACCAAACCATCAAGAGTTGTAGACATGCTCATCAAACATGTCTATGCTTAGCATACAAACAAGAGGTCATTCTCACTTTTGAATCTAAGTGAAATTTTAAAGTGGTTGGATCATGATTTTAGGACTATGAAAAATTGTTAAAGCATATATTTTATAGGCTAAATCATGAAGAGGTCATCTTGGGTCTTGAACCAACATGAACATATTAAGTATGACTAGGCCTAGTGCCCAAATGGGGAGTCCATCACACTTATAGAATGAAATATGATTTATATCCTATTGGGAAATGTTCATAGGATCAATAAAAAGGTGTATAATATTTTTTAGGGTAGATAAAACTAAGGAAATTGATTTTTGGACCTTAAAACATCTCATACCTATACAAATGGAGAATGCAAGCTCAATAAGAGAAGTTCCAATGCTCATATATTACATGAGGCATTGCATTGGTGCCAAAGGATTTTATGGATTTTATCAGAGGTATTTAAAAACCATATAGAGAAATTGGTTTACAAATTCAATGTCCCAATTTTATGAACAAAGCTTAAGAGGGAAAATAGGCCTAAAACCCTTGTTAAACCCTTGCAGAGACCTGATTGGAGAAATGAGACCAACGATGCATCTAGATGGACCGGTTTGCTCATGAAACATATTATAAGTTGAATATGACTCATTCAATCACCCTCCCATGAAAAGTAGTTTTATGTAATTGTATAGACATGGAAGAAACATGCTAGTTTTAACCATTTTTTGTGTTTTGTAAGCTACATGATGAGTTTGAGGGTGAAATAAAGTTTGGGGGAATTTTTAGAATTTTTATAAATAAATATTGTACTTTAATTTCAATAAATATATCCTAAGTGTCTAAACCATGTGATTCACCTCAACTAGTCAAATCTGACATATTGGACAAACTAGTGAGAAGGGTGGAAAATTTCATGTGAGCCAAATTTAAATAATCCATGATGATTCCAAGGCCATGGATGGTATTGAAAATTTTCATACACTTTCTCCCATGGACTTTCATGAGAAAATGATGCCAATTTTGAGGCCAAGTGTGTAGGGTGCATGAAGGAAGAGTTTTATGGATTATAGATGATGATGGCTCTTTCCTAGGTGATTTCAGAGGACCAAACATGAAACCAATATATGGAGAGGAATTATTGAGACCCTTAACCTTGTTTGGAATAATTTTACTTGGTATTAATCAGTTATGAGGCAATAAAATAGGGCTAATCATGAAGGCAATTTTTTTGAGCCAAAATAAGGAGGGACTATTTCAGATAATTTGGACTTATCTATATTTGAACTAAAAAATAAATATCAAGAATACGCCTAAATTATTCAAATTTTTGTAATTTTAAATTATATCCACTATGATAAAAGGGGGAATAGGTCCAAATTTTTACCATACTTTCTATGTACAACTGCATAGAAACCAAAAACTATTCATTTTCAAATATTACCTCCCATCTAATTTAGGGACATAAGTCTAAATTATCTAAAATAGTACTTAAGGAGTTTTATGCCACTTTTTCATGAAGTTGATGACTTGAATTGACATTTTTAATTTGAAACATTGCATGGTTCATCCCATATCCTCTTCTCATTCACAAGTAACTACTTCTCTCAGCTTGACAAGTGTCCTTGTGACCCTTGGACTTCTATCTTCTCCTCTCTCTCTCTAAAGTTTAATAGTAACTAGCCATTTTGGCCATTGTATGCTATAATCCACCTGATTATGGTGAATCCATACTCATTTTTATACCCTTTTTCAAATAAGACTACTGATGTTTACCTCTTTCATGACTATTCTTAGTGTTTTTATTTAGAATGTTTTATTTTGCATAAGTGAAGACTATGGATTTTAGCATGTCATATAAAAACACATATAAATCACTTTCATATCTATTTAATTTTCAAAATAATATAAAAACACATATAACACCTTCATTTAACCCCTTTCTAACTCCCTTCAAAATTTCATAGGTTTTTGATGGATACAATAAAAGTTATAGGTTTTTCTCAATCACTACCCTGTCTGAGGGTTTAGTAGGGGTTTAAGGACCTGAGAGAACTTTAAAATTGATTTAAGGAGTTTAAAGGAGTAATGAATAAAAATAATAGTGTATAATTATATATTACCTTTTAGTGTTTTCATCTAGATCCCATGCATATTACAATACATTCAACTCTTCCTATCCCAATCTTATTTTAACAAAGAATTATGCAATGCCACACATAATCATGATTTTAAGGAATCAAAGACTCATATTAGATTCATTAAAATATAATAAAACATGATAATATACAATAGGGGTATAAGTAATTAATTTTTTTATATCAAAATATCACTTTCTTTTATTTATTAGAGTCTCAAAATAGGACACAAACCTATTACTACAAACCTTACACCTTATTGTTGTAGACCACTCTCTCCTACTAACTCCTATCTCATCCTTGGAACATGTGTAACACTTTATATGATCCTTAATGATATATTTCTCATTAAACCTTTAATTTTTAGGTCTCTTGATAATATATAAGACCTAAGTCTTCTCAACAATCTTACCAACATAGAATATGCTTTATTTGCCATCTTAATGTGGGATTCTCCTCTTTCTATTTGATGAGAAAGATATTAAGGCATAATGAAAAATAATTTTATGATTAAATATATTATGAAAGGGATATATTTTTAGTGATAGAAAGGAATGAGGGATATTGAAATTATATTAAGAAAGTGATTAAGATCAAGGAGAAACCCATTGGTCTTGTAAAACCAATCACTAAAAAAGATAAAGTTATTAAGACATGTTAGTGTGAAAAATACCTATAAAAAAAGATTAATTTTAGTTATATATTAATAATAAATATTTGGATAAAACCTTAGATAAGCATATTAAGGGCTAAGTGAATTGATATTGGCCATAATAAGTTGTAAGTAGAGGTGAACGAGAGTCAATAATTGATTGAGAATAAAATTTTATGAATGAATTTGGGTATGGGCCTAAGAAAAATTATCAAAACATCATAATATTGAGTATCTTATGTATACATGGGCACCTTCAAATCTATTATTGCAGGGGTGTATTAGTGATGTCTTTCTAGGATTAATTCCATCAACTTTTATTACACACTTTTAAGAAAATTGTACTAGTTTATGGTTATTTATGAGTTCCCTTAATAAATTTGGATTAGAATATAATAAAATGACTCAAAAATATATAATTATGTATATATTTTTTGAACACAAGCGAGAAATCAATCTCCTTTATTGGTTTCTTAAGGATTAAACTCAATCTTCTTAACTCAATTTTTAACCCTTTAGGTCTAATTGGCTTCTAATAGGTCAAAATCAATATTTGACTCTTTAAAAACCTAAGACATGCTTTTTAAATTTCCTTAAAACATAATAAAGGTTATAAATACTTTATATCAAGTTATAGATCTCAAATATAAGAAAAACTTACCTTGACCTTGATCACAATTTTATCAAAAAAGAACACCTACCGACAATCCTAACATATTCCATTATAATAGGTTATTGGAATAATTTTTTGACTAAAAAATATATTTAATAGTTTTTAAACACCATCTTAAAACTACTCCAAAAATTTTAGGTTGTTTTGGTTAGTATTTTATGAGTTATGACCTTTTTAGTGACCAAACCCTAAACTTGAATGCACATAGAAAATAGGGAGGCTGAGAGCAACAAACCAATTATTCATAGATATTTATTAAATATAACACCTATAATGTGGTCATATATCACCCATATAACATCTATAATATCAAATTCTCTCCCATACAATGTTTTACATGTGAATTAAAACCCCTGTATGCAACTGTATATTCTAAAAAATAGAAATTTAAGGGTAAAAAGAACTCATTTGATGATACAAGATTGAAATCAATATATGAATTTTTAAATAACATTGAAACTTATAAATACATAATATGAAATAAAAACTTATTTATTATATGAATAAAATGCTTCATAATCTTACACAATCCTCTTTTTACTTATGGTAGACCTTTTTTCACTATCTCCTAGCTCATGAAGAAAATGAGACTTTTTTTGTTTAAATTTGATATTGTGCACCTTATACTTATTGGGTTAAATAATTATCAATATTTTTAATAAAATATTAATCTTACAATGAACCAAACATGATCAAGATACTCCATTACTTGCCTAGTTTCAACATAGAAAACTAACATCATAAGGCTTATCAAGTAGTTACAATGCCTTTTATGTCCTAAAAAGATAAATATGACTAAAAAAAAGATTAAGAGACACATAAATACATATTATACCTTAGATAAACCTAATAACTCATAAATAATTACAAATATTCACATATTTACATTGAAACCATTCAAAAATAAGGAAAACTTACCTTGACTTTGATCATAATTCTCAAAAAAGGAGTACCTATAGGTAGGTTGAAACAAAATAATATATATTAGAATATTTAAATATAATTTTCATAAAAAAAAACTTGGATTAGGTAGTAAGCACTCTTACCCAACTTTTTCTATAGTTTCAAGTTGTTTGGCCTAGTATTTTAGGATTTATGGCCTTTTTAGTAATTAGACCTAGATCATTTCAGATTGGTCATAGTCAAAATAAAGGAAAAAGTTAAAGTCTTATAAGGAAAAAAAAAAAAAAAAAGAGTGACAATGTGGATAATGGAACAAATTAATAGATCAATTTAAGCTGATGGTGTAGACCAGTACATCCAGGTGTGGGATGAATCCAAATCTCCTTTTTGTTGTGTTCAAGAATCCTTGCATAAAGGTTTTGTTGGTCATAGGTTGTAGGAAAACCATGAGGTCTAGATAAAATTTTCTAGCTCCTAACTTGAACTAATTAGTCCTATAATAATTACCCAAAGGATTATCTCTAGCTTAACATGAGTGAGACATGATAATGAGTTTTTTCTTGTAGCTAAATCTCTTAGAATGGAACAAAGGTTAGTCAGTGGGGGAATATCTTATGCTTCATTAAAATAATTGACAAACCACCTCTGTGAGTACATATGGATGGTCATTTTAAGGATATAATGGTCATTATCCTATCTCTATCAGGCCATATTAATAAATTTTGTAGTTTATTGGATTTATCCCTTAAGAGAATCTTATTGTCCCTAAGTATTCAAAATGAGTGAACTTCAATCACACATTGTAGGAGAAGTGTGAAGGACACATTATCCTATAATTTCATGAATGAGTCATCTAAGAAACCCCAAGAGGAATCTCTCTAAGTCAATGTGAGCAAGACATAACAATGAGTTTGATCTCATAACTAATTCTCTCAGAATAGACCAAAAGTTGGCCAATGGGGGTGTATCTTCTAGATCATTATCCCAATCAACAAACTATTTATGTGAGAACATCCAAATGGGTTTTCAAGTCTATAATAAATTTTATATGGTATTTTTAAGGCCCTAGTAATGAATGTTTCATTTTATTAAACACATCCCTTAAGAGAATCTTATCATCCATGAGTGTGGAAACTGAGTGAACTTCAATCATGCATTATAGGAGAACTATGAAGACTAGATATGAGCCATCAAATCTTACAATTGTATGAATGAGTCTTCTAAATAAAACCTAGAATTATTCTATCTAACTAAATGTAAGAAAAATACAATGAGTTTTATCTATCATCTAATTATTTTAGAATATACTAAAATTTGGTCAGTGGAGGTGTATCTTCTAGATCATTAACCTTATCAATGAACCATATATGTGATCACATCTTGATGGGAATTTTAAGGCTATAATATCGATTATCCAATATTTTCTAGGCCTCGAGAATGAACGTTATAGTTTATCAGATGCATCCCTTAAGAGAATTTTATCATCCCTGAGTGTGCAAATTGTAGGAAAACTATGAGGTCTAGAGATGAACCATTAGATCCTACACTTGAATGGTTGAGTCATATAAGCAACCCCAAGAGGATTCTATCTAATTTAACATGAGAAATATGGGTAATGAGTTTTATCTCATAACTAATTCCTTTAGAAAAAAATAAAAGTTGGTTAGTGGGGGCATATCTTCCAACTCATTAGGCCAATCAATGAACCATCTACACAAGAAAATTTGAATGGGTGTTTTAAGGCTACAAAAACCATTATCTGCTATCTATCAAGCCCAAAAATAAATGTTATAGTTGATCAAACACATCCCTTAAGATAATTTTATCATCTCTAAGTGTGCAAATTGATTGAACTTTAGTCCTATGTTTTACAATAAATGTGAGGAATAGAGATGATCAGTTAGATCCTATACTTCCATGGATGATTTATCTAAGCAAATCCATGAGGATTTTTTCTAACTCAATGTGAGCAAGATGCAAAAATGGTTTTTCTCTCACAACTAATTCTCTTAAAATGAACCAAAAGTTGGTCAGTGGGGGACATATCTTCTGGCTCATTAGCCCAATCGATGAATTATATGTGTATGCATGTTTATATGGGTTTTTAAGGCTATAATGACTATTATCTAATCTATATTAGGCCTTGTTATTGAATGTTATAATTGATCAGATGTATCCCTTAAGATAATATTATCATTTATGAGTGTGCAAACTAAGTGAACTTCAATCATGCATTTTAGGAGAACCGGGAGGGATATAGACAAGATGTTGTATCCTAAAATTTAATGGGTAAGTAATCTAAGAAAAACTATGAGGATTCTCTCTAAATAAATGTGAGTGAGACATAATAGGTAGTTTTACCTCATAGTTAATTCTCTTATAATCAACCAAAAGTTAGTCAGTGGGGGTGTATCTTATGGATCGTTAGCCCAATCGATGAAATGTATATACATACACATCTAGATGGGAATTTTAAGGCTATAAATACTATTATCTAGTCTCCATTAGGCCTTAAGAGTGAACATTTTAGTAGATCAAATGTATTCATTAAGAGAATCTTATCATTCCTAAGTGTGCAAACTAAGAAAACTTTGATTGCACATTATAATAGAATCATGAAGGCTAGAGATGAGCTGTCAGATCTTAAAATTGCATAGAAAAGTCCTATAATAAACCCCAAGAGGTTTATCTCTAACTCAATGCAAGTGAGACATGATAATGATTTTTATCTTATAACTAATTCTTTTAAAACATACCAAAAGTTGGTTAGTGGGGGAGGGTGTATCTTGTGGCTTGTTATCCCAATCAATAAATCATCTATGTAGACACATATAGATGGGAAATTTAAGGCTATAAGAACCATTATCATGTCTCTATTAGGTATCAAGAGTGAATTTTGTAGTTGATTAGATGCATCTCTTAAGATACTCTTATCATCCTTGAGTGTGAAAACTGAGAAAATTTGGTCATGCATTGTAAAAGAACCATGAGGGATAGAGATGATTTTTTATCTCCTAAACTTGAATGGATGATTCATTTAATAAACTTTATGAAGATTATATTTAAATTTATGTGAGTGAGATGTAGCAATGAGTTTTCTCTCATAGTGAATTTTGTTAGAATAGACAAAAAGTTGGTTAGTGGGGGTATATCTTCTAGATCATTATCCCAATAAATGAACCACATATGCAAACACATTTGGATGGTAATTTTAAGGCTAGAATTTTCATTATATGATTTCCATTAGGCCCTCAGAGTGAACATTGTAGTTTATCAAACACATCCATTAATATAATCTTATCATCCCTAAGTATAGAAACTGAGTGAACTTAGATAACACATTTTAGGATAACCATGAAGGATATAGATGAGGCATCAAATCCTAAACTTACATGAACAAGCACTATAATAAACCTCATGAGGAATCTAACTTGATGTGAGATAGATGCAACAATGAGTTTTCCCTCATAGCCAATTCTCTTAGAATAAACCAAAAGTTGGTCAGTGGGGGAGTATCTTTTGGCTCTTTATCCTAATCAACAAAACATATATGAAAGCATGCCTCGATGGGTGTTTTAATACTATAATGATCATTATCTAGTCTTTGTCAATCCCCATGAGTAAACATTATAATTGATCGGATGCATCCTTAAGAGAATATTATCATCCTTAAGTGTGAAAATTAAGTGAACTTCAATCATGCATTTTAGGATAACCATGAGGGATAGAGATGAGATGTTAGATCTTAAAATTGAATGGATGATTCCTCTAAGCAATCCTAGGAGGATTCTCTCTAACTTGATGTGAGAGAGATGTGACAACAAGAATTCTCTCACAGATAAATATCCCCTACAACCTCATTACACACCATTCATCAATCTCTCCTACTTATTTTCTCCTTCATTTTATGCCCTTATAATCCTCATTTAATTTAGGTTCGAAGTCTATCCATATTAACTAATGTATAAACATACTCTATTCGTGTTTTGGTTCTCAATAATCTCTCAAAAATCATAGCTCCACTTAGAAAATGATAAGTTTGTCCTTCTATCCTCTCTATAATCTATAACTTTTGTCTTATCTACCTACATACATCCTCTTTAATTAAGTCATATAAAATTCATTAAAACTTATGCTTACATAACAACATGCCTTTATCTGTTCTTGATCTTGAAATAGACCAAGAATCTATCACCTACATTATTATCTCCAACTAACATGCTATTTTATTCTTCCCTACATTGGAGATTATATTATAAATAGGTAATGAGGTGGTTTCACCTTTACATATAGATGAAAATACATGATCGGTATAGATGTTATAAGATGGATAAGATAAGTTTCTGTCCAAAATACATATTTGAAAATTTAATTTTTGAAAAGGGATTATAAGAGCTTGTGACCTTTTTAAAAGGTAATGGAACCATTTAACGGGTCATAGGAGGTCTTGTGAATATATTTATATCTTCATGTAAATGTAATTTCACCATAATTGTATCTAGAACAAACCTCCTACATTGGTAGAGGCTGAAGGAGGCATGTTAGTTAGAGATAAGTAAAAATAGATTATGTTTATCATGATGATTAGAGAGAAGATATGGTGTGGAACATGTAAATAGGATTCAAATAAATTAATTAAACAAGTATAGTGTTGAACCACTTAGTATTTAGAGAAAGAGGAGTGAGTAAGGAGGTTTAAGGACTCTAGTCCTAATATATTACATTTTTCAAGATTGTGTCTATGTATATGAATGTTTGATAAATAAAGAAGTGTTTTAATCAAGAAAGGTATTATTATATTCTTATTATAATTGTATATATTTTTTTAGTTCATGAATTTAACAAATGCATGAGACCTATTATGATAGAATTTTATAAAGAAATACAAAATTATGCATAGAAGGTGACTATGGTAGAGGGTGATTGAACATGTTTTGGTGGTATGAGAGATTAATAACCTTATATAAGGTAATATTTAATATATTTTCATCCATTTATAACACTTTATTGAATAATAAGATAAGAAAAAGATTGATTTTATCCATTTTTGGTCTTAAGACTATGTTTTGTCATTGAAAGAGAAAGATCATGTATGTGAAATGAGGTCTTTTACATAAATAAAGAGGAATATTAGCTTGGATCAATGTATTAATGTTTATAATAGATATACATCCAATTTGTTAGGATTGTGGAGCTAAAAGCTTCACTGATGCAAACAGGAGAGGAGGTTGCTGAAGATTGCAGAGAAGTTGGGGTCGGTCTGATCAGCCGACGTCGGCAGGATAGCAAAGGGAAGCAACCGACGTCGGTCATATATCAGCCGACATCGGTCACCTCCAGGTAGACAGGGACCAACGTCGGTCACCTGTGTGGTTCGACTGCGAGCTATTTACGGGTAGTTAGCTAACGAACCAAGTGTTTGCATGAAGAGATCTAATTTTAGACTGAGAGCTGCGGATCTAATTATTGTAATTAGATGTCTAATTATTGTTTGGATGAGATCTATATAATAGACTCATGGTTGTATTGGAAAAGTGTGCTAGGGAGTAAGAGAGCATAATTATAAGCTCCTTCTGTGTGTGAGGTAGAGCAATGGTGCGTTCCTCCTAGTGCCACAGTACCAGGTGTGTTGGTGCTGGATTGGAGAGCCAGCTGGGTTCTTCAGGAGTGTAGGATCTTGGTCACAGTTGCATGGCCTATATAGGAGATCTACATGGTAAGTAAGATCATTGATCTGCAGGTGTATGTGTGTGCAAGGTCGAGGTTCACAGGTGAGCAGAACCATTATTTGATTTGCAGGTGTGCAAGGTCATACAGACAGCAACACAACAGGGAGCAGTATCAGGCAGGATCTACTTGGAGTACAGGTGTGTACTCGCATAGAGTAAGAGGAAGGCAAGGGAGTTTCTTCCATAAGTATGGTCTGTTGAATTGTAGGTTGTTACAGGTTCATGGGAGATCTACTTGAAGTACCTTGAGTACTTGTGGAGCACGTGGAGTGCTTGTGGAGTGCGTGGAGCACTTGTGTTGTGCGTGGAGCATGGGAGGTGAACACCAACTCTGTATTTGAGTTGAGTGTTGTGACCTGTGAGAGGGAGAGCTTTGGGGAAAAGAAGTACTGTTCACTTGAGGTGTGGGAAACCTCTGTAAGGTGGTGGAGAAGAAGTGGCATCTTCTTTATTATATTCTTTTCTGTATAAAGTGTTAATACAAGTTGTGTATTGTCTCTCATATGCTGTGTTATTCTGAATTCTAGTTACTTGGTGAATCTGGTTATTTCTGCATATTTAAGTTGTTTGAAGTTTGGTAATCAATTGTATGTTTCCGGTTTCGCATCCTGACAAGTGGGATTAGAACATGTTTGTTGTTCTAGATTCCTGACAAGTGGTATCAGAGCTAAGGTTGCAGGAAGCAGGTTGTGTTTTGGTTACAGGGCACTCTCAGGGGTTTCTGATTGAGTGGGAGTAGAGCAACGACAGATCAAAGTAAGCTAAGAATGGAGGAGTTGAAAAGCACAGATGGTTACTCATGGTCTGATGGAAAGAAAGAGCAGGTAAAAGAATATTGTTGGTTGGTAACAGATCAGCATGAAGAAACTGAAGATACAGATGTAGTAGGTGTTGTTGCACAGGATGTGTTTGCAGGTTTCTTGGATAAAGTTGAATCTTGGATAGAAGATTTAGTTGCCTCTTTCCATGCAGCCCTAGGTAGAGGAGCTGGTAAGCCTTGCCAAAGAATTGGCAAAGGGGAAGTGAAGCTGAAATTGCAGGCGGCCAACACACAGGTGTTGATGAAGGTCATGCAAGTCCCAGGTTTGGAGATATGGCTAATTTCTTCAGAAGGATTGGGTGATGAGAGATGCACAAGAACTCTCACAGCGGTAGCACTTGAATTAGCTGGTGGTAAGAAAACAGGTATACTTTATCTACTTGTTTATATTACTGATTCTTCTTCTATTGTGGAGACGTGGCTTCATAGGCTTAGTCACATGAGTAGGAAGGAGATGCATGTTCTTAAGCGGAAGACAGATATATTTGACAGGCTTAAGAACTGGAAAGCCTTGGTGTTCTTGGAGGAGATGGCGGACAGAGTTCAGTGGATGAGGCTGGATACATCTGAGCAGAGCAGTTTGGACATGTGTTTTGATCCAAAGGAGCTCGCGGGTAAAGAGTCATCACTCACAGGCGAACACAGACACTGATGTCGGTCAGGAGGAACCAGCGTCGAACAGACAGGTGCCGATGTCAGTCAAGTGCAGACCGAAGCTAGCGATGTCGGGCAGGGTAAGACCGGCGTCAGTCATAAAACTGACGTCGGCAGTATGTAAGACTGATGTCGGTCAGGTGGACCGATGTCGGCAGTAGGGACACCAACACTGGCAGGTTGGTAGTCAGGTACAGACGCATGGAACTGACGTCGGTCGGATGCAGACTGTGGAGTGACCGAGGTCGGTCACTGTAACGAATTTTGGGTGGACAGCAAGCTGTCAAGGAGTCTCAAACACCCATACGGAGGATTGAAGGCGTAAGTAGGCCCTCAAATTCGTGTTCCTCTTCTTCATACTTGTTGCTGATTGTAGAGCAGGAAGGATCCAGGAAACAGGTGTGAGCAAGGCAGGATTATGATGCAGAACCAGACGGGAGTCTTGGTAGGTTTTCCAGCTGGATGAAAGCACAGAGACGAATGGATTCCTTAGTAGAAGAATAGAGAGAACGGATACGTGAGACAGAAGACCAGGCATATGGTCTTGAGGAGCTGCAGGACAGTGGTACAGGTTTTGACAGGTGGAGGACGAAGCATGGCTTCAGTCGATGTCAGGGTAACTACTGTGGTTTGACTTACCAGGAGGATGATGGTCATGACATCATTCTGTTACTGTATGTGGACGGTATGTTTTGCTATAGCAGGTTAGTACATACAGGGCTTTCTGAGCTAAGGGTAAGATTAGTTCAGTGGCATGTCAGGGGGGAGTTTTGAGCAGCGAAATTCTTTGACATGAGAGGCATGGAGATCACAGGTTGATTTTGTCTCGAGTGGGAGCTGATGTGAATCAGGTGTTGGCGAGGTTCGGGATGCAGAACCGGAGCACACTAAGGGCTGGACAGGTACAGTGTCCGAAATCACATGAGGTCTGGTATAGACTTGAGTATTCCCATGCAGTGGGAGCTGTCAGAGTTAGGAGCCAATTCGGGGAAGTGGGTTCTCAGGTTTTCTGAGAGGGACCGGCAGCAGGTGTTGCTATGCAGGGTCAGGACTTCACTACAGGTGTTGTAGGTTCAGATGTGGCAGGGTACTCAGATGATAGGAGGTACATCACAGGTTGTGTGGTGTGTTGTCTTCAGGTGGGAGCTTGAAGAGGGATACAAACCAAGAAATAGATTAGACAGAGTACAGGTACAGGTACAGTGCAACTGTTTATCTCCAAGTGGGAGATTGTTAGGATTGTGGAGCTAAAAGCTTCACTGATGCAAACAGGAGAGGAGGTTGCTGAAGATTACAGAGAAGTTGGGGTCGGTTTGATCAGTCGACGTCGGCAGGATAGCAAAGGGAAGCAATCGACGTCGGTCATATATCGGCCGACGTCGGTCACCTCCAGGCAGACAGGGACCGACATCGGTCGCCTGTGTGGTTCGACTGCGAGCTATTTACGGGCAGTTAGCTAACGAACCAAGTGTTTGCATGAAGAGATCTAATTTTAGACTGAGAGCTGCGGATCTAATTATTGTAATTAGATGTCTAATTATTGTTTGGATGAGATCTATATAATAGACTCATGGTTGTATTGGAAAAGTGTGCTAGGGAGTAAGAGAGCATAATTATAAGCTCCTTCTATGTGTGAGGTAGAGCAATGGTGCGTTCCTCCTAGTGCCACAGTACCAGGTGTGTTGGTGCTGGATTGGAGAGCCAGCTGGGTTCTTCAGGAGTGTAGGATCTTGGTCACAGTTGCATGGCCTATATAGGAGATCTACATGGTAAGTAAGATCGTTGATCTGCAGGTGTATGTGTGTGCAAGGTCGAGGTTCACAGGTGAGCAGAACCATTGTTTGATTTGCAGGTGTGCAAGGTCATACAGACAGCAACACAACAGGGAGCAGTATCAGGCAGGATCTACTTGGAGTACAGGTGTGTACTCGCATAGAGCAAGAGGAAGGCAAGGGAGTTTCTTCCATAAGTATGGTCTATTGAATTGCAGGTTGTTACAGGTTCATGGGAGATCTACTTGAAGTACCTTGAGTACTTGTGGAGCACGTGGAGTGCTTGTGGAGTGCGTGGAGCACTTGTGTTGTGCGTGGAGCATGGGAGGTGAACACCAACTCTGTATTTGAGTTGAGTGTTGTGACCTGTGAGAGGGAGAGCTTTGGGGAGAAGAAGTACTGTTCACTTGAGGTGTGGGAAACCTCTGTAAGGTGGTGGAGAAGAAGTGGCATCTTCTTTATTGTATTCTTTTCTATATAAAGTGTTAATACAAGTTGTGTATTGTCTCTCATATGCTGTGTTATTCTGAATTCTAGTTACTTGGTGAATCTGGTTATTTCCGCATATTTAAGTTGTTTGAAGTTTGGTAATCAATTGTATGTTTCCGGTTTCGCATCCTGACAAGTGGGATCAAAACATGTTTGTTGTTATAGATTCCTGACACAATTTACATTCCTATTTTCAAAGTTTTCATATAGATCTCTAAGCTTGATAAGCAATAAATCCTTAAAAACCCTATTTCTGCCTGTTACAGTTCAGAAAAGACCTTCATTGTAAGATAAATAAGTTGAATGGGTGTGAATATAAGATTAAATAAGTAATGATATGTTTTTGATACTATATTATAGGCTATATAAAAATTG
Organism: Torreya grandis; assembly: GCA_037957365.1. Taxonomy (NCBI): domain Eukaryota; kingdom Viridiplantae; phylum Streptophyta; class Pinopsida; order Cupressales; family Taxaceae; genus Torreya; species Torreya grandis. The sequence continues at coordinate 16,922 of JARHVA010006184.1, read as the reverse complement.
GAAAGTCCATTGAATTTATGAATGATTATTAAGAATCTTTTGATTTTTGGGTTCTCTGAGAAACCCTAAAACAGGGTTATCAAGCATAAATCGAGTCATAACTTCATTTTTAATTGATTAAATCCATCCAATTTTTTAGGAAAGGTGATATTAGGTATTTGAGATTTAATCCAAGTGTTAATAAGTGAACACATGTCCTGTGGGACAAGAAACAACTAATTGTGTTTGTGTGTCCTATAGGTGTCTGATGAGAAACCTAAAAAAAGATAAGAATTGATTGCTTAGCCTTGTTATCTAGCTTCAAATGTTGTAAAAATGTTGATTCAGGTATTATAATAATTATAATACACATTATAAAGGTATTTCAAACTATTTTTTGATTGTATAGGGCTAGATCAAGTATGAAGGTTAAATTGGGCCTACATAGACCTAAAGAACATAATTACCATTATATTTCTCTTTTGAGAAACCAATAGACTAAAAATTGGTTTCTAACTAGTATAAATAACTTATAACCATTAAAAATGTCACTCAAAAGGCTAATGATAATATTTAAGAGCTAAAACACTTGTTTTAAATATCTACAAGGCCTGTACACAGTCTTGTTGTAGTTTTTTGGGCTGAGTCAAGATTCTTGGTCATTTTAGTGACCTAAATTAATTATTTGAACTTGTGAAAAAGCCTTTAAAGGTATAATATAATTTCATAAAGTCTATTATATGTTTTTTGAAGTGATTGTAGTGAAGATAACATGGTTATGATAAAAATTATCTTGAACAAGATTCAAGTGATAGTCCTACCTAAAATTGTAGACATATAGGTACATCCACTTGAAGATAGAATGAAGTAGATTATTGTTGGCATAAAATGGTATCCAAAGGATCCTTAGTGAAGGAAAAAAATGAATAATGAGATTCTAGTTAGGTAAAACTAGGGTATTGATCTTTTAAGTAATCATAATCATCTTATACAGGAGTTTATTTCATAGTATCTTGGGATAGTTTTTAAAAGGTATGAGATTATCATCATTAACTCAATTCCTATTTTGGAAAAGAGTAAGACAAAACAATACTTAGAATATCAGATTTGTAGACCATAATTAAGGCCTAGATAAGACTATTTCTTGTTTTCTTTAAAGGACAAACAAAGAGAAGGTGAAAACTTATTTGTTTGAGGTAGGACAAACAAAGAGAAGGTGAAAACTTGTTTGTTTGAGGTAGGACAAATAAAGAGAAGGTGATTTTTTTTTTTTTTTTGAGGTGGATAACATCAATATGATTTTTTAGGATCCTTTTTGTTTCAAGAAGATAATCTTCTCTAATCACAACACTAACCACATGAAGGTGGAATCTTATCTAGTACCACTAACCTACATTAAAATTGTTAGTAAAAAATTTAAATATAAATAAACATATAATGATAAAATAATTGAAAATTAAAATTAATTAAACAAAATAAGTTAAATATATTAAGGTGAAATGAAAGGTAAATTTTTCATATACTAAATTTACCAATTCAATCTAACATACCTTTAGGATCAATTCTATTTGTAAGTGTTTCAAGAATCGCTTCATGGTCAAATTCACGCACTTTCCAAAAACTTCTATTTGAGGCTTTCCATGATATTTGATCAATTAAATATTTGTAGCAATAACTATATTTAAATAATGAATCACAACCTTGTGTGTTTTAAAATCCTCAAATAATAATTGTTCTATTTATTTTTATGATAGTACCTACGATGCCAAGTTCTTGTATACACTATAGATCTAGTGGGATAAATTATCTCTTCTCCATCCATGAATTTGTGGTTAATTTTTATTTGCGTATACATAATGACACAAGTAGTAGTATATTCCCTCATCATTATCCTCAAGTGCAATGACTACAAAAATATGCCTTGTATTTAAAGTATAATCAAATTGCAAGTACCTATAGGAAAAAATAAAGATATCACTAATATAACTAAGATTACATTTAAATTAGGAATAAACTATACCTAGTTATATAGGATCTTAGATCTGGTCAAAGTCAAATGATGATGCCATTTAATGATCCATCAATTGTTGGAGTGAATGTTACTCTCTACATGTGTTATGTGTCTACAATACCATTTGTCAACCCATTATTTTGTCTCACTTTCATTCCAATTAGTTTTCATACATGTGAAACAAAAACATACCATATCCCTAGTATAAATAGTCCATGAACTTGAATTTGAGATTTGAATGGAGTGTAAGACAATTGATCTAGGTATTGTACCATAATATTCATACATTCCCTTATTTTGTTCCTCTATTAACCCAAATATTCTTCACACATGATAATATTTATCTGATTCATGACAAAAAAATCATTACACTAAGTCATAATACTTGTAACATCGATCAAATTATCATCATCCTTGTGATTTACCTCCTCAATTTTAATGGATATTATTACACATGCATATGCACCATAATGTTCCCCTTTTCCATGCCCAGCCTCAAAGAAGCTCGAAAAATGTTGAATACCTTTCTTCTTATGCATTTTTCTGGACAAATAAAATATTAAAAAATTATTAAACTACCCTAAAAAATTGTATGACCAAATTTAGTGTGTATCAAACATGATTTCTATTGCATTCATATTTATAAAAAATATCTCAAAACAACCTTGGATAAACTCTAGAGAATTTTATCTATCATTACTCATATAAAAGTGGTACTCCCTCAAAATATTTCTATTGTTGTCTATGCTATTAGGTGCATGTTTGAATGTAATATAAATGAAAATTATAACTTGAATTGAATTATAGTATTGGGATTTTAGCCTCATTCTATGGTGGTAGTGTGTAGTTCTCAGTAAAGCCCACAACTAAAATAATGGTGCCAACTGGGAAGTTGTCCTTACATAGCTTGAATTGATTATCTAACCATTTTGATTTGTTTGTGTGTCTTTCATATTGGTAGATAATATTGTTATTGAATTCAAACATAAAATCAAATACAAAAACTTTGGTCATAACCAACTCACATCTTGATGACTCTTTTCCATATTTTAACATATATGTTATAGATTTATAGTTCTTATAATCAACTAGTTTCTTTCCAAATTCATGTGAAATTTTTTCATATATACAACTCTTCAAATTTGAAAAAACACCATAGTTGTTACATGTTTCATCTAAACATTATTTGGAAAAAAAACCTACCCTCAGTTCTTTGACAGAAAATATTTTGGATTAATTCTCTTGAGGTTTTAGGTGGGGAAGACACCATGCATTCTTGTATAATCTCATTAGTATGTAAAGTATAACTTATATGATAATTTTTTAAAAAAATGCATAGAAAATTAAACATGCACCCTAAAACAACATGTGCTATGTGCTTAGTTGAATTTAATATAGAAAGGATTGTACATCTCAAATGACCTTCAGCTAATTATCAATTGACCATTAAATTTTTCAATAAAATTTTCATAAAATTTTGTTTGGGTCATGTCTAAAAAATGTTTTGTATGTGGCTCATATTTTTTTTTAATATTTTCTTCTTTTAATAACATATTTTACATTAGATGAGACCCTTGTGTTGTCATTCCAAAAAAAATCAATCAAATGTCTTGTTCCTTCAACTAATACCTTATATTTTTATGGGAGTCTACCACTAAATGCCCAACAATCCTTGAGTGAAGGGTGATCAGGTCGTGTTATTTTTTTAGGCATTTATTAGAGTTTTTATAAATAAGTTAAAATATTTATTTATTTGACTAATAATTTGAGCTTTATATGTTGACTTACTCACTATAGATTCCTTTATTACTTGTCTTGCCACATTACTATATTTTTGCTGACTTTTACTGTCTATTTCCTTAAATGCATTAAATAGGTTCTTTATTATTGTAGAATTTATTCCCTCCATAATGGATGTTCTTAACCCTAAATTATACATCACATTACAATTGTTTTGCATTTTCATGAATTGCACAAATAGTTGACATTATTTCGTATGTATTTTATTCTCAAATGCATAGTCTCATACACAAAAACATGATGTTGAATTGATATTTTTAAGATTTTACCTTCCATAGGTTCTATTATTTTTTCATATATTTCAACCAAATACCTTGGTTTTCATTTTATTATCCTTGGAGGTGTGGGTGTAGGTGCTATATTTTGTATTAAATTGTGTGGCATTACCACTTTAACCATAGCAGGCATAGTAGAGGATTGACTATCTACATTAGACCCTATAATCAAATTGAATTCCTCTTCATTAGGAGAGACATAAACTAGGGTCATTACTTGATGTTGATTATCATCATGCTCAAAAAATTCATTATAGATGGATGTTTGATTATATTATGTTTCTTCATATATTTCATCACTCAATACAAATTCATTAGTTACATTTTCTATATTTTGAATTTCATCTTTCAGCAATAATTGATTGTGTTCTCTTATCTCATTTGAAGACATATCTAAATTAAATTTCATGGAATTGGGCATGTTAATTTTATTTTAAATATCACCTAGTGTGGAGGGAATACCTTCATCTTACCCATAAGCTCTTATGGATGCTCTCCTATTTGCTTGTCTTATTCTTTCTTTTTCTCTCTTCACTTCAATTTCCTTATTTGTTAGCTCTTTAATTAGTCTTTTAAGATGATGACCTGACCCCATTATTTATCTTTATGCAAATAAATCCATGTCTAGAGTATAAATTAATGAATTTATAGTAATAGAGACAAATTTAATGAAGAATTTGAAGACATTGTAGAGTTTCAATATAAAAAACTAGTTTGAGATTTGTAAATTGAAAAATGAATGAGTGAAGTTCATTGGAAAACAAGATAAATGCATGAAAAATAAAAGGTATAAACCCTTTTACAAAGCACACATGCCTTATTTTTAGGCACAAATCAAAATAGCTAAAAACATTTAATGATTTTTAGGTCTTGTAAAGGTTGAACACCATTTTAACATTTCAATCTTTGCCTTTTACAAATTTCCTCAAAAATTACTTTGGGTACAGGCTTGGGAAGGTCCTAACCAAGCCTAAAAACTACCATAGACATCCCACATGGTTTCTAGTAAATTTAGGAGTCTTTTCCATATTTATCAACACATTTGATTAGGTGGATTTTATTATTTAGAAAAAAAAATGGGTTTGTAGAGGGGAAATCATATATATATATATATATATATATATATATATATATATATATATATATATATATATATATATAAAAGTGTTAAACTATTTTTTATAATTATTACTTAATTTATACACAACATACCTCATTATGGACTATATACATATTGTTACAAATACTTTTATAGCTTTTGACCATTAATCTAAATCTTATAAAACTTATACCTAAAAAATCTATGGATCATTGGCTATGATTTATTTAAAAAAATAGATTTTCATGAAGTTATTCTTAAAAAGTTGTGTTTGTACACTTGTAATTTAAATTTTCTAGTTGTCTTGACTTGTAAAATTATTTTAAAAATATATATTTATTAAAAAAATAATAAAAAATATTTTGACCAATATTAAAAATTTCATCTATAAACATATGAAATATCATACATTAATTCATTCATTTACTCAAAAATAGTATGTCCACACATATGCAGTCTCCTTATCTTTTCTCAAAAAAAGATCAAGACATTGTCATAAATATATCTATTTTGCACACTTTTATCATCTGGGTATTGAAAAAATTATATATTTAGAAACTAAATTCAAAATGACACAATTCATATTATTACATCATTGTCAAATTATTTTTTCAAGTGTCTTTAACAATATCTCCAAGTTCAACAACTATAATCTTTTCAAAAAAAGTGTCACTTTATACCCACCCTTTTATCCCCTATTATTCTACATCTGTCCAAAAATTAACTTACAACAAGATAAAACATAAATTTATCTCTATAATTCCTTTTGAAATATAGAATTTATATCCAGGCTCAAACATCCATGCTCTCAACCTTTTGTTCCTCATGGATCATATTTGAATGACAACTACCATCTTGCTCTCATTATTAATCCATAGTTTATATTATATTTTGTGGTCCATATTGTGACTACAAAAAATGCAAAGGTTAGCAACCTATCCCACCACTTGTTAATATACAACAAGTTCCTCCTAGGCCTAAATTAATAATCAAACCTAAAGGATATGATATTGTTGACCAATTACATAATACACATGCTAAATTCTTGATTTTAGAGATCTTTATTTAGTCAACTATATATAAGGATATATTATATGAAGGCTTGCATGGAACCTATGAGATGATAAATTTAAGCAATAGAATTATGATATGTAAATTATACCAAAATCACCCAAATCTATAATCTGATATTACAATCTAGGGCCATTAGGATAAAAATGCAAATAGATAAACATTCATAGCAATATTAGATCCTAAAGATAAGTGATCTAAATCAAGATCAAATCAAGAAAAAGACTAAGTGATTATGGATTGCTTATAGACTCAGAATTTTAGTATGATATTAGCTTGATTAAAACACTTAGATCAAATAGATTTGTTTTTTAATTGATATATTGATGAAAGGATTGATGGATTGGATTAAGAGATTGATATGAAGGCTCATGAAATTCATAGTTATTTTTTATGGAGGATGAGATGGTTATTTATAGATAGGGATAAAGGAATATCAATGGTGGAGAATTATTCAAGGAATTAAAAATTTCTTGGATGATTCTAGAAGAGGGCATGTTTCTAGAGGTATAAGCCTATAGAGTCTTTGTGGATGTTTAATCATGATTAGTGGGTGATTAGTCACATGATTAAGGGGTTCTAGAGAGTCTATGGGTGTAGAAAAGACTATTAATAGGCTAGGGTAGATAAGAGGGAATTTTAAATTCTCAAATATTAGATAAATGGGATTAGTTAGTGGATAATGGGGAATTAAGTGAATTCATTAGGTTATAGGATGTTATAAGGTTAGTTTAGGATGTGAATGATGAAAGGAAGTGTTATAAAAATGACTAAGAGGATTAGTAAGCTAAAATACACTCATGGATAGATGTTAGAAAATGATGTTAGTGGACACATGATGCCCTATTGAAGGGACATGTGGGGATGAAGGAATTAGATGGCCACTCAAAAACTAGAAATAAGGGGAAGGATAGATGCATTGACAAGGGAATGTGATGCTAGATGTGAGATTGATGATGTATAAAATTAACTTGACATGAGAAGTGAACTAAAAATTGATGATGCTCCTAAAAAAGGCCTATGCATAGGGAGTGTAAATTATTATATAACATTTATCAACACATCCCAAGGGTGAAATAACCATAACATGATGATGATAAGATAAAAGGTCACAAGATTTAGACATATCCTAGGCAAGGACACGTGCCAGGGAGAGCTACAGACCAAGATGATTGATATATAAATCCATAAGCTATCAACATATCCAAAATAATGACACATGCATGGGAGAGCTATAGGCTTAGATAAGACAATGATTTGATAAGATTAATGATGACTGTATCGCAAAGCTAAAGTTGACTGATATGATGAAGGAGATGAGAGATAAGAAACAAAATGATTGAGTGAGCAAAAGATGCAGGGGAAGGATTATATTGCAATGCATCAAATAAATGAGACATAATGTCATTAATAAAGAGAATGTTCCTAGAAAGGAGACATGCAAGGGAGAAAGAGATGATAATAAAGTTATAGTTTTGGTTATGGCCTAATCGAAGGAGGAAACCATAAAATTTAAATTATGAATTGACCAATCAGTAATAATGGATGACTGATGAAGGAAAGATGAAAGTTGTGACTTGTTAGGACCAATTGACAGGTGTAAGTGATTGATGAAAAGATTAATAAGATAAGTATGGGGATAATGATTTATTAATAAACCAATTTATTAATGATTGATATTATAACTCAAGGGTTTAAATAATGAAATACTTGGGGATGATGAGTGATAAGAGAGGGGAAATAGGAGTGAGTGGTTGAACTAACCTCAAGTATACCATGTGATTGAGTGTTACCTATGTAGTCTAAAAAGACCTTAGGCTACTTAGTTTAGTCTATATGATAGATGAAAATATAAACTAGATGAGAATTAGGATGGTAGATGTTAGACATGTTAGTGGTTAGATTGAGGATGTGACTTAAATGTTAAACATGAAGATAAAAGGATTAGGAGAAATGATTAGATATGAGATGTTATATTTTGATGTCTAAAGAGGTGATAGATGAGTAACTAGAGGATATAGATGGGATGATAAATGACTTAGAGGAATGAGTCTATTGAGATGATCAACTTGATAATGGGATTAAGATGATTAGATGTTTAGACACATGAGATAGTATAAGAAAATGATGAGTGTGTCTAATATCATGCCATCATTGTTGTAATAAGGCTCATCATAGTCTAAGCAATCTAATGTAAATATAACACTAAGAAGTATGCCCCATGATATAAGTACGACCAAGATGACATTATGCTAAAGTGCATGATTATACAATGGTCAAATAGAAAATTTTGCATCATCGAGGGCACCTAAAAGCATCATTATAACTTTTGGTGTCATCATAACATCCTCATTCATTTCCCAATAGACAAAAAGATTTACACTATAAGAAAAATCAAAATAAGTATATATATATATATATAAACATTTATAGATAATATACTACAGACAAAAATACAAATTAAAAAACATAGATCATACAAATAACACACAAATTAATAAAATAAGGTCTTGTCTATTGTGTAAATATATAAGAATGGGATGAATGAAGATGATAATTGATGCCAACGAATGAGGATGAATAGAATTATCTTGATCAAGACTAGGATGGAATAGGGTTGTGAATATGATGTGATTGATCAAATTTCAACTTAAACATAGGGGCTAGTCAGCTTGTGGATTGATCATGTTTTGAAGTTAGATGAGAAACTTAGGACTTATCAGGCTAAAGTGAGACTAGGTCAATGCTAGCTCAATATATACTATATTTTTCCTAGTTTGGAATAGGGGATCAAAGACAATAGTAGTATGGATGGATATTCTTTGATTATGGAAATGAGAGGTGAAGGTCATGGAGATGGATTAAAATGGAGTAATGGGCATAAGACTAGACATTGTGGAGTTTTTTTAGCTTTTTCCAAATTTTATAATTTTTAGGTGCCAAAATACTAGTTTTCACCATTGGATGATTGATATTTTTTGAATTTTGTCATCTCAATTTATTGGATATGGGTTTGAGATGTAGGAATGTCAACATTTTCTTGATCTTCAACCAATGCCCATTCTAAATTGATTTGATGATAGGGCCATGCTATCATTATTGGATGTACTAATTCTATAGTGATCTTTATTAGCACTTAATTTAACATCTTAATAACATCTAAATCAAGTGTCTTCATCATCCCAAAAAGAGAAAATGCTTCCTAGTATAGTGAGGTGAGGTATGGATGTGTTTAGGGTTTAGATTTGATGATGATGTATAGGACTCTAATGCATGATAGGATCATGATAAGGAGGTGTGATTTGTGATTGAGAAGTGGTACTAGTAGTCACACACACTATTGGACATATTGAACATTCTATATTTTATTGGTGTCATATGAAAACAAATTTTAAGAGATCCAAGAGTTTTGGATTGTGCAATTCTTCTTTGATCTAATTATTTGAAGGATTATTAGCCACATGGATATTAATTTTGAAATATTTTTGACTTGTTTATATTTTATTTAGATTTTGATTACCCCCTGGTGCCTAAATGTGGGCTTCACCAAAGTAATTTGATATTTGACTTGATAGATGATAATTATTTCAACTTTGATGGTACCCTAACATGTCAAGGATATTTATACTAAGTATGATGCTTTTTGGCTTGAACAATTACAAAAATCTTCTTGAATTTGATTGATTATTTTTAGATCATAAATGAATTGATTATTTGTCTTGATTAATTGATTATTGGCTTGGATCCTTGTAGATTTGGCACATGAGATTGCATTTTGAGGGGAATACAATGATGTGTGTTTCCATTCATCCCATCTAAGGACTGGTGTGGAGGGATTGTTAACATGAGGTGGATGATTAGATATGGGTGGTGAAAGGGGTGGTTTAAGGGGATGATGGGTAGCATAGTCCTCATAAAATTTACTATGAGACCCAACCTCAACATCATAAAAAGTGTCCTCAAGAATCTTAAAAGGTTCACTAAGACTCTTGGTAAAATTAACATCTAAAGTCAAGTCATATCTTGATAAATCATCCAAGAATTGTGTTATGATTTCATCATCCTAAGATATATCAAGAGTCATGCCTTCTGACTATTTGACATTTGAATTAGGGACATCCTCAAAGAGATAGGTGTCATCATGAATTCCATTATTTTAAAGGGATGATGCATCTAACATAGATTATAATCCATCTACTAATATTGGATATGATCCTAACCATTCTGATGATAATCCCAACATGGATGTTAATGAGGTGATGCCACCAATAGATGATTTTTTGATAATAAATATATTATTATCTACAATCACCTTCTTCCCCTTGGGTTTGTGAACATATGCTTTAGTATTAATAGATTTGTGAAAATGGGGGATTAGATGTGAATTGGATATAATGATGGTCATGGTATGGAAAGGATTGGGATCATGACCTTGGTTAAGGAGGCAAAAAACGTGATCATGGTTAAGAAGTTCCTCTTGGCATACCCCTTTTTTCACACTCCTAGGTGTAGATGTATTGGATTCACCCTCAAGTTCAATGTCACCATTATTAATTAAGTTTTGGACATAATCTCTAAGAGGGAAACATCTATTAATAGAATGCTTGGGGACTTTATGATATAGATAAAATAATTTTGCTTGATACCATGAGGGTGTATGTTTGGGAAAATTTAGAGGCCTTAATTTTGGGTAGACAATCATGCCTTTGGCCTCTAGTTTCCAAAATAGGGCTTTTTTTGATATTAAGAGAGGGGTATATTGCTTGTCTATAGTGTTGGATGTGAAAGTGTTAGATTTAGGAGTGGAAGAATGTGATGGTGATGTCATGATGTTGGGAGATGATGATGTGTGATATTATTTAGTATATGAACTGGAATTAGATGAGGTTGACAAGCTAGGCTTCCATTTTCTAGTAGGATGAAGGACTTGATTGTGGATGGGTGTGAATTAAAAATAAGATTAGTTGAATGGGATCTAATCCTATGGGAAGTTGGGTATCCATAATAATAGCTATAAGAGGACTCCATCCTTTTTATAAAAAATATATTTATTAATTAAGGCATTCTCTTTATTAGTATATTGACTAGGAAGGTCATGACCAGGGTTAGGACTAGTGGATCGGGGATCAAAATGGTATTGGACGTCAAGAGAATTAGAAGTGAATAAGGGTTGATGAGGCACTTGTTTTCTAGTTTACCTTAGGTTTAGAGGTTTTAAATCATTTGGAAGGAGGGCATCCATATCCAATAGTCATAAAAGGCACTCATCCTTATTGGCAAAGATATATTTGTGAAATAAGGTGATCTCATCACTTATATATTGGGGGATGTTATGCATATAGTTATAATGAATGGATAATGGGAATGATTGTGAATGTAGGATAAATCTATATGGATATTGATGATGGGGAAGGATAGGGGATATTACTTTAGGCTTGATGGGATCAAGGTCTGCAGGTAGGTAACCACCCATTTCTAGGACCTGTAAAATAATCTTTTCATTGTTGGTAAATAGGTATTGTTCCATGAGGATTGGGTCAAAATATATATGGGTAGATGATGAATTAAAGGTAGTCAAATGATAAAAGAGGGATGATGTGAAGGTAGATTATGACTTGGATGAAAATATGGTCCTTAGATAAAGCAATTCTGAATGATTGAGTTGGTATGATAGGTGATGGTGAGGATGAGATAAACTAAATGGATTATGATATCAAACTAGGATCATATTTCAAATTGATAGTATGATAAGTTCTAATGATCCATTGACAATGCCTAGTTTTTAACCTAAAAAAAGATGGAAATTTGACTAGGCCTAGATTCAAACTATCAATATGATGATTATATGGGTGATAATTATAATAGGCAAGATGACTAGACTAGAGATGATTGGATTAAGGATAACTATATGCTATATTTAAATTGGCAAAGTGATAGGTTGTTAATAGGGTATTGACTAAGTTTTAAATTTGAAAAAGTGATGGATAATGGATATAATATTATGGGAATAAATGGAGGGACCAAGGATGACATGATCTAGATCAAGACAAGTATATAAGGTTGGTGATGTAATGATGATTAGGGGTATGGTAAGTATGGTTTGGACAAGTTTGTAACCTAAATATCTAATTATATGTGTTGTAAGATAAAAAATCAAGACAAAGTAAGATGGAATTTATATAGATGAGGTAATACTAGATAAGATGAATGATAATGATAAGATAAGGATGTAATAGATAGGGTGATAAAAAACTAGATTAAGATATGCATGAGATGGGATGATAAAGTATACAAGATATATAAAATTATAAAATATTAAGGATGTACAATATATGATGAAGGATAAAGTAGATAAATGATATATAAGATATGATGATGGGTAAATTATACAAGGATGCATAAGATTTTTAAGAACATACAAGATGGGGATAACGTTGGAATGTACAAGATGATAAGGATGTACAAGATGTGGATATACAAGATGGCCATAAGGATAGCATTTAAAAGATAATAAGTATGTATGGTGTAGGGATGACTAGGGTAAGACTAAAGGATATGGAGGGGGTATGACTTGAGATGAAATAATGGTGGGATAATATGTGATGATGGATAAGGAAAGATGAATATAGATGATAAGACTAAATATGGGGTAATGAGGGTAGGACTAGGATGGGATAAGATACAAGATAAGGATGTGATCTAGGTAGGCTAAAGGTTAAGATTAATGATGTGGAAATAGTGGTATGGCTATGACTAGATGGATGAGAGGGATGATGAGGTGAGGATGATATGATAATAGTCAAGTCAAGAATGTAAAAGATGATAAGGATGTATAAGTTGCAAGGAAATAATATAAAATCTACAGAGTAAGGATATACATAATGATGATATAAGTCATAGATAGTCTTGTATAGGATTGGGTATTAGGATTACTTAGTTCAAAAATAACATTGGTCTATCACAACACACACCAAATCAAGAAAACCATAAACCTAAGATGAGTAAACTAATTTAGAATGTAACTCAATGACTTCACTATCTAATGGATTCATAGGTGAGGCTATAGTATGGTGACCCATTATAAAATATCCCAAACCCTCTCAACCCCATTTACACATAACATTCATTTTGGCACTAATACTAACTCTGGCATCAAGTCACCTGTTATTACCAATGGTCATATTCTAGGCTAGACAGGGCTTTTATAAGGGCATCCTTGATATACGCTAAGTAAATGGGTTCCAAATCCATGTAGGGTGTTGTATAATTCTTGGGTAAGAGAGTTAATTATTTACCTTCATGGAAGACTTATATGGGGTCAACCATTTGGATTAATAATAATTGTCCCTAATTTTTATACTCTAGTAGAACATAGAGTGTGGTTGAATGTGTGGTGATGAAATACATATCACCAACCCCTAAAAATATGGAAAGTGAATGGGAATCACTTACACATCACATTTACCCCTAAGAAATAAAAATGGGAGGGTTTGTTAGTGGGTTTTGATCCTTCAAAAATTATCACTAGGATGCAGGGAGGAAAGCATACATCACTATAGCCCTCATGTATAGATAAGTAGACAAAATGTTAACTAACCAATTAATTTAGATGTGATATATACAAAATATATACAAAGATTTTTTTTAAGCCAAAATCATTGATATATGTCCTAAAAATCAAGTGATTAGTAGGTTTAAATTTAGAAATCTTGAGGGGAAACTTACAAAATAAGATATTAGACAAAAATATGGTCTTCAAGACAAGATATTAGTATTTTGATAAGTAAAATCAAGTGAGACAAAACTTACACCAAAAATTCCCTTGTGAAAATCAAAGAAAAAAGTTAGTCCAATAAGCCTTAATAAAAACATTGAAAAAAAGTAATTTTACACTATAACTTTTTTAAATGAGGGTACGAGATGTGGGGGTTTGTGGTAGGCATCATTGAGCAAGGTCAAGGGGTAGTAACTCTTATAGGGTTAAGGTGTGGTGCCCCTTCTAAGGTCATGGGGTAGCACCCTTAATGGGGTTCAAGGTTAGTGTCAAAAGTGTGCTCTTTGTCATGGTATAAGGCGGGGATGAGGGGTAGAACCCATGATGCCAAAATAAATTTGGGACTTATAGGATGCTTAGAATGACTCAAAATTTATTAAAAATGATCCTAAAAATGTACTAAAAAGGATAATTTTAAGGAAAAAATGAATGCAAAATCACTACTATAATAAGTAAAATCATAGATACACAGTTATGTTAACTCAAAATCACTTCCAATGAGTCAAAGTAACTTATGAAAATTCAAAATTATAGATACAGACAAGCAATAATGTAAACCAAAAGTAAACTATCATGGTTATTATGAAGTTAGTTAATTTTAAAATCATTTATAGAACTTGTAAAACCACAACTACAAATAAGAGATATTGTAAAAATGCAACTACAAATTTAAAATTGTAGATGGCTAAGCAATAATATTTCAAAATGGTTAGGTTGATTACTAGTGGTTAGATAACACAACTATGACTATCAGAGTCAACTTGTGACTTTAAATCAAAATTTTGATTGGGGATAAGTGATTTTGTAGATTTAATAAAAATAAAGATATTTACAAATTTACAAAAGACTGAATGATTTATAAAATGTGTTTGGATATGATTTTATTAGATTATGATTATTTATAGTGATATAGAGGACTAAAACATGATTAGATTATGTTTGATTCAATATCACAAGTGAACAGTTGTGTTGTTGCTTTAGAGTAAATTTTTGGTTTTAAACCTACAAAATAAAAGTTAGAATTGATAGGTAAATGTTTGTAGATAATAAGTGATACTTATAGATAGAAATAAAATCAATTGCAGGTTAAAAACTATGTAAAAAAAATATTAGTCAAAATCATAATTGAGATGTCAAAGTCATGACTACAATTCAAAATGATAACTAAGAGTTACATTTTTTTATAACATCATATTATAGCTTGATTCTGTAAAGACTGATGTTAGAAATAGATTCAAATATACATAGATAGAGAGTAGGAAAATATGTGATATATATATATATATATATATATATATATATATATATATATATATAGACTTCAAATTAGAAACATTAAAATGCCTATTGTAAAGTTTAAAATCACAAATAATAGGGTCAAAATCATAGGTAAAATTCAAAATCACAAATATTAATAAGCAATTTTGACAAAATCACAACTAGTCTATTCAAAATTACAAATAGAAATCAAAATCATGACTAGCATGTTCAAAATCACAAATAAGAATCAATATCTAATATTATGAGAAGTAATTTTGACTAACAAGATAAAAATGACTAAGTTACATTGACAACTAGCAGTTAGGTTGGTATTTTATGTCAAAATCACTACTTTCAAGGATAAAATTGCAAGTATAAAATTTTAAGTTATAGAACAATAACACAAGTCATCTGGAAAATGAGATTTTTGAAATTTTGAGCCCTAATTTTTTCCTAACTAGACCTATAAGTTAAAAAAATTTCGTTCATCACAAACAATGGTTAGTTAAAGGAGGGATTCTGTTATGGTCACCAAATGTGAGATGATAAATTTGATTAATATAATTACAATATGCAATTTATACCAAAATAACACAAATCTACAATCAACTATTACAATCTAGAGCCACTAGGATAAAAATAAAAATAGATGAACATTCATAGTAGTATTAGATCCTAAAGTTAAGTACTCTAAATCAAGATCAAAACAAGAAAAAGACTAAGTGATTTTAGATTACTTACATACCTAGAATTTTAGCATGATATTAGCTTGATTGAAAGACGATTAAATGGATTTATTGATTAATTGGTAGCTAGATGAAATGACTGATGGATTCGATTAAGAGATTGATATGAAGGCTCATAAAATTCATAGTTATCTAAAATGGAGGATGAGCTGGTTATTTATAGAGAGGGAGGAAGGAATATCAATAGACAAAATTTAAATTTGGGTGTAGGAATATCCATGGTCGATAATTATTCAAGTATTTAAAAATTCCTTGGATATTTTTAGATAAGCAAATTTTTCTAGAGGTAGAAGCCTCCAAAGTATTTTTAGATGTTTAATCATGATTTGTGTGTGATTAGTCACATTATTAAGGTGTTATAAAGAGTTTAAGGGTGTAAGAGAGGCTATTCATAAGCTAGGGTAGGTAGGAGGGAATTTTAAATTCCCAAATATTAGATAAATGGGGTTAATTAGTGGATAATGGGAATTAGGTGAATTAATTAGGTTATAGGATGTTATAACATTAGTTTAGGATGTCAAAAATGGAAGGAAGTGTTATAAAAATGACTAGGAGGATTTTTAATGCCCAAAAATTTCACCTAAAGAAACTCAAATAAAACCCTTAAAAATGCTACTAATTTGTTTTGTGTGTGAAACATTATCTTCACACAAATGCACACTCCAACTAACAAACCATCTACATACATACATACATAGTATCATGGAAACATTAAAGTAACACACTCATAAGTAATGCATGTCTCCTATTACCTAGTTTCTCACCTTCAATCTCAAAATGCAAGCTTAATCAAGGTGTTTGACAAGCTCATTGTAACAAAGTTGTGTCGACTACACTAGAATTAGTTTTCAGCACTATGCTTGACTTTGATACTCAAAGATTGTCAATTTTAGTTACACCAATGATA